>QXTE01000112.1:4149583-4521247 GCA_003942145.1 Platysternon megacephalum | reverse complement strand
CGGGGGGGGGGGGGGGGAATTGGCCCGCCGCTGCATTCCCCTCATGTGGGGGCGGGGGGCTCGCGCTCCCCTCTGGCAGAGCTGACCTCCCCTCCTCCCCACTCCGATTGGCTTAGGCAGCCCTCCATCCTCCAGGGTTCACCCAATCACAAGGCTCCAACTCCCTGGGCCAGGTGAGCACCCTGCACCCTTCCCCCATCTCCTCTTATCTGCCCAGCAACAAGCCTGGCTCCCTTCTTCCTCACACCCCTTAACCCGGGTTAGGCTGGTAACCCTGAGGGCTGCAGCAGAAACCTTGGACACAGGCGAACCCCTGCAGTCAGATCCGCCACCCCACTCCTCACTGCTGGGTAACGCTGCAGCCAGGGTAGCTGAGCCTGCCTCGAAAGCCCCTTGCTCCCAGGGCCAGCGGGGCTGCGTCGAGCGGCCCTAAACCCGTCACCCTGGACTCTCATTCGCTTGGCTGAGAACGAGGATCCCCAGCCTTGCGGAAGGGTGGTGGAGCTTGAAAGAACATAAGAACGGCCAAACTGGGTCAGCCCCAAGGCCCGTCCAGCCCCGTATCCTGTCTGCCGACAGCGGCTTGTTTCTTTTAGCACCAGAGAAAAGACAGGACCTCGCCCACCTTGTCTCTCTCCGACCAACAACCCCCTTGAGGAATTCCGAAAATTCTCACAAGGTGCCAGGTCTTCCCTTTTATTAGTAGTTAGTGCAGCAGCCCTGGCGGCCCCCAGAGAGATTGGGAACCGGGCGCTGTACAGTCACATAGTGAGAGATGGTCTCTGCCCCAAGGGCTTCACAATCCAAGACAGGGAGAGGAACAGAGGCACAGAAACCGGCCCAGGATCACCCAGCAGCTCAGTGGCTGAGCTAGAAATATACCCCTCAGTTAACTGCCCTACCCCACAGTCTTCTCCTTTTAAGCAATGCACCATGTTGCTCAGCGACACTAGGTTTTTCCTATAGTGCCTCTCACTGTAGTATGGGAGTGCCAAATGGGCAGTTTAGATCTGCAGAGCACAGTCCACTGCCCAGCCAAGCTAGGAGTACCACCCAGAATGACTGGCTCTGGGCAGCTACACAGTACATCAGAATCCATAACCCTTTCATCTATAACTTCACTTGGAGTCCCACAGTCATGACAAGCTCCCCCCAGAGATGACCGACAGTCAGTCTCATTACCCAGTCAGAAGCTCTGCAGCCACAGTCCTCATGCCAGGATCCCACCACAGTTGTTTCTGGCACTAGGTGGGGTCCTGAACCCAAAGTGGCATTCATCTCAGTGACAAGCCTTAGACAGCAGGTCCCTCCAGTGGGATTGAACGACACAGCTCAATCAGCAGCCTGAGCCCTCACTTCCCCTTTTCTGGGGCAGGGCCTGCAGTTCCAGGATGGATTCTAGGATATCAGCAATATCCACATCCCCAATGCCTGGACTCTGCTGGAATTCTGCTCGCCACAGTCTCCAGTCCTGGCCACCAATTGATTCAGCAAGATTTCAATCAAATTAGACTTTCTGACGGAATGAACCACTTCTCTCCTCCACGTTGAGATGAATATAGGAAACGGCAGCAGTTCCCAGGCTGTTCCAGGATGCTCATTACAAAATCCCAGAATATCCTTCTGGCCACGCACAGCGTGACAGGTGTCACAGGATTTACCTCTAGAGTGCCCCCTTTGGGGTGTGGGTAGGGACACCTCCTTTTGTTCCCGGTGTCTTCTTTTGGGTGCTGGGGTTGTTACAGAGTTGATCTGAAGAGGAGCTGTGTGTTTCCAGATACAAGTACCAGGGGAGTAGTTCTGCCCTCCCCCAGCAGTCATTGAACAAAAAGGGCAAAGTAGAACAGTCCTGCAACCCCAACGCAGTCTGGATCCACCCGGCTTGTCTTGCAAGGCAAACAAGCCAGAGTCTCTAACTCAAAGGTGGGCTTCTTTAACCCCTTGTCAGTCTGAGAGGCCCAGGCTGAGCGTCCTGGGCTCTAAGGAACTAAAACAATTTCAAGAAGGTTCCTCTGCTTAATCCAGAGGACTTGGGTAGCAGAAGATCTTCAGCAGCCTTCCTAGTCAGCATCCTGGTTCTGTGGATTCAGGGAGCTCCAGGCCCTGGCTCTGCATCCGCTGCCCTCTGAGTGCCACCCTTACAGGGCTTGGTGCCTCTCTTTTAGGGAGCTGCCCTTCTCCCGGTGCAGCAGGTTTCACAGATGTGCCAGTTTGGGAGCTGATTGTGCCTACAGGTGCTTATTAACCCCTTCCTGACTGAGGTGGGCACTTGCTCCACCACATCAAGTGCTTCCCATAACTACCCCTCCTCCCACTCTGGGGAGCTGTGCTAAACATGTATGGGCTAGGCACCACAATGCAGTGGTGCAGAAATGGCTGGGGGCAGCACGAATGTCCCGCACACAACGGCCCAGCTAACACTGGTGAGGGATATGGAGACGCTGAACTGTTGCAGTAACCATTGATTCTGGCAACACTTAGCTTCACCATTTCAGCTTGAAGCGATGCCTGTCTCTCCAAAGTGTGGACCTAACGTGATGCAGACTGCTGCACTGGCTCCATCAGACAAGCTAGCTTTGTTGGCACAGGTGTCACACTCAGCAGGCACGGATCTAGACAAGGCTTTGCACAGACATCGCAGGCTTAAACCACAGCAACCCGTAGTCGATAGCCCTGGAGGAAAGGAGAATCCTCTAAAGCAGCGGCTCTCAACCTTTCCAAACTACTGGACCCCTTTCAGGAGTCTGTTTTGTCTTGTGTACCCCAAGTTTTACCTCACTTAAAAACTACTTGCTTACAAAATCAGATATAAAAATATGAAAATGTCACAGCATTTATAAAATAAATACATTGGAATATTGTACTTACATTTCAGTGTATAAGAGCAGTATAAACAAGTCACTGTCTGTATGAAGTTTTAGTTTGTACTGACTTCACTAGTGCTTTTTATGTAGCCTATTGTAAAACTAGGCAAATCTCTAGATGAGTTGATGTACCCCCTGGAAGACCTCTGCGTACCCCCTGGGGTATGCGGACCCCTGGTTGAGAACCGCTGCTCTAGAGGGATCCAAGCTGGATTACTATAGCCGGTAGTATGAGTACAGGTCTCTCACTCCATGGGTGAAACTGGGAATGTCTATGCTGCAATTAGACACCCACTCCTGGCCCATGCCAGCTGACTCGGCTAAAGGGCTGTTTAACTGCAGTGTGTAGACATGCACCTCTCAGGTCCTAGATGCCAGGCTCCAGCCCAAGCTTGAATATCTACACTGCAATTCGCCTAAGCCAGCTGCCACGGGCGTCTAACTGCAGTGTAGACATACCCGCAGTGGCTTCAACCTGGCAATAAAATGAGGAAGCTGAATATCCGAACCTTCTTGAGCCAATTGGGAAACACCTTCTAAATACCAACTTTGGTGCAGCCCTGCCTGGCCAGGGCATTTCCTAAACCCACTCACAGGTTGCAGACCCATGTGATAGATCAGAAAAATTATTTCCACCCCCTCTCTCTGGGGTGCAGGAAGCTCAGCCTGCCTCCCCCAAAAAGCAGCAGCTGAGACATGGATACCCCCACTCTGTTCTGCAGGGGGCCTTTCTTCACTCATGGCCACAACAGAACACAGCCTGTCTTTCTGAAATCTCCTTGTGGAGGTCTAGCAGTCAACTCAGACTTAACATGGCCAAAACAGAGCTCCTGATCTTTCCCCCAAAGTTCTCCTCTTGCCCCTTCTATCACTGGATAACATTTTTGACTCGGCTCTCTCCTTTAAATCAGACGTCCAGGCCATGTCTATATCAGTGTCTGACCTTTCATCTCTGCCCATGTGGCCAGAATTCTTGTCCAAGCTTTGATCATCTCACATCTTGACTCTTCATCAATGTCAGCAATCTCGCAGCCCTCAGACACATTCAAAATGGTGTTGCTAAAGTCCTGTTCCTGGTTCATCACTGTCATCCTCTCTTTCCCTCCACTGGCCCCTCCTCTTCTATCACATCAAACACAAAGTCCTCCACAATGTAGTCCTACCCGATCGGACCTCTTCCCTCAGCGCAACGTTGACTCCGCCTTTGCTCCACCAATGATGCCAGCTTCCACTGCTGATTCTCCACTTCTCTCACACCACCACTTACTTGTGGGGAAAGCTCCCAGTCAAAATCCATAAAGCCACCACACCTTGTCCTTCAAATCTCTCCTCAAAACTCACGTCTTCCAAAATGCACATGGGAAACTGATAATGGCTAGGCAGGTGGAGAGCATCCGGCTAAGAATTTGTATAGTCTCCCCTGTAGTAAGTGAAGGCCCTGATAAAGGCCCAGTATGAGGCCTGAGGCCTGAACTGAAGTAATGGTCAAGACTTTGCTAACATAAAGCAAAGTTAAGCTGTGAGCCAGAGGCAGGCCCTGCTCACAGAAGCTGGCAAGGAAAGGGCTGATGCTGCAAGAAGATACATACCTAAAAGGTACAGAACACTAGATATCATGTATACATTCCACACAGATAACATGGAACAGGCCGACCCATCCCAATGACAGGGGCAAAAGGGTAAAATGATGAATAGAGTTGTTTTGATCGAACCAATCTGTACAAGGTGAGAGGCGGCACCTTACTACGTAGAGGGGTTGTACCTTGCTGTGTAGAAGGGTTGCACCTTAATACGTCAGGAGTGATGTGTAATTTGTTTGTACCTGTGTATAAGAACGTATCCCTGGGGCAGTGTCTTTGTCCGGCCGTAGGGGGAGTGGAAAGTCCCGCCACTAAGCCGGGTCCTTGCCAAGAGGCACTTTCTCGTAGTATGCCCTGAGTTAGGCTAAGAAACCTACAGGGAACTGCAATTGTGTCCAAGATCGCAATAAACCTAGTCGACGTGACTTTGCATCTTACTGGACTCTGTGGTTATTGGGGGTTTTCTTCGGGTCTGCTGGGTCAGCTATCTGTACAGAGCTGGGGCAGCACACAGAGGGAACATACGCACGCAGCCGAGTGATATCAACAAAGGAGAAAGCAGAGCACCACACCGGTAGCATCTGAACAACATCCCCCACTAATTTGTCTCATCTACCTGTTGCATCTTGCCTTGCAAACTGTAGGCTCTTTGGGGCAGGGACTGTCCTGTATTACGTCTATACAGTGAACAGCACAATGGGGCCCTGACCTGGTTGCGGCCTTGAGGTGCTACCACAATATCAATGTTATAATTTAACAATAAAGTACCCATGGGCCAGGATGCTGCTCAGGGAAACCAGCTTCTGGCTCTACATCTGTGTGAACAACATGGCATAGGTGAGTCTCAAAGAGCTCTACATGGACAACAAGCTGGTCTCAGCCCCACCGTTCCCTCCCAGCTTGTGTAGGCTGGGCCCAAACCCTCTGGACTAGATTCTGAACTCCTCTCTCTCACTGGTGAGCACTTATCCTATGCGTCAATGGGGCCAGTAACTGCTCCATTATGGGGGTATGGAATTCACAATCAGGCAGATATGGAGGGTACCACCGAGGATCTTAATCATCTGACAATGTTTTCAATAAGCTTTTTTTTTTGTAATTATCTCAAACACTTCAAGTAAGAATTCTTTTTAAATCACTCCCCATGTACCATGGTATTTCAGACCAGACGGATAAGTGCAATGAAGCGAACTGATGCTGCGCGGCAGGCTGAGCTGCATTTGGCAGATGGGCTGTTTCTGAGGGTCTCTTTGTTTTGCTGTGGATTGTACATTTTATTATTGTGCATTTTGAAAAGAGGATTTGAGAGAACGCACGTGTGAATGACTCTCCGGGACACCGCTCTACTCACATGGATACGAACAGAGCAGTGGTTCTCAACCTATTTATCATTGTGGGCCGTATATGAGGCCCATAATGTGTTACCTGGGCCACAGGTTGAGAACCAAAGCGCGCACCCATCCCCCCCCCCCGAATTTCCCCCCACAGACCCCCTAACCCCAGTGCCTCCCACTCAGAGACCCCTCGACAGAGTGGGTCCAGGAGCAGAGCCCTGGGCGGGGGGCCAGGCAGCAGGGACCCTGGACCACACTGTGTGGGGTCGGGCAGGAGCCCCGACCCTGGACCCGGCCGCATGGGGCCAGGTGGCAGGGCAGCTGGGCAGTAGGCCGGACCCCAACCCCGCGGAGCCAGATGACTGCCCCAACCCCGGACCCCAGACCTTTTGGGGCCAGGTGGTAGCCCTGGACCCCAGACTCCCTGCTGTGTGGGTCCGGGCAGCAGCCCTGGACCCCCGCCGCACCAGTCAGCCTGGCCCCCCACCATGCAGCCCGGAAGCCTTTAGCTGTGTGCTAATTGGGCCACGTGCAGGCCGCAGGTTTAGAACTACTGTAAATATTAACCAGCTACCTCCCTTGGGGGACTGGCCCAGGTGGAAGAGTCCCCGTTCGACCCCCTTCTGGAAAGTCAATGGGACTGAGTCACTCAGGCACTGCTGAAAATGTCCCCCAAGCAGTCTGTTACTTCAATGGGCTCCTGGACATTTATCCAGATTTCACGATGCTCACAGGTTAATAGCAGCCCTGTGATGTCGCAAGCATGGAATCCATCATTTGAATGCTGCCCGAGACAGCCCCAAGGGAAAGATGTCCGCTGCCATCAAGAACACTGAACATGAGCCAGTGACAATGATTAAAAATTGTAAAAGAAAGTGAACGTGTTCCATTAACTGACAGAGATGGTTTCCCCTTTCCAAAGGGCACCTTACCTGCATACCACAAGCTGGGAATTTTGATTGACAGGCCAAACACCTATGAACACTGAAAAGTAGCTCTCGTTGGTTTAAGAAAGATGCAACTACTTTTAGTGTAATGAATTAGCAAGAGAGAAACACAGGAAAAGAACGACAAGCTTCCCATGGAGCACTGAGGCTGCCTAGCTGTTTTTTGCCATAGTGGGAATGGACTCAACTGTTAACAAAGCAGCAGCCTAGACCTCTCCACGGATCATCCCGCTGAAATTTAGTTCCCTGTTCAACACCCAGAGACTTGGTCTCACTCCCTTGCTCAGATGCCATCATGATCATTGTCCCCAGACAGAGCTCCCTGGTAGCATTTAACACAGCATCTACGGGGGGAACTCCTTGTGCATCGAGTGCAGCGACACAGGCTCTCCTCTGTGCGCTTTGCCCGGCAGGTCGTGCAAGCGTCTCTGTGCTGCCAGCGTCCCCCAGAGTTTCTCCCCCGTGTGGATGCGTTGGTGTCCCACCAGGTGCTGCTTGCGGGTGAAGCTCTTCCGGCACTCGGTGCACTGGTAGGGCCGCTCTCCCGTGTGTAGGCGCCGGTGAGTCAGGAGGTGCTCCTTCCGCATGAAGGTTTTCCCGCACTCGGTGCAGCCATAGGGTCTCTCCCCAGTGTGGATCATCTGGTGCCTAATGAAGTTCGAATGGTGGTTAAAGCCCCTCCCACATTCGTTGCAGATATACAAACCCCTGCTCTTCCCTGCGTGACTCCTCTGGTGTATCATGAGGTTGATCTTCAGCCGGAAGCTCTTCTTGCACTCAGCACAGGTGTACGGCTGGTCCCCGGTGTGGGAGAGCTGATGTTTGCTGAGGCTCGACTTGTGAGGGAAGCTCCGCTCGCACTCAGGGCAGTTATAGAGTCTCTCCCCCGGCTGGCTCTGTGGGCAGGATTTGAGACAGTGGTTTTGCTTGACGCTCTCCCTGCGCTCAGGAGACGTGTGGGCTCTGCCATGGATCCTCTGGTGCAGTACGCACTGCTGCTCATAGAGGAAGCTTTTCCCACATTCAGAACAGACGTACGGTGCCTCTCCTGGGAGGCTCTCCTCTTGGACAATGATTGTGGTGAAGTTACTGAAGTCTCTCTCGCCTTCAGCCGAGTCCCCCAGACTGTTCCCATCAGGGTATTCTCCCTGGATGCTGACGTTGCCCTGATCGTCACAGATTGGTTCCTGCTCAGGGTACTGGAAAACAGTCTCTTCTGGTCGTCCAGGCAACGTGCTGTACAGCTCCAGGCTCACCGGGATTCCCTCCTCAGCTTTGACTACAACCTCGTCATCTGCTGGACTCAGAGGAGAAACCAAGAGTTATTAGTTTTCTGCTCCTTGTCCATCCACCACCTGCCTCTCAGCACCCTGCCATCTTTCTGCTGCCAGGCACCATCTGCCTGAGAAAACTGTGTCACCAACTTACTGCCCCGCTCTAATACCCCTACACAGGGAGACAGCGAGCAGGGACTTATGGCGCAATCACAGTACCTCAGTGCCAGCCAAGGAAGAGAGGCGCCAGGCTAAGAGATTTAGAGGAGAACATCCCTTTGGCATAAAAAGGAGAAGAACCAATTCCATTCCAACGAGCCCAAAAAGAGATGGCTGAATGGAAATCAGACCTGGTGGGAAGCTGTGACTGAGTCCTGCGAAAGTGATCTGAGAAATTCAGTTTGAGAGAGAGGACTATCTGACAAGACAGGACGCTAAGAGCTGACAAAGGTCTCTCTTGATTGACAGATTCCTGTTGCACTCACTGTTTGAGTCATTTGAATCACTCGCTCACCTGTGTTGGGCTCTGTAGAGATCTCTCTCTCCTCTGAGTCCCACTGATCCCTGATGTACAGGTCTTCTTGTTTTACCCACGATACAGTGTCATGAGTAACGCTCAGCGATTCTGTTTGCAAGGGGAGAGAAATTACATTGTGATTAGCTAACATCCACCATTCACATGTTTCTAGTAGCTAACGTTTACACAGAGCACCCCAGGTGCTATGCAGAGAGAAAGAGACACAGCCCATGCCGAAAGGTGCCTACAGTCTGGGCTAGGTACAAAACGATGCAGGGAGAGATGAGAGCAAGCAAGAGGGTTGCACAAAATAAGGCAGTGAAGATGCAGCTCGTGTTGGTTCCTGATTTTTAGGCCAATAGAGAAGTTTGGTGTGTATGGTGGGGAACCAGGCTGGATTTCACGGCTCTTTGCACTGGCACTCAGAGTCACTAGTCCCGTTGGAAAATCTTGGCCAGTGGGCAGAGGGAGTGTGAAAAGCAGCAGCTGGAGGCTCAGTCCTTACCTTCCTCTGTCTCTGCTGAAATATGGGTCCTACCATAATCACGCACCAAATACAAACCCTTCTGTGTTGCATTTCCTAATTCCTGGCCCTCAGCTCCAGAAAGCTGACCCTATTCTGCGCCAGAGAAGGCACATAAGCTTTCCTGGCTTCTTTTCCATCTCCGAACCCCTCCATGGCTCTCTCCATCCTGGCTGGCTGAAGTTAGAGCAAACTGCTTCCAAACCAGCCAACTCTGTGGCTTCACTCATCACCCTCTCTGTGCCATCCGGTGTACCCAGTGAGTAAAGAACCACCTCACACTCCACAGCTGGAGGGAGCTCCTGTGCTTGCAGTGCCCCTCCTTCTCGATCTGTGCATCCAACTCTGTGCGGCACTACTTTACCTACCTATTGTGCTTACAAAGCCTCCATTACTATAATCTGAGAGCCCTCACCCCAAGTATTTATCCTCAGAATACCCTCTGTGAGGTAGGGAAGTACATTTTGCAGATAGGGCATATGGACAACAAGGTTGCAAAGAAAGTCTGTGGCAGAGAAGGAATTGAACCAGGGTCTCCCAAGTCCCAGGCTAGTGCACTGAGCCATCCTTCCTCTCGTACATCTGCCAGCAAAGCACCTTACGACACTCCACATAACTCACCTGTGCTAGGCTCCATCGGGATCACGCTCTCCTCGGAGTCCTCCTGAGCTCCCCCACACGGCTCCTCCCCTCGTTCAATCCTGGACAGAAGGTCAGGTTTGGAGATGGCGTAGTCTGTTCATGTGAGAGGACAGGAAGGCGTGGGAGGGTTAGTCATAGGCACTGAGTATTATTTACAGACAAGCAAGGGTGATTTTAAACCAATCTGCCCTCCCAGTTCAGGTGCAGGGAGGAGCCCTCCATTCCTGCAGGCAGGCAGCACGGTGAGAAGCCCAGTTTTCTGCGTGCCTATTTCAAGCTGCAGTGCCCTCACACAAGCCGTGAGAGAGCTGGCTGCTAGGAGGGAGGGGCTGGTGGGTTGCTTCCCCCTCCCCACGCTCCTGAATTCAAACATCCAAAGGCACAACAGAATAAAGCTATAAGATTTGCTGTGTATCAGTTTCCTGACTATTGCATCCTTCCTTCTCCTCAGTTTTTAGCTCTTGAGGTTGGTGATACCAGAAACTGGGAGACATTTTAAAGGCTGGGACTACAATCCAAAAGCTAAGGGAGAGAGAGAACACCCAGCACAGCAAAGTAATGACAGCGAGCACCCGAGTCTTCACTCACCACCCTTGGCAAGAGCACCAGCCCCACGAGTCACAGCCCTCCGCCTAGTCCAGCCCATCCAATAGCAGTAATGTCAGGGCACATTCACAATGCACAGAGCAGGCCTGGGATAGTCAAACTGTATCAGCAGCAGGGTGTGTAGGCTGAACATGTACAATGATAGGGAACTGTTATTCGGAGCTGGAAAGCTGCAGACAGAGCAATCGCTGCAGATCTCTCATTCTCTGCTGAATGGAAGGAACGAGTGAAGCACAAACTGAAGGCTATAAGCGCTGCTCCACTGGAATTATCACTGCTGCTGAAAGGTGCCTGTTGCACCTGTGGATTGAAGGCCTTTATCCACAGAATGGATATAGCACTAGCAACAGCACTGCAAGCTTGCTCTCCTCCCCCAGACCTAGAAGGACCATCTCTAGGGTTTACTTCAGAGATCACTGACATTCTAACTGATGAGTGAAAGAAAACTGATCCTTACCCAGTGAGATCAATGATTCATAGTTGCCTTTCATCACATTCTTGTAAAGGTCTTTCTGCCAATCGTCCAATTTCCCCCACTCCTGCTCAGAGAAATAGACGGAAACATCATCGAACGTCACTGGCACCTGAAATCACAAGGGTTAACCATTTATAATATAGGTAAATAATTAAAAACAAAACACGATGTTAACATGACAATATCCACTTAACTTAGGGTTTGCCCTTTGTTTCTGGGCCTTCCCTCAGTTTTCTATACAGGTAACAATGCCAATATCCAGCCAATCTACATTAATGCTTGTAGTATGAATACAAGACACTAAATTAAATGCTTTATTTGTGTTCAGACAGTGCCTAAGGGGCCCTGTCCTCCAAACCCTCAATCACGCAGGAAGTCTTTACTCATGTGACTTCAGCGGGGCTACACACCCTGAGTTGGTGTGCTAAATCAGAGGAGAATCTTGCGATTCAATCTAAAAAAAAAAAAAAAAAGGCAACTCTATGTGGCAAAATATGTCCTTTGTTAACCTTCAGTGCTTATCACTTCTGTTCCTCTTGGCCCCTAGGATTCATGTTACCCTGACCTGCTCAGATATATAATATAGCCTCCTTACCTGAAATGTGTTTTATATACATCAGCAGCTACATTATCAAGGCCTTCCTTGCCTCTTCACTGCTCAAACACCTCGTTTTATTTTTCTCATTAAAGACAAATTAAAAAGAGCAATTCAGCACTTCTGCCATTTTAGACTCCTGATCGTTTATCAATTTCTTTCTCCTTGGATAAATTTGTAAAAGGCCTTCTTATTCCTCTTAGCTCCACAGAAATCAAACTGCCCAGAGAAGCAGTGATGGAACAGAATCCAAATAACTTGGTAAGCGAGGATGGAAGCAACCAGAGAGAGTGGAGGAGGAAAACCACACACTACAAATTATATTAAAATAAAAGAGCACATAAGATACAAGAGAGGATTGTTTCTCTTCAATTCCCCTTTCAATATCTGATCCAGCTTCAAGACGTTATAGCTCCCCCTAAGCACCAGCTGGGATATTCTTACCTTGGGGACTTCTCCCTTAGTGCCTGGGGGAAGCCTCAGGATCCAGAAGTTCCTGTTCTTCAGCAGGTTCTCCATGTTCTCCAGCCTCCTCTGCATCAGTCCATATTCCTGGATCAGAGATCCCAGCATGGCCAGTTGGTTACTAAACTCCATCATTCCTTTCTCTGTGTCAGATATTTTCTTCTCAGCTGTCCCTGTTCTGCCCTCCAGACTCAGTAACTGCGTGGCATGGGAATCCACCTTCCTCTCCACGGCTTGAATTGCAGCCACTACAGTCCACAGGGAGATCTCTGCAGTTTGCAGCTGGGTTTCTCCCACAGCCGTTCGCTTGGGGACAACGTGGGGTTGCAGAGGAGGCAAGGGCAGGGACTCCATGTCCCATTCCTGAGCCTGGGTGCAAGGACAGAAATGGAGAGAGTTGAGATCTCGATCCAACCTAGGAGAGTCTCCTCCAGCCCTTGTCTACATGAGATCATTGTACCAATTTAACTACATCAGTTAAGAAACTGCAGCCCCCACGTGAGGGCACTTTGACTCCAATGTAAAACTGCCCTATATCCATGTAGCTTAAGTCAGTTCCTTACTGACAGACAAGGGACGGGGGAGATTTCTTAGACCACAGTGTGAGCATCTGAGATTTCAATTTTGAGCCTGCTGGTTTGCCTGTTATTTTCTATTTTTAAACCAGTGAAATATTTGTACATCTACCTGGCATGTTTTTACAGCTGTTCATGTTAATTTTATTAATTTTTTGTGTGTGGCCACTGTCGTAAAACCGCTAAGATGGCATTTCCCCGCTCAACAGGGGGCGGTAAAAGGGAGCATTAGCAGGATGGAAAACACACGAATCTGTTTCAGGGGGTTCTCAGAGGTTTGCCTAACGCGGACCGCATCTCCAGAGAAGACTGCGCTCCTGCACACCACCCTTCCTGCTGGCCATCCCACAAGAGGAGCCCTGGAGAAAAAGGCAGCTGCTGCTTATGGCAAAGTAACCGGAAGAAAGCAGCGCTGTCACGTTTGCCTGTAATGCAAGAAGGCGAAGATTTGCAAACTCGGTGCTTACATTTTGGCTTCTGCACTTGGGTGCCCCGGTTTTACCCCCCCCCCCCCAAAAAAACACAACAACAACAACAACAAACAAAACAGAGCAGGCCAGGCAGGGAAGACTGTGGAGAGGTTTAGGAGGCGTTTGGGGCGAGAGGAGAGCGAGACGCAGGTGACCAGGCGGCTGTTTGGTATTTCTAAGGCACAAAGAGCGGGGTGTTTGCCGCGCCAAGCAGCCTGGCCGCCTTCCTGCAACCCCCGCCCCGGGGCTCAGCCCCCGCCCGGCCGGGCAGCACCGCGCTCCCCGCGGCCCGGCTNAGGCGCTTCTCTCCAGCTCCCACTGACAACCAGAGCCCGAAGCGCCAGGCCGGAGGGGCTGGAGAGAGAGTTTCCAGCCCCTGCCCCGGACAGCAGGACCCAGCCCCCAGGGAACTCAGAGCTACAACCCGGCACCAAAGCCAGGATCAGTTTCACGCCTCTCCCCGTTCACACGCCCCGGGGCTCAGCCCCCGCCCGGCCGGGCAGCACCGCGCTCCCCGCGGCCCGGCTCCCGGGGCCCAGGCCGGGCGGGGAGAAGCTCCCGGGGCCCGAGGCTCCCCCGCCCGCCGGGCCCTTACCTGGGCAGCGGCCCGCTCGGCCATGGCCCCCCCGGGCGGGGCTTCTCCAGCGGGCCCGGCCCGGCCGAGCTCCGCTCCCGCTCCGGGCTGGGCAGAGTCCCGGCGCCGCCTCGCCACGGGCCGGCCCCGCTGCCGGGCGGAGCAGAGCGAGCGCAGCCGGGAGGGAGGGAGGGAGCCGCGGCCTGGCTGCCGGGGCCCGGGAGCGGCGGGGAGGAGCGGGGCGGCAGCGGCCCCTGGCGGCGGGGGGATGGCGGCGCCAGGCGCTCTCCGGGGCAGGGCCGCCCCCGGTCGCTGGCCCGCAGCCCCGACGGGCTCTAGGGTGAGCCTGGACTCGGCCCGCGCTCCCCGGCTCAGCGTGAGCGTTGAGACCCGCAGCGACCGGGGCCAGGGGGGTCTGTCAGCTGCTGCTCCCCCCCCCAGTTATCGAGGTCTCCACGGGCCACCACCCCTAGTCATGCCCGTTGCGAGCCTCTGCCCTGGGGATCTTTGCGGCTGTGTGGTCTGCAAGGCTGGGCTCACATCTCATAGAAGGGAAAGAAGAAGAGACAAGTATCAGAGGGGAAGCCGTGTTAGTCTGGATCTGTAGAAGCAGCAAAGAATCCTGTGGCACCTTATAGACTAACAGACGTTTTGCAGCATGAGCTTTCGTGGGTGAATACGGTACCCACTTCTTGAAGTGGGGATTCACCCACGAAAGCTCATGCTGCAAAACCTCTGTTAGTTTATAAGGTGCCACAGGATTCTTTGCTGAAGAAGAGACAGAAGATCGGGATGTCTTGCCTCAGTTGCTGTGTGCTGCACCGGAACAAGACCTTAGCCCGCTCAGATACGCTTACTAAAGTCAGAACACATCGGTGCTGGGTTTGGTTTGTGCCGGTGGGTGCTTTTTAAGAGGGGTGTGTGTTTTTGGGGGGGAGCCCCTCTGCCAGTTTTGGGCGGAGGCTGTTTTCAGCATATTTATACACTTCTTTCAAATTCTAGTGATTGAATGTGTCTATTTTAATCATGTTTCAATTGTTATGAACTACGTAATTACATGATCATGAATTACAGTATATTCAAATCATTGACATCACAAGCTGTCTTCACTAACGTCCCAGTTTAAAGGCATTATATCTCACTGTCCCTTCTGGATGAAACTGTCAGCAATCTTATTTACATCTAGTTCTAGGGTGACCAGACATCCCGATATTTCGGTGTCTGTCCCGCGTCCCGACTGATCTTTGGTCGGGACGCATTTTGTCCCGATATCCGCCGGGTTTTTTTGTTTTTTCCCCCCATCATCTGGTCACCCTATCTAGTTCCCTGGTATTGTTTTGATGCACGATAAGGACAGTTACATTATTCAGTTGAGTCTGTTCGATTGATGACTGGAATAATTTTTAAATCTTCTGAATCTGGAGAATGAGTTCAAGATGATACAGGCACAATGAGAAGTATTCTTATGAATTTGTGGAGTACTGTAAGTGACTACAAGATCTCTTTCTTGATGGGTAACAGCTAATTTAGGCACCATCATTTTGTATGGATAGTTGGGATTATATTTTGCCATGTGCATTACTTTGCATTTAACATTGAATTTCATCTGCCATTTTGTTGCCAAGTCACCTAACTCTTTGCAGTCTGTTTTGGACTGAACTCTCTTGAGTAATTTGGTATCATCTGCAAACTTTGCCACCTCGCTGTTTCCCCCTTTTTGCAGATCATTTATGAATATGTTGAACAGCCCTGGTCCCAGACCAGTACAAGCCCTCAGGGGACACCACTATTTACTTCTCTCCATGCTGAAAATGGACCATTTATTCCTACCCTTTGTTTCCTATCTTTTAACTGGAGTGCCTGGCAATGCTTTCAGGATCATCTAACGAATCTTAATTTAATTTAATGGCCAGCCTTTTGTTATCGTAATCCCCCTGCCTCTGTTTAGAAACAAAAAGAACAGGAGTACTTGTGGCACCTTAGAGACTAACAAATTTATTTGAGCATAAGCTTTCGTGGGCTACAGCCCACTTCTTTGGATTCATAGAATGGAACATACAGTAAGAAGATATTGAACTTGAATTGATATGCAAACTAGATACAATCAACTTAGGTTTGAACAGAGACTGGGAATGGCTCGGTCATTACACTAATTGAATCTATTTCCCCATGTTGAAGTAGCCTCACACTTTCGTGTCAACTGTCCGAAATGGGCCATCTTGATTATCACTTCAAAAGTTTTTCTCCCCTGCTGTTAATAGCTTCTCTTAATTAATTAGCCTCTTACAGTTGGTATGGCTACTTCCACCTTCTCATGTTCTCTGTATGTATAAATATCTCCTTACTGTATGTTCCATTCTATGCATCCGAAGAAGTGGACTGTAGCCCACGAAAGCTTATGCTCAAATAAATTTATTAGTCTCTAAGGTGCCACAAGGACTCCTGTTCTTTTTGCTGATACAGACTAACACGGCTGCTACTCTGAAATTTGTTTAGAAACAAAGTCCCTGCCCCAAAGGCAGAAGTTGTTAGCAGCAGAGAACTCATCACAGTCCACACTCAAGCTCTGGCTCCTGGATGTTGAGCACCCATTACTTTTTTCCCCGTGGGTGCTTGAGCTACAGAGCACCCACGCATGGAGTCGGCGCCTATGCATGGGAGACCAGAACTGCACACACTAGTCCAGCTGAGGTCTCACCAGTGCCTTGTTTAATGGCACGAACACTTCCAGAGGGGTAGCCAGGGCCGTCCTTAGCCATTTTGGTGCCCTACGCAGCCCCCCCACAGGGGGGGTGGCCCCAGGCCTCCGCGGGGGGTGGCAGGAGCAGGCTTCGGGGGTAGGGGGGAAACTGCCCCCAACACAAGCCGGCAGAGCGGAGGGGGATGGGGCCGGGTCGCTCCACTTCCTGCTGCTCAGCGAGTGCAGGGCAGGCCCGACCCCGCACTCACTGGGAGGCGGGAAGTGGAGTGACCTGGCCCCAGCCGCTCCGCTCTGCTCCTCTGGCTCCCAGTCTTGGGACTTGGGGGGCAAGGGGGAACCACCCCCCAGCACTCACTGGCGGAGCGGGTGGGCTGGGGCCGGGTCGCTCCACTTCCTGCCCCCCGGTGAGTGCAGGGCAGGCCCAACCCCTGATGCCGTCCTCAGGGGAAGGGGTGGAGTGGGGGCGGGGCTGGGGAGGATCAGAGGTGGGGTCTTTGGGGAAGGGGTGGAGTGGGGGCGGGGCTGGGGAGGATCAGAGGCGGGGTCTTTGGGGAAGGGGTGGAGTGGGGGCAGGGCTGGCGTGGACCAGGGGCAGGAAGAGGCGGGACTGGCGTGGACCAGGGGCGGGGCCATGCAGAAGAGGCGTAGCAGGGGCTGGAGCAGCATGCAGCTGCGTACTTTGCGTATTGGTAAGGACGGCCTTTGGGGTAGCCGTGTTAGTCTGTATCAGCAAAAACAACGAGGAGTCCTTGTGGCACCTTAGAGACTAACAAATTTATTTGGGCATTTATTTTATTTTAGCCCACGAAAGCTTATGCCCAAGTAAATTTGTTAGTCTCTAAGGTGCCACAAGGACTCCTTGTTGTTTTTACTAACACTTCCCTGTCTCTACTGGAAATACCTCACATGATGCTGCACCCCAGGACCGTGTTAGCCTTTTTCATGGCCACATCACATTGACAGCTCATAGTCATCCTCCTGTGATCAACAAATACACCCAGGTCTTTCTCCTCCTCTCTGTCACTTCCAACTGATAAATTCCCAGTTTATAGCAAAAATTATTGTTGTTAGTCCCTAAATACAGGACCTTGCACTTTGCACTATTAAATATCATCCCATTTCTATTACTCCAGTTTACAAGGCCATCCAGATCTTCTTGTATGGTATTCTGGTCCTCCATATTGGCACTACCTCTCAATTTTGTGTCATCCGCAAATTTTATTAGCACACTCCCACTTTTTGTGCCAAGCTCAGTAATAAAAATGTTTTATAAGATTGGTCCCAAGACTGACCCTGAGGAACTCCACTAGTAGTAACCTCCCTCTTGCCTGACAGTTCACCTTTCAGTATGACCCGTTGTAGTCTCCCCTTTAACCAGTTCTTTATCCACCTTTCAGTTCTCACATTAATCCCCATCTTCTCCAATTTAACTAATAATTTCTCATGTGGAACTGTATCAAATGCCTTATTGACAGCCAGGAATTAGATCTACTGCATTTCCTTTGTCTAAAAAATCAGTTACCTTCTCAAAGACATTAGTAACTTTGTTACCACCTCTTGAATCCAACAATTGAAACAATTGTAGAAAAAGCTTCAATTACTTTCTATCATTTATGCTACTCACTTTTTGCAGTTCACAAGCTTGGAACAAATCATTTAACTTTAGGAAACATCCTAACAGCCCTTTCTTATCATAATCACCCGTTAATCACTGTTTATAAACACAATTCTGACAGCTCAGGGGCCAAAGGAAGGTTTTTTAAAGGCTTTTTCAGTTCCCCCTAGAACTGTGTGCATGAGCACAGAAAGGGTGACCAGACAGCAAGTGTGAAAAATCGGGACCGGGGTGGGGGGTAACAGGAGCCTATATAAGAAAAAGACCCAAAAATCCGGACTGTCCCTATAAAATCAGGACATCTGGTCACCCTGCGCACAGCAGAGACTGAGTGAGAATGAAAAACAAAAAGCGGAAGAAACAGTCTCCCAAAAAAACCCCAAACCCACAACCCACTACTTATAACTAAGGCTCCATGTTTGTCACAGAGGTCACAGAAGTCATGGATTCTGTGACTTTCCGTGACCTCCGTGACTTCTGCAGCAGCCCATGCAGATAGCCGGGGAGCCACTTGAGCAGCTCAGGAAGCCCCTGGGCCAGTCTCGGGCGCCCCCAGCTGCCTGCAGGAGTTTGGGTGTGGGGGGGGGGCTCAGGGCTTGGGTGCGAGGTGGTGCTTACCTGGGGGGGGCCTCCACAGAAGGGTGACAGTAACTTCCCTCCCTCAGCTTCTAGCTGCACCTGCTGCCTCTGCCCGCAGGCACCGCCCCTGCAGCTCCCATTGGCCGCGGTTCCCAGCCAATGGGAGCTGCAGAACCGGGGCTTGGGGCGGAGCAGAGGTAGCACGTGGAGCTAGGAGATGGAGGTCGCCACTTCCCAGGAGCCGGGTAGGGAACCTGCCCCAGCCCCACCAACCCCCACCCCGAGCACCCGCAGCGCCCCCCCAGACTGAAACCCCCCCAAGCACCCACCGTGCCCCCCCGGGCCGCAACTCTCCCTGGGCACCTGCGGTGCCCCCCGAGCACCCCCTCCAGCCTGACTCCCCCAGCACCTGTGGTGCCCCCCCCAGGCCGTAACGCCCCCCCAAGCACCAACGGCGTCCCCAGTCCATGCCCCCTGAGCACCTGTGCCCCCCCTGCACCCATGGTGCCCCCTGGTCTGTGCCCCCTGAGCCACGCCCCCCACACAAGTGCCCATGGCACCCCCAGGGCCACCCCCATACAAGTTTTAGTCAGGGGTATATAGTAAAAGTCATGGACAGGTCACGGGCCATGAATTTTTGTTTACTGCCCGTGACCTGTCCATGACTTTTATTAAAAATACCTGTGACCAAAACGTAGCCTAATTTAAAAGTATCTTGGTTATACCATGCCTCTTGTTTCATTAATCCCTTGGCTGGCCAGGTGTGTCCTCTGTGCTAATAGCTATGGGCAAATATTCCCCCTCCCTCGTCAGCCAGGTAATTTGCATCAATCCAGACCCTAGCTTTCAAATTGTCATCCTCTACTACTTCCAAGGCTGGACACTGTTCCCATCAGCAGGATTGGGTCCTTCCCCCTCCCAGAAGGCTGAAATCTGAACCTTCCCGCTTACAGGACTGTCCACCAAGGCTAGGAAAACTGGGTGGGCCCCGGCTTTCGGGTGCATGGGTAATGACAGGGGAGCAGTCTCCCCCCACAGAGGGGGAGTACAGTTTTGTGGGGCCCCTTCCCCACCTCTTCTGCCTGCAGTTCCCCCCCTCCTGGGGGAGCAGGGTCGGGGCACAGGAGCTTGCCCAGCTCTGTCCTCATGGTGCTCCTGCCAGGGAGCAGGGTCTGGGCACGGGGGCTTGCCCTGCTCCGCCCACCTCTCCTGATGGGGAGTGGGGTCAGAGCGCAGGGGCTTGGCCAGCTCTGCCCGGCGCTCCTGCCAGGGAGCAAGGTCAGGGTATGGGCCGGATGCATTTAAGCAAGGGGCCAGATCCGGTCCGTGGGCCATAGGTTCCCACCCCTGCTCTACACAGACACTCTCATGCATGCATGCTTTTGGATATACCACCACCAGCAGCAGCAGCTTAGAGACTGGACTCCATTTTAAAGAGCTACCAAACATATCCAAAGTGTCCAGAGAGGAGAGTCTGCCTGCTCTGCCCTGCATCCTTGAGGGTTCAGTCATAAGGCTGTTCTGCTCTGAAAAAACAGTAACCAAATCTTTCCTCAGAACCTGAGTCACAGACTGCTTACTTAAAGGATCAGCCTGGAGACACTGCTGTTCCAACAACATGGTCTCCCCAAGAGGCTGTTCAACTTCCCTAGCCATTTTCACCTTCTCTAGGCCATCCAGACTGGATCTTTCTAAAGCAAGGTCAGTGGATCCATACATCTCTGAAAGACCGGCAGTTAGGAACTGAAACAAGTCTCCCAAATGAACTGTTGCTTTCTCCATACCACTGTATGTAATTCACCCTGAGTTAACTCAATCAAATCACACCCATCATTTGCAGCAAACTGCTTGCAAAAATTACTATGAAGATTTTTCTCTTCAGGAAACTTTTTAAACAACAACCCATCTTTTTTCTGCTCTACAGAAGCATTGCTCTGTGGAGCCACAACAAACTTCTTCTGACTTTCACTTACATCCAGAATCACCTCTGGAACATCAAGAGGATTTTCACATAACCTCCTTTCAGGCAAGCTGCTAAACTCCATGGTTAAAGGGTTAGAGGCACTCTCTTTCCCTCTGCAGCTTTCCTCACTGGCAATATACAGGTTACCTACACACAAGCTTAGGAACAATTCCTTCTTGGGGTCCAGAACCACCTCTGGGACAACTGAAATATCCTCACCCATCGTAGGCTGAAAGGCACCTTCTGTCTGCTCCACAGACAAAGGACTGGAAGTACACGCTCCTTCTCCAGCAGGCACACTGCTATTTGCAACGGGCAAACAATTGGAAACAGTTTCTCCCTCAACAGATAAACTGCTGTTTTCCACAAACGGTGGCTCATCATACTGAGCTACTTTAAGCAAAACATTTCTATTGGTTCAGGCTCACTTTTACAAACTTCACTTGCCAACAATCCATCACTCACCAAAACTCTGCCCATAGTTAGGGCTTTAACTTGGTTAAACACAGAAAACTGCTTACTGGCAGACACCGCTCCTTCCCAAATCTCCCTGTTAGTTACAGATAATACAGAGGATTGACATTCATACTTTTTCTGGGACTGGGTATGACATTAACCTGATTAAGCATATTTGTCATGTCATTATTAAACAACATACCAACATTGTTATAAACTGGACAGTTTATCTCCCAAACTTTGCTGTTGAGAGGATCTGGACTTTCAGGAAGATACAGTTTTTGCTGTTCTTTTATTACTTTGATTTGGAGTTTAAGTCTGGCAACTCTTTCCTCAGCAGCCAGTTCCAGCCTTCTGCATTCCTTGGCAGCTTTCTCCATAGCAGCCAGCAATTCCATCTGCCTTTGAGCTTCTTTTTCCATATCAGCTATCTTTTGCTTTTCTTGCCTTCGAAGATCTGCCATTTCTTTCTCATGCTGAAGATGCTGGCTATTTCTCAGGGCTTGCAGTTTTGATTATGGATCACTCATTGTGCCTAATGTTAACCTTTAACACTCTCAGTATCAAAATTTTAAATTTGGAATAGTGTGGGGGTTCTGATCCAAAACCCAAATGATCTGGGTCTGTGGATCCTGCCGACTACGCCAATGTGACCTGGTGTGCCTAGGGCAGCCCTCACTGGAAATGCCAAGGTCAGGGCAGGCTGCAAAAGGGAGAGCAGACACTCCCCAAACTGGTGGTTAACACTGAAGTTAAACTCTCCAACCAGTCACAAACTGTGCTTCTGATTCCCACACTGTTTATCATGAAGCACAAAAAAAGGAATTACACATCCCCCTTATTGCATTCCAGTTCTCTGGCTCCCAATCAGCACCTAGGGCCAGTACAGTCAAAAGTTATTTTAAAACTCTGCTCACATATACAAAACATTCTTCTGAACCAGCCACATTGCCAGGTCAGTATTAGTTTGGATCTTACCCAAAATACCACGCTGCCAGCCAATCCTTTAGTGTCTGAAACTAAAGGTTTATTATAAAGAAAAAAGAAAGAACAAGAAGAGAGTTGTTAAATGGTAAAACAGTCACATACATACAAATACTTCAAAGTCCATAGATCAGGTTCCTAGCAGTATTGGTGAGTTTGCTGGCTTGAAAGTCCCCCTGGAACACATCCACAGCTGGGATGGGTCATTCAGTCCTTTGTTCAGAGATTCAGTTTGTAGCAAAGTTCCTCCAGAGGTAAGAGGCAGGATTGAAGACAAAATGGAGAGGATGCAGCTGTCTTTTTACAGTCTTTTGCCATGCAGCCGGTGCTTCCTTTGTTCAAACACAAGCTGCCCAGCACATGGTGTGACGATATGAGTGTGATATAATATCTCATTGAAAGATGACAGGGCCAGAAAGAGTTAAATAACTCACAGACTGACCTGACCCATGGCCGAACTTTAGAGACTGGTTAGGAAGATATGTAAATGAATAGAGCTTTGAAATGCAAGTCTGCATTGTTAGAGATAGAAGGGTAGATGTTTGCTCAGGTCTTGTGATGTAAGCAAACAAGTCTTGTCTATAACTATAGCTTTGATTCAAAGATCAAAAAAAGGAATATTAACATTTAGGAAGATACTTGAGTGAAATAGTATTATTGTCTATATGTCTCTTTGAAGGTTGTAATAACCTGTATCTGAACTGTTTAATGGATAAATTACCCTGTGCTAATTGCCAGGATGTTTGAGAGAAGGAGAGTTAAGCCTATTGTTTTCTCAGGCCAAAAGGCTGCTGGAAATGTATAAGAACCTTGGGACACGATCCTTCTTCATCTCAGATCTGCTTTGGGTTTCAAGAGAGGGAAACTTTAAGCCATAAGGATTGAGATCCCCAGTCACTGACTGAAGTCACTCTGAACATGGACATTGGACTATAACCTATGGACTATTTCTAAAAGGACTTTTGGCAACTACAAGCTCATCTCTGCTATGTATCTGAACCTCAAGAATTGAACTCGTCTGTATGTATATTGATCTTTTAACCAACACTCGCTCTCTTTTCTTTTTTAATAAATTTTAGCTTAGTTAATAAGAATTGGCTATAAGCGTGTATTTTGGGTAAGATCTAAGTTATAATTGGACCTGGGTGAGTGGCTGATCCTTTGGGATTGGAAGAACCTTTTCTTTTATATGATGAGAGAAGATTCTCAGTAATCATCATCATATCTGACGTGTGTGTCTGGACGGAGGCCTGAGGCTGGGTACTTTAAGGGAACTGCGTTGTTTGGACTTCTAAGTAACTAGTGAGGTACTATAGAAGCTGGCTTGGTAAACTAAGTATTGGAATATCCACCACGGTTTGGGGTTTGTCTGCCCCGTTTTGTTTGCAGTTCACCCTGATTGAGTGACCTCAGCTGGCTCCCATGGGCAGCACTGTCACACATGGCAAGGAAACCTTAGAGTTCTGTTCATAGGCATGCCCCTGCATGCCTTGCTGAGTCATAAGATGTAGCCTCTGACCCTTTCAATGGGTTCACTGTACAGCTGATGTCCCTTGATGGGCCATCAAGCAGGCTGGGCGTGCTGATGCCAATCTGTCTGGGGGTGTCACCCAGATGCAGAGCACAAGTTTGGAAATACAGATATACCATGCATATCTATAACTTACAATACAAAGGTGATACAAGTATATATAAAAAAGATGATCATACTTGGCAAATTACAGTATAACATTTTCACAGATACCTTAACATGGCATATCTGGCACAACTCATTGCAATTTTACAATATTGGAATTCATAATAACCTAAAGTGTCCCCCAGATTCCATACAGTGTCACACAAGGGTCACCCAATTAAACTAACAGGCAGAAGGTTTAAAGCAAACTTCAGGAAGTACTTCTTTACCCAATGCACAGTCAACCTGTGAAAATCATTGTGAAGGCCAAAAGTATAACTGGGTTAAAAAAGGAACTAGATCAGTTCATGGAGGATAGGTCCATCAATGGCTATTAGCCAGGATGGTCAGGGATGCAACCCCAGGCTCTAGGTGTCCCTAAACCTCCAACTGCCAGAAGCTGAGAATGGGCGACAGGGGATGGATCACTTGGTAGTTGTCCTGGTTTGTTCATTCCCTCTGGGTCACCTGGCACTGGCCATTGTCAGAAGACAGGATACTGAGTTAGATGGAGCATTGGTCTGGCCGTTCTTATGCTCTTACGTTATGTTCTTATGAGATTGGCACAGGCTGAATGTTTCAAAAGGAACTAGTGATATGAGTGTGACGGGATCCCCAGGGTGCAGCCTGGGACTGTGGGAGCGCTGTGCCCCCCTGAACGCTCTCCAGCCTGGGCTGTCTCTCACAATGCCTTGCTAGTGATCAGCAGCAAACCCCTCCAGGTGCTGTCATCACTCAGCACAACCACATGTGGAGCCCCCACACCCAGCTGGATTGCATGAATGTTCCCAGAGCCACTCATGGATCACACAGGGAAAGGCACCAGAGCCAAATCCCCCCAGCTCCCGGCACTGTACCTCAGGAATATACCGTCTTGCCCTGCTCCAGACGAGCCGTGCAGATTTATTAATTGGTTCCCCACTTCATCAATGGAAAGTGAATATACACCAACCTTTGTAAACCTGAGCAGATTTACTACACTTCATGCAAGCTCACTGGTAAAGATAAGCAGTTAAACAAATTTATCGACTACAAAAGATAGATTTTAAGTGACTATAAGTGACAGGCAAAAAGTCAGAGTGGTTACCAAAATAAAATAAAATATAAGCATGCAGTCTAAACTCAACCCTATTAGACTGGGCAACATCAAGATTAAGCAGTTCTTCTCACCCCACTGGATATTGCAGTTCATAGTACACAGATTTCACCCTTGAAACCTGGGCCAGTCTTCTCTGTTGGAGTCTTAAGTCTTCTCAGTGTCGTTGTTGCTTGCAGCATCAGTGGGGGCAGGAGAAAGGCGATGCATGGGCCTGCTGTGTTCTGTTTTATACCCTCAGTCCCAGGTGCTTGGGGAACACACAAGTCCAGGTATATCTGGGGGACATTGCTGAGTCTCCAGGCAAGGTTGAGCAATTCCCCTGGTGTGGCCTCATGCAGGTGAGTCATTGAATTGTAGCTCCCTTGCTGGACAATGGCTGTCGATGGGTTGTTTGACACCTCGCCCGGGCATTGGTTACTATCCTTGTTGTTGCCTCTGGGGAGCGAATAACTGGCTGATTCCTCGATTTACCACGTTTTAGTGACAGCCACACAACACAGTTCTCATAACTTCATGTGCATTAATGATATACATATATGGATAGAGAAATGACTTTCAGCAGATCATAACCTTTCCCCTGATACCTCACATGGTCTGCTTTATATGCAAGATCACAATTATAGACAGATGAGGAATGGGGGTTACAGTACGCTCCCCCCAAGGTATAGTATGTCACAATGAGGTGACATGTTTGGGTGTCCAAATTTAGATATGTGGATGGGGCCCACAGTTTTTTAAGTGCTGAGTAACCTGCCTCTTAAAATCAGGACCCTTTCAGATGGCTCACATTGGGCACATGGAAATCAGGGCACCCAAAATCCCCCATTACTTATAAAAATTGAGCCCACCGATTTATTATTAGTTTTAGCTACAGTGGTTTATTTTGCGGGCTTGGTATTTTTCACTCTCTCCGCACCCCTAGAATGCAACACAGGATTTGCATAAACCTGGCTCCCACCCCTCACCCAGCCCTCGCCTTCCCCCCTCATAGCCTTCCACCTTTGCCTGTGTGGGTCTGGTGCAGAGACCCTGAGTGAAGCTGTACAGGGCTTGCACTTGTGCAGTATAGGGGTGGGAGTAATTGTTGTTTTTATTTTAAATCTAGGAAATTAAATACCAAAAATGGCATTAAAAATGTGAAGGATGCAACGTGAAACACTTGAAGATCAGGAAATGACCAAGTTGCAGTTGTGTGAAATTGAGGTTTAACTCCAAGGAAAAATTTACATTTAAAGGACTGGACATTGGTGTGACGGGTTGGATCACAGAAACCCCCTTGAGGACTGCCAACTGATGTGCTGAGACTACCCCTGAGCCCATTTTCCCTGGCAGCTTGGGGCTTCAGTGCCCTGTCCGGTTGGAGCCAGACACGCTAGCCTGCTGCAAACACAGACCCAGGTCTGAACAACGTCCCCCAAAAGCTGCAGGCTTAACTGAAAACAGCTAACAGAAGTGTTCCTGTCTCCAACACTCAGATGCCCAGCTCCCAATGGGGTCCAAACCCCAAATGAATCCGTTTTACCCTGTATAAAGCTTATACAGGGTAAACTCATAAATTGTTCGCCCTCTATAACACTGATAGAGAGATCTGCACAGCTGTTTGCCACCGCCCCTCCCCCCCCCGGTATTAATACATACTCCGGGTTAATTAATAAGTAAAAAGTGATTTGATTAAATATAAAAAGTAGGATTTAAGTGGTTCCAAGTAATAACAGACAGAACAAAGTGAATTACCAAGCAAAATAAAATAAAACATGCAAGTCTAAGCCTAATACAGTAAGAAAGTGATTACAGATTAAATCTCACCCTCAGAGATGTTCCAGTAATCTTCTTTTTATGTACTAGCCTTCTAGTCTGGGTCCAGCAAATCACTCACACTTCTGTGGTTACTGTCCTTTGTTCCAGTTTCTTTCAGGTATCCTTTGGGGGTGGAGAGGCTGTCGCTTGAGCCAGTGGAAGACAAAATGGAAGGGTCTCCCAGGGGCTTAAACAGACTCTCTCTTGTGAGTGGAGACCCCTTCCTCTCTCCTATGCAAAGTCCAGCTGCAAGATGGAGTTTTGGAGTCACATGGGCAAGTCACATGTCCATGCATGACTCAGTGCTTTACAGGTGGCAGCCATTGTTCACATGCTACCTTGAAAGTCCCCAGGTAAACTTCTTATGTGGATTGGAGTCTCCCAAGGTCCCATTGTCCACTAAGTGTTTCTTGATCGGGCACTTAACTTGCAAATCCCTTTCTTAAGAAGCTGACCAAATGCCTTACTGAGGCTACTTAAAATCAGACAAGTACAGAGCCAATATTCATAACTTCGAATACAACAATGATAAATGCATACAAATTGGATGAATAGATTCAGTAGATCATAAACTTTACAGAGATATGTTACATGGCATATGTAGCATAAAACATATTCCAGTTATGTCATATATACACTCATAAGCATATTTCCATAAAGCATTATGGGGTGCACCATCACAATTGGATTTAACCCTTGCTATTAACAGAATAGGAAAAGACATTCACACACACAGATCTCACTGATGATGAAGTAGCTAGGAGTACACACCAATATGTATTTAACCAGGATTTAAAGGCTGAGAGTATGTCACGTAAGGTCCTGCGCTTTGGGGACAGCAAGATGTTCTGGAGTAAGAAGTTCTCAGTAATAAGCAGTTGGCTTCATCTGCTTGCAGGTTCATATCCAGCACTGGCAAATTGGATGGGACTGATTCTGTCAATGATTTTCATTCTTATAAGAGCTGGTCAAAAAGTAGAAAAAAATTTTTGCAAAAATTTCAAAGTTGTTTCCGTTTGTCAGGATTCAAAATGGAACAATTTTTATTTTTTCTAAAAATCTTCACATACTATTTTAAAAAAAGGAGATTTGCTGCTTTCTCCCCTTTCTCCCCCTTGTTTCCTTCTTGCTACTGTGTGTAATAAAATGAATGATGGCTAGGCTTTGGGTTTTCTCCACTTTTCACTTTTCGTTTTGCTCATCCATGACTTTTCAAAACTTTCCAACTCTGGAAAAGCTACAGCATGGCAGAGACACGTGGTCTCCTTTTTCCTCTTGCCAGAGTTGGGGATGTGAGTATGTGGCAAAAGAAAGAATAAAAAAATGCAGGAGGGGGGCGGGGGGGGGAGCCCCAACCTGAAAACTTATTTGATTTCTGGCATTCCGTGTCAAAAAAGGAGAAAAGCAAAACATGAAATTTACAGTTTTGATAAAAAAAAACCTGAACAAGTTCAGGAAAAAAGACAGCCTTTTGTGTACATTTTCAGGTTAAAAACCAGGCAATTTTTCATCAGAAAAAAAGTTTGAATGGAAAAGCAGCAGCAGTTAATCCATGATCTAACAACCCAACAGCAGCAGCTAGTACAAGAAGTGGTCACCATACTATGGCTGCCCGCTACAGCAGGACCAATGAGCCTCGATCTGGAAGCGACCCCCATTCCCATCAGGCTTACAAAGATAGGGCCCGATGGCCTTCCCTGAAACCTGAGCAGGGTGTCACAGCAGCCTGGTGGCCCGTCGAACCAATGGGCAGGTTTGCTGGCCCCATACCTAACCGGGATGGTGCAAATGGCTTATCACGCTTTAGACCAGGGGTAGGCAACCTATGGCACGGGTGCCAAAGGCGGCACGGGAGCTGGTTTTCAGTGGCACTCACACTGCCCGGGTCCTGGCCACCAGTCCGGGGGGCTCTGCATTTTAATTTAATTTTAAATGAAGCTTCTTAAACATTTTAAAAACCTTATTTACTTTACATACAACAATAGTTTAGTTATATATTATAGACTTATAGAAAGAGACCTTCTAAAAATGTTAAAATGTATGACTGGCACGCGAAACCTTAAATTAGAGTGAATAAATGAAGACTCAGCACATCACTTCTGAAAGGTTGCCGACCCCTGCTTTAGACCATGTTACTGCCCGAGACTATGTGCAAGTCAAAGCAGCCGTTAACGCTCTGGACATCGGGGAAGAGATGTTCTGTCTACGTTTCCAGGAGTGGGATCCTCCAGGAAGACGGCCATGTCTGATCACCCCGAGATTCCTGTTGGGAGTGGCTCAGACCTGAGATGAAAACGGGAGCCCAATTGGCAGAGACGATTTCACTTGAACAGTTCTCGCAGATATTCCCCCCAGGGAAAAGGACGAAGTCCTATGGCATCGACCTGTGACGACGGCTGATGCTGTTTGCCTCAGGGAGAACCATCTGGCAGCTAAGACCCCTGTGATGATGACGCCTTGCAACGGGGCCTGCTAGGGCCAGCACAGACCAGTGAGAAATCTAGCCACACCCACAAGGGCAGAAGGTTGTTTGGGCTGAAAAATGACCATGCGCCATCCTTACTCCGGCTGGCTGGTGGCGGGTTTCACCAGCTCTTCCGCCAGGGATGGAGGCAGCTTCTCTGTTATGTTTTGTATTGAATTAAAACCAAGGCCTTGCTCTTGCAGGGGGATCCACACAGGCATAAGGGTCCATCTAAATGCACCCCACTGCAGGATGTGTTATCGCTGTGGGTGGCCAAGACTCTGGGCTACCTGTCAGTTTCTCCCCACCAAGCTTCAGAGAACATTATTCCAGGGCTCTCCCGACCCGCATGGTCTGTTCTCCCCTCTCCCTCCATATGCCACCCCTTTTTCTCCTTCCCCTGCATGTTCTTCTTTTCTCACCTTCTCCATCTCCCCCCGACCCTGCGTGGGCTTACGCGTTTCCAAAGTCGAGATCCCCCTCCCTGTTCTCCAAAGTTTGCCCCCCTCCTTTCTCCCCTCTCCTGCAGTTCTCCAGCCCCCCCCCACCCCCATTGCCTTGCTCCTCACTTCCCCTGGAAGCAGCCCAGACCTCAGAGCTGTCTCCAGCTCAGGAGATCTGCTCAGCCTAGCTAGAGTTTAGGTGTGCTCTCGTTACACTGTCAAAACAGACAAGGTAGTTACACCGTAAGGGGAATAATCATAATTTATTAAGTGCCAGGACACAGAAGATGCGGCTCCTGCCCCCGAAGATCTTACAGTCTAAACAGCCAACACAAACACAGCTAGCCACCTCCACAGCTCACACTGGTCCTGGGGGAGGAGTAAGTGTGGGGGAAAACTACAGAAAGGAAGGGGGTATCAGATCAGCAGTGGGGGAGGGGTATGAGGTGGGTGCTCTCAAGGAAACCAGGGGGTCAGAGTGGAGAAAACTGCAGAAAGGTAAAAGATACAGACTAGCACCTGACAGGAACCTACCCAGTCACAGCCGGTTCACAGCTTCCCTCCAGCTCCTTGCACGCGTTGGAGAGCCTGGTTAGCGGGGTCACTTCAAAGCCGTCTTCGCGTTCGTTTCCGGCAGATGCTAACGAGCAGCGCACCAACGGGCTGCCCCCGGCACAGAAATCCTTCGGTGACCAACCAGCCCTTGGTGGCCGTCCGTGGAGACTGCGAGCTGGACTACTGCAGCAGGCCGGGGGCAAGTCGCATTGGATTCAGTCATGAGGCTGGGTGGATTGTTTTTACCATCCCGTGTGGCCAAAAACAAATCGAGCCCAGACCAGACACTTGCTGCTACCAACCTGCCCCCCCCACTTCCCGTCTCCAAATGGCAACGAGAGGCAGAATGGCCCAGTGGCTAGGGCACCAACCTTGGATTTCAGTGACCTCAGTTCAGTTCCCTGCTATGCCACTGACTTCCTGAGTGACCTTGGGTGAGTCACTTAGCTTGTGCCTCAGTTTCCCCAGCTGTAGAAGGGATAATAGCCCTGCCCTACCTCCCAGGCTGTTGTGAGAACTTCATCCCATGGACCTTCCAACCCACCAAGTTCCTCCCTCCTGGCTTTCTGCCCTTGTTTATCCTCTTCTCTCTGCTTCATCCCACCCACCTTGGTCCTTCTCAGGCCACGTCCCCCACGGGCGCTCTGCTCTCGTGTGCTTCCGGCAGCGTGGGAGCCATGCCCGGCTCAGTGACGCTGAAGCACACGGGGTGGGATCTGTGCCCCTGAGCTGCAACAGGCGACACACTCTGCCCCATCTCGCTGAAATGGCCTTATAGAGGGGGTGGAGGAAGGTTACAACGTACAGGGGCTTGTGACCCGCAGACTCCTTGGTGCCACCGGGCAGAGGGCACAGGGTTTTGCAGGGATCCCCTAGGTCGGAGGTACACCTCAGAGTGCACCGAAGGTCTCTACTCAGAGCCAGTAACCTACAGGTCATCAGAATCACTGCACGACGTATGTCCGGAGAATAGTTAAGGAGAGCTGGCTCCGGACTTCCCAGGGTCTTGGAGGGAACAAGGCAGGTCACCAGGAGGTGACCCGCCTTGGAAATGCTCTTTTCAGGCAGGAGGTAGAAGACTCCGCTCTCCCTCCAGAGCCGCGGGTGACGGGACAGCTCACACCACAGGCCCGGCTGCACCCTGAGCCACAGGCAGAAGAGGAGATTGTGAACGTCCTCTCGCGCAGACTGCACACGCTGACACAAACAGCCGCTGACGTCCTGTTTATGAATAAAGACAAAGGATGGGACTGGTAGAGGTTGGGGGGCAAAGAAACACCCGGAACCCCTCACCTCGGAGGCAAGCAGCTAGTGGGGGGTGAGCAATATTCTCCCAGCCGTGGGGGCTCTCGGGAAAGAACAGGCCAGGTCCTACAACACTGCTTATGATTTTATTTTAGCTGGAACCCTCTGTTACCGCTTGACGCTCTGGGCTTCGTTAAATAACCTTATCCTCCATTTCACCATGTACCAATAAGTGCTGGGTGGGAAGCGGAGCGGCGAACTGAGGGGCAGCTGGGGGGCGGGCGGTTCCTTGGGAAGCAGCAAATCTGTGACTCCTGTGAGTGTCCGGCAGGCCAGGGGCTGGAGACTCCAGGGAGACGCTGCAGGCTCGAGGGGGCCTATCGGTAACCAGTAGAGGGGAAGTGGGTCCTGCCAGGCCTAGCCGGGAGGGCTTGTGTTGCCCGCTGGAGTTGGGAAGCTGAGCCCTGGCAGGCACAGACCAAGCTAAGGGCAGGTGGTAACAAGGTGCCCCAGGGACGCGTCACAGGGCGCCCCAGCCAAACAGCAGGCAGGTGGGGAAATTAACTGCAAGGAGGATCACCCCAGGAACAAACTGTGGAGAGCCCAGGGAAGGAAGGAATCCCGAGCAAGATTCCTAGAGGACCACGGCTGGGTCGTCCACGGCCCCGGCTATGAGAATACACGGATCCCCCCCAGATTCCCAGGCTCCAAGGGGGCAGCAAACTGAGGGAGCCGAATATCTGAATATTCATGAGCCGGGGGATCCCCAGGCCACACCCGTTAAAACCGAGCTGGGTGCAGCCCTGCCTGGTACGGGCGTTCCACAACCCAGGCCGGGGCTCCGTGTGCCACCTCTTCTCCCTGGGCTGCAGGAGACCCGGGGCCTGAGGCGTGGGCGCCCCCTTCCCATGCTGCCAGGCCCCTTTGCCATTCAGGCACAGCGGGACACAGGGGCTGGGACGCTGCAGAGAAAGAGGTGGGGCTAGGAGGGCCCCATGTCCCCTTCGAGCTACCCCCCATCTCCTCACCCTCCCCTCCCAGCTAGGCTCTGCCGGCCCTGGGTCCAGAACAGGGCCCCTCCGCCGCCTCCGTTTTAAAACCAGTCTGACACGCCCACTTCCCTTAACAAAAGGCTGCACTCAAAATACAGCTTAGTTCCTGTAAAAATCTCCCGGCGATAAAGTCGCTGCAGTGCGTGCTGCGGTGCCAGCCGGCTGGAGCTCCCGGGCGTTGCTTTCGGAGGGAGGCAGCCCCCTGTAAGCCCCCCCCCCGGAGCGTGGCTTCTGGCCCTGCTGTTACCCCACGTGGCCCGGCCCCGGCCCGGGGTGGATGTTCTGGTGGTAGTAGAGCGAGCGCTTGTAGCGGAAGCTCTTGCCGCACTCGGCGCAGCGATAGGGGCGCTCGCCCGCGTGCATGCGCTGGTGCTCCACCAGGTACTGGTTGCGCGTGAAGCTCTTCTCGCACTCGGTGCACTTGTAGGGCCGCTCCCCCGTGTGGATGCGCAGGTGCCGCGTCAGGTTGGAGTGGTGGCTGAAGTACTTGCCGCACTGTGTGCAGATGAAGGAGCCTTCGCTCCTCCCCGAGTGGATCCGCTGGTGCAGCACCAGGCTCACCCTCTGCTTGAAGCTCTTCCGGCACTCGGCGCAGGTGTAGGGCCGCTCCCCGGTGTGGGCCAGGTGGTGCTTCCGCAGGCTGGACTTGTGGCAGAAGCTGCGTTCGCACTCAGAGCACTTGTAGGGTTTGCCTCCCGCCTGGGCCCCCGGGTGGGGTCTGGGGCCGGGTTTCAGGGCGAAGCTCTCCCCGGGCTGCGGCAGGCAGGGCCCTGCTCCCGCGTGGTCCCTCTGATGCAGGGTGAGATGCTGCCGGCTGCGGAAGCTCTTCCCACACTCGGCGCAGACGAACAGCCTGGCTGCCGCGGGACTCTGCAGGTGAACAAGCAACGGCTTGAGCTCCTGGGGGTCNAGGGGGGAAGAGGGGCGCTGGTGGCGGAGCAAAAAAAAAAAAAAGCCGCCGGAGCATAGGAAAAATTGGTGGGGGCTGAGCACCCACCAGCAGCTTCCCGCCCCGCCCCAGCTCACCTCCACCTCCCCTGAGCGGGCTGCCGCATCCTGCTTTTCCCCACTCCCTCCCAGTNGGGGGAAGAGGGGCGCTGGTGGCGGAGCAAAAAAAAAAAAAAGCCGCCGGAGCATAGGAAACATTGGTGGGGGCTGAGCACCCACCAGCAGCTCCCCGCCCCGCCCCAGCTCACCTCCACCTCCCCTGAGCGGGCTGCCGCATCCTGCTTCTCCCCACTCCCTCCCAGCGCTTGTGCCACCATACAGCTGATTCACGCAAGCCTGGGTGGGAGTGGGGAGGAGGAGGAATGCGGCGTGCTTGGGGAAGAGGCGGGGCCAGGGCGGGGATTTGGGGAGGGATCCAATGGGGCAGGGAGGGGGCGGAGTCGGGGCGGGGCCGGGGCTGAGTTGGGGCCAGGGGGGCACGAGCCCCCTCCGCCTGTGCGCCGGAGGGCAAAATATCAGGACAATTCGCGTCCCGACTGAACATCGGTCGGGACGCAGGACAAACAAGTAAATATCAGGACAGTCCTGATAAAATCGGGACGTCTGGTCACCCTAGATGCAGGCAACCTCCTGAAGCTACGGCATCCTGGATTCCCAATGCAAGCCCATGGACGGGCTGGGACTGACCAGGGCCAGGGAGCTGGAACAAGCCCCTCACAATACCCCTGGTAAAGAGGGGGCAGTTAGAGTGTTTTACTGATCTAAGGCCTTGTCTGCACAGAGCTCCAGGCAAGTCTCCCACTGCCCCGGTTCAGTGCCATCGGTGCCGGCCGCCTTTTGGCACCAGCAGCATCTCAACCACCACGGCACTCTTCCGGCGGGCAGGTGGCGAGAGCGTGAGTGGGCAGTTTGTTCCAGCACCCTGGGGAGGGGAGATCTCCCTCCATTGTCAGCGTACGCCGGCCTCAGTGCCTAGCAGACAGTGTGTGTGTGTGAGTGTGGGGGGAACACCCAGGTGCAGGGAAATCGCTGACTGCATAGCTCAGGGGAGGGGTCCGCGATCAGCTGCACTCTGCAGAGCTTTGCTGGGAACACGTGGCTTTCTCCCCCTGCCGTTAGGACGCAGCCAGCGCGCTGGAGAACCCAACCTTGCAGACCACACAGCCGCAAAGATCCCAAGGCCAGACGGGACCATTGAATCACCCAGTCAGACCGTGCGTATCGCACAGGCCAGAGAACGGCCCCTACAGCAGATCTTTTAGAAAATCCCCCAGCCGCTCATTGGCAAACATGGCCACCTTCTTTCCAGTCTAGCTTCAACTTCCAGCCATGGGATCCAGCCAGCTTCTTAACTCCCCTCCAGTGGCCTGTCCACTGGATCCCAGGAGGTGAGCTGCCCTCCCTCCCAGCCAGAGGTCAACATCGGGGGTTGAGCGAAGCCATTAACACCCTCCCGTGTGGGCCAGGGGCTTGAAATATTGCCTGCCTGGCCCACTGTGATGGGCTCTTTACCCACATGCCAACTCTGCTCCGCTTTCAATCGCCTCCTTCAGCTCTGCCCCGTGGCTCCCTTGCCGGTCTGCCCGGCTCTCACTCCCTCAGCCTGCGAGAGCGTGTTCCCTATTCCCTGTGAGTCCCTCTCCTCCTACTGCCTCCCTCCAGTCTCCCCTCTCTGCAACATTCACTCAGGGCTTTCCCAGCCCCTCTGCTCTGCAAACAGTCCCCCCTCCCCGCCCCCAGCTCAGCCCAGCGCCTTTGCTCTCTCCTGCCTCTGGCCAGAAAGCACTTTGTGAGGCTGTCTAGAACTCACCCGAGCAGGGCTCTGGAGGGATCTCTCTCCTCTCGGAGTCCTCCCGATCCCTGGCACACGGCTCCTCCCTCCGCTCTATCTGGGACAGGATGTCGGGTTTGGAGACGGCGTAGTCTGCTCGTGGAAAGAGATATCGACACTCACCGGCTACCCGGCACACAGAGCGGGACCGGATTTCAAACCAGCCCCCTCTGGTCGCGGAAGGCAATGGGATGGGGAAGAGGGATGGAGGCAAACACGACACCAGCAAAGCTGCTCTCCCCACCCCGATGGGTCAGTGAGGAACCGCAGGGAGTGGAGCCCTGCTTGCTCCATGTGGGCTCAGATCACGCGACTGCTCCCCAGCTGGGCACGAAGCAGAAAGGGCGCCGCTAGCTGATGGGACAGCCGCCAGGACTCACCTCCATGCAGGGAGGGAATGGCACGCAGATCCCCTCGCCCAGCTGCAGGGAAGGAACAGAGAGAGGAGAGCACCACGGGCATGCGCAGGACCCTCTGGATCAGCAGCTGGGCCAGGCCCCTGCCCCACAAGTGCGTGTGTGCTCTGGATGGGGCCCATTCTCCCCTAAGCACCTCTGATGAAGTGGCCAAGCAGCATGTCAGTTGTGATGGCTGCGGCCTGAGGGGCGGGAACCCTCCTGGACTGACACCAGCATTTAATTCAATAGCTGGTAACAGCTGCCTGACCCTCCAGCCCTGTAGCACGTCAAACCTGCCGGTGAAGGGCACCATGCTGCATAGAGGACGTTAAATTCACTTGAGTCTGACAGTCCCTCAACAGCCACCGGGAGGCAGAGACCTGAAAGTATCCCTCCCCCAGAGCAAGTCTGGTACTTCAAAGGTCACAGGTTTTATGAGAGGATCCTTACCCAGCGAGATCAGGGTCTCGTAATTCCCCTTCATCACGTTCTTGTACAGCTCCTTCTGCCCTCCGTCTAAGTTCTCCCACTCCTGCTCGGAGAAATAGACGGAGACGTCATCAAATGTCACTGGGACCTGCAACCACAAGCATTGCACGCTCAGAAGCAGCTGTCAAATCATAATGGCAGCAGCAGGCGCTGTCACATGACGCTACACACGAGACCAGGGGAGAATATTTAACACACATGCCACGGAAACACTTCACAACTTTTTTTCTTCTTCTTCTAAGCACGTTACTGGGCAAACTGCTCAGATCAACTCGCACAGGGAGGAGGAAATAAACATCATCACGTTTCATCCCCTTCTGTCACCCAGGGCTAGATGCTGATACCCTTATTCCTGGTGAATAGGGCGTGCACTCAGGTGCTACTCGATGTGAGTGAGGGCGTGACAATCTGGGCCTGTTTCCTCTCCAGAATTCCCTGTCCCCGCCGGATCTGTCAAAGCTCCTCCTCCCACTTGGCCCTACACGAAGAGGTGAAATCACCCTTGGAAGCAGCCCCGGCAGTAGGATCCTTGTCGCATGGTAAGTGACAGGCGCGCTCCAGTGAAGAACACACAGCAGTACAGCCCTTTCACGCTTTATCTCTCTCCTTTCATTGGCCGGTGGGTAGGAAGGAGCAGAATGGGGTTAATCAGCTCTGACCAGGGCTTTGCAGTGCCCTCATAGGCTGGTTTATATCAGATTTATAGATCACCTGGTATGACTCCCCTTCCATTACTTCTATTACTGGAAGGGCCAGCTGCACTCAGGGCTCCATTGTGCTGTGTGTCGTATACACACACAGAGGAAGAGAGCCCCTCCCCGCAGAGCTCACAGGGCAGACATAGGGCGGGAGGGGAAAAAGGCTCCAAGAAGGGAAGGGATTTGCTCATGGTCACAGACCAGGTTGGTGGCAGACCTAAGAACAGACCCCCCCTCCAGATTCCCAGTCCAGTGCATGCTCTGATCTGGTTCAAGATCAATCTCTATTTTTAAAGGGGTGCCCTCAACTTAACCCCCCCCCCCACTTCCCTGTTAATATCTAACTCTTACGGAGCCCAGAACCGCAAGAAATTGGAGAGAGGGGGGGATATTCCTCTCTCTTTTTTCAGCCTGTTTGCTATGTGCATGACAGCACCTTTGCGTGAGTCGCATTTCCGTCGTCTCCCTTGCAAAGCCGGCCAGTTTCCCTGTTCTTTGCATGGGTCTCCCACACCGCCACGGCTTAACATGAAAGAGCGATTTTCAAACCCTCACGTATTGGCCGGGGGACCCAGGGGCGAAGGACGACCTGAAGCCACTTTCAAGTCGTTTCTAGCCATTGATTCTATCCTAGTTATTTGTATCGTGATCGGCCCTTGTGGTCCCAGTCAGGAGTGGAGTCTATAGAGGCACTACACAAACATCCCACAGAAGTGATTCCCTGCTCCAGATAGCTCACTGCCCCTCTAGGGTGGAGCTGTGACGGGTGTGTGCAGAACACAATAGGAGGAGGAGAGGTGGGTGATGGATGGAATCACAAGGTAACAAGAAGCAGATGCTTCTTCTTAGCCAAAAATCAATTGATCAGTTTAATACCTGTACATCCTGCGTGGGGCTGGGTGGGGTGTTACATCCGGCCCTTGCGTGTGTGGAGGAGAAATTGACTCAATGACTTCATAATTTCCCTCCATCTTTAATCAGTACAATCTAACTAGCTGGGATATCGTTACCTTGGGGACGTCCCCCTTAGTCCCTGGGGGGAGCCGCAGGATCCAGAAGTTCCTGTTCTTCAGCAGGTTCTCCATGTTCTCCAGCCTCCTCAGCAGTACCCCGTACTCCTGGATCAGAGTTTCCAGCACGGCCCACTTACTCTCCAGCTGGTTCCCGAACTCCACCACGGTTTTCTCACAACCTATCAATTTCTTCTCAGCCGTCCCTGTTCTCCCTTCCAGATTCAGCAACCGGATGGCGTGAGCATCAACTTTTCTCTCCACAGCTTGAATCGCAGCCACTAGAGTCAGGGAGATCTCCGCAGTGTGCAGCGGGGTTTCTCTCGCAGAAGTCCGTCGGGGGACAGCGTGGGGCTGTGAAAGAGGCGAGTGCTGGGACTCCATATCCCATTCTGGAGCCTGTGTGTACGGAAAGACATGGAAAATGGAGTTGGGAGCACATTCCCTTTGTCAACATCAGCTCCAAAGAGCAACAGCCGCTCCCAGGCTACAGGCTTCTCGATGCTTTGTCGGACCCAATTTCTATTCTTACTGAATGCACACGTAAAACCTCCTAGGGTACTAGCATGATCTTATGCAAAGGTCAGGTGGAGAAATTAAGCACTCAAAAGTAACAGGATTCCAGAAGCTAAGGTTGAAAGATCAACTACCAGGCACATTTCTGCTTTGAAACCTGATTCTGTAGCAAACAGGGCCCTAGGACTGTGATTTTCAGAACAATTTTGCCCAGTGTGGAAAGAAAAAAATGGTACAAAGACACCACACTAGCCCTGCAAACGCAACCCAGATGCAAGGTCAGCCAGTTCTCAAACTACGGCCCATGGACCATGGCTGATCTGTGGAGAGCTGACAGGTCTCACAGCTAGGGTGACCAGATGTCCAGATTTTATAGGGACAGACCTGATTTTTGGGTCTTTTTCTTATATAGGCTTCTATTACCTCCCACCTCTGTCCCGATTTTTCACACTTGCTGTCTGGTCACCCTACTCACAGCGTGAGCTCCACCTTCTTCCTTCTACAGGTACCTAGGCTCTTCACTGGAAGGAAGAACTTGATGACCCGGAGCAAGAGCAGGGAACAAGGCGGAGCCAAGCCCAGCTGCCTTTAGTAGCAGTTGCTGGAAAGGAACCAGGAGCCACCCGCGGGGGCCACTGCCACCAGCAGAACAATTACAAACAGCGAAACACTTTCCTACGATCATTCCGCACGCAAGGAATTGCTGTTGGCGCAGGGAAGTTGTGCAAACCAGCGGGAGATGGGCTGGGTGACAGCCAGTGGGAGGAAGGGGGGTGTCCGCAAGACACACACCTTATTAAAGAGGTGGGCTACACCATGAAACAGTTTCAGACCCCCAGTCTAAAGCGCCCCCCCCCCTTGAAACCAGCATTGTTGAGGGCTCTATTCAGAGCTGACCTAGGGGAGTATCCAGGGCGGAGCTGGGAAGTTTTTAGCCAGCGGAACCAATCAGAATCCGTCAGCGGGTCAAACACATGTTGACTAAGGTGCTCAGCGGAGCAAAGGAGACTCTCTGGCCAGGCTGCCTTGATAAAAGCACTGGGGGGGAGGAGTAGCAAAGCCGCCCTTAGCTGCGGCGCCGCCGTCTGGACGCAGCATTACCCGACGCCTCCTTGGGCAGCCCGAGGGCGGGATCCAGACCGACCCCCAAACACGTGTTAGGGCAGAAGGGAAGGGTGGGGAAACCCCCCCCCCCGAGCCCAGTCCAGCCCCCGGGGGGCAGGAGAAGGAAGCGGGGCCCTTGTTCCTGGGCCGTTAGCAACCCCCGGGCCCCGCGGTCCGGGCGCCCAGGCCCGGGACTATCCCCTTGCCCCGGGGGGGCTCCGCAGGCTCCCGGCAATGACAAAGAGCGAAGCTCCTGGGCTGGCGGAGCAGATGCCCCCCCCCGGGCCCGGTCTCATGGCCCCACCCGCCCGTGGCTCCCCGCCCCCGGCAGGGCCAAGCCCCGTCCCGGGCCACACCCCAGCGCGTGCGGCCCCGGGGGCAGGAACCGGGTGCGGGGCGCCCGGCCGAGACCGCACAGACACCGCGGCTGGGGAGCAGCAAAGCCCCGGCCCCGGCTCCCCGCCCCGGCCCTTACCTGGGCAGCGGCCCGTTGGGCCATGGCCCTTTGTCCCGGCCCGGAGCTCGCCCCTCACCGCGGGCCGAGGAGCGCTGCTGCCGGGCGGCGGGATCCGAACCCGAGCTCCGCTCCCGCTCCGGGCTGGGCAGAGTCCCGGCGCCGCCTCGCCACGGGCCGGCCCCGCTGCCGGGCGGAGCAGAGCGAGCGCAGCCGGGAGGGAGGGAGGGAGCCGCGGCCTGGCTGCCGGGGCCCGGGAGCGGCGGGGAGGAGCGGGGCGGCAGCGGCCCCTGGCGGCGGGGGGATCGCGGCGCCGGGCATCCCGCTCTCCGGGGCCTTGTCGGCGGCTCTGCGGGTTCGGATCTGTCCCGGCCCCACGCGTTGGTCGCTCGGGCCGGTCTGAGCGAACCCGGTTCAGCCGCCGCCAGCTCCCTACCCTGCAAGGGGGGGGGGGGGCTGAGTAGCCCCCACAGGGGTGGACAGCAGGTGCGGGGCCCCCACCAGCCGGAGTTCGCTCCCCCGGGCCGGCAGGTTCCCCTGCTGCAGCCTGACTCCCACTCAAACGTCTCCCAGCCCTTCCGAGGTACCAACATCCCCTGAGCCAGGAGCGGCTGGAGCCCCCCAGCACTGGCCCAGAGCCTCCCCTTAACGCCGTACAGAAGGAGATGGCTGCAGTGCTGCATGCAGGGGGAGAGCCCAGAACCCCCCACAGCACCATTGCCATGGGAACCACAGGGGGGGGTCCCTTTCTGACTGGCCTGCAACTCTCGCTGACATGAGATTGTCTCCTCTTCACCTTCAGGGGACACTGACTAGCAGTGGATGCTCCTTGTTGCTGTCATCTCACACTCCCTGGTGTTTTTCTTAACACCCAATTTCTGAGCCCTGGGGACCTGCCAATCACCACTTTCACTGAGGAATAAAAGGAAGGTTCTAATGGTCAGGAAGCGCTTTGAAAACACACACACATCTCCATCGTTTATTACTTTTAACACCTCAGGATGTTGAAACCAATCTCATGATTTTAGGGGGGGCGTGACATGATTTTTCAATACTTGGCCTTGACAATATTGTTCTCATTGACTACAAGCGGGAGCTAGTTCAGACCATGCAATTGACAAACTAATTCGGTTGCTAGAAAAGTGCTACGAAAACTAACAACTCTTAACAGGTACAGCCAAGCGTGGGTCAGGCGGGGGAAAGGGAGAACAAACTATACAGCAGGGAGAGGATGAGACTGGCAGGGAGGTAGGACAGAGCTCCAGCCACTGATGCGCCGGACAAGGGCTTCAGAATGGAAACACTGTATTGACAGATTTTGCAAAAAAGGTATTACAAAAACACAACCACAAACCAGCAGCTGACATTACACAGAGAAAGAGACATCTAGTTACAGTCACTCCTTAACAACACTTATTTCTTATATAATTCAACCAATATTTACAAAAGTCTGAAAAACTTGGGTCAGTTATTTCATACGTTTAAATAGCTTAGATCAACTGTGAAATATAGTGCCACATGTTTTATTGTATCTTAGAATAATATCCTAGTTCTGATATATCATTAACTAAAACAACCCCATTCCAGGGTTTAGCATAAGTTGCTTTCACTTGTGTCACTTACCCTTGTGACCAGTAAAATCACCTTCAGTGGAAGTTCATATGAATGAATCACAGGCACCTTTCCATTGGGCCAAGTCCAAAATAGAGTCTAGAGCCTGCTTGGGACGCAATTTCACCCCCTCGGGGGTGGAATGAGAACAGTATCTCCGCAGTCACATCCTCCTCTGGAGTTACTCTCCCACCCAACAGCCTTCATCCATGTCCATCTGCCTCCCATCCGGTCCCCTCTGCTCCAAGCCCCTCTAGCTTCCCATTCCAGGACCGTTTCTGCATCCACTTCTTCCCGCTTGGTTTTTTTTTTTTTGTCCCTTTCCCCACCCCTGCATCACCTCCCCAGCCAAGTTCTTCTCTTCTACTAGATTGACTGGCCTGCTGGCTGGGAATGGTGCCCCCTCCGTGCTTCCAGCATTGCAACGAAAGCGGGGGGAAACAATGACCTTGAAAATTCATATCACTCCTATAAATATGCACCAGAAACAGGGTAGGTGAGGAAACACCTGCTAAATGCTGACCCCTGCTGGCAACCCGGGGAATAGCTCATTTATTCTCTAGGGGTGAAGTCCACAAGGCCTATTAAGTCCCATGCAACCCCCACAGGGTTTAAGTGGTGCACAGGCGTCATGCTGGCCCCCTGCCTGGGGTGGATTTCACCCCAATAGTTATTAAGAGGAACTCCATTTAAACGTCTGTGAAGCAAAGCTTTGTAGCACGGCCACAAGGACAGGCCGTGGCTTCCGTTCATTCGCCGTTGTGCTGCACCTCACATGCTTTCTTCCATTTTAAATGCAACAGCCCCTCAGTCCCCACCCAGGGGGGAGCTACTGTTTATTTTCTTTTTTCACACCGAGGAGGGTGGTCTGGGTTCCCGTCTCTAGCTGCTGTGAGCCCTCCAGGGGCTGGGGGTTCCGCGTGTGAATTTTCTGGTGGCAGTTCAGCGACTCCTTGTAGCGGAAGTTCTTCCCACAGACAGGGCACTGGTACGGCGTCTCCCCCGTGTGGACCCGCCAGTGCTTCAGGAGATGATCCCTGCGGATGAAGCTTTTCCCGCACTCTGTGCACTGATACGGGCGCTCTCCTGTGTGGATCCGCTGATGTCGGATCGCTTTGGAGAGGTCCCGGAAGTCCTTGCCGCAATACGTACACGTCAGGGGCCCATCGCCCTTCCCCGTGTGAAGTTTTTGGTGTAAGATAAGACTTACCTCCAGACTAAAGCTCTCCCTGCACTGAGTGCACGTATAGGGCCTCTCCACCATATGGTTTGCCTGGTGTTTTACGAAGCCGTATTTGAGATTGGAGCTTTTCTCTGGCTCAGGACGCTTAGGGGGTTTTGAACGGACTGGCGCCTGGGTTCTTGGAGGAGTTGTGATTTTGGGTTTCTGTCTAATGTTTTCTCCATGCTCCAGAGAAGTGCAGGCTCCCCCTGAGGCATGGATTCTCTGATGTGTGGCAAAAAGCTGTTTGTCTATGAAGCTTTCCCCACACTCGCAGCAGATGTACGGCCCCTCTGCTGCGTGTGCTTCCTCAGAGACATTTTTCATTAAATCTCTTCCACGGCGAGCAGATCGCCTCAGCCCACTCCCGGGAGGGTTTCTCTGCAGCATCGCTGAGCTGGACTGGCTCTCCTTCATCAATTCCTCCTCAGGACTGGAGAAAAGCTCTTCCCAGTCTCCTGGTAACAGGCTAGGAAGATCTAGGTTCGCAGGACCTTCCTCACCACACTGCTGCTCGTCTGCCAGAACAGAGAGAACAGAGACATTCACTTCATCCAGTGGCATAACAAAAGCCTCATTGTGTACACTGTAAACTCTCTGGGGCAGACTGTTCTGTTAGGTGTGTGTACGTGCCTAGCACAAGGGGGCCATGACCCCCAGCCGGGGCCTACAGACCTTACTGGCATGCAAATAGACCAAAACATTTCTGATTCACAACTGAAGCCTGAATCTATGGCGACAAGGCCCAGCTAGATGGAGATGGCGGGTTCCTCAGGAGATGAAGCACAATAGATCTTGGAGAATATGGCGTTTACACTGGAAAAGATACAAAATATTTTTGGGGCAGGGCCCCATCTTTGTACTATGTTAGTACAGCACCTAGAATAATAGGGTCCTGCTCCGCTTCAATGTTTGGCAGTTATCAAAGACACTGGAAGGAAACCCAGAGACAGGACTATTGCAGATGCAGCAATTTTAGGTGAGAGCTGAAAACATCCCTGATTTCTGCAGAATTTAAGCTTTGATGGGCTAATTTAGCTACAATGAATCAGGAAAGAGATCTTGGAGTCATCGTGGATAGTTCTCTGAAGACGTCCACGCAGTGTGCAGCAGCAGTCAAAAAAGCAAACAGGATCATTAAAAAGGGGATAGAGAATAAGATGGAGAATATATTATTGCCCTTATATAAATCCATGGTACGCCCACATCTTGAATACTGCGTACAGATGTGGTCTCCTCATCTCAAAAAAGATATACTGGCATTAGAAAAAATTCAGAAAAAGGCAACTAAAATGATTAGGGGTTTGGAACGGATCCCATATGAGGAGAGATTAAAGAGGCTAGGACTCTTCAGCTTGGAAAAGAGGAGACCTGGGGGGGATAGGATAGAGGTCTATAAAATCATGAGTGGTGTGGAGAAAGTGAATAAGGAAAAGTTATTTAATTTGTTCCCATAATAGAAGAACTAGGGGCCACCAAATGAAATTAATGGGCAGCAGGTTTAAAACCAATAAAAGGAAGTTCTTCTTCAAACAGGGCACAGTCAACTTGTGGAACTCCTTGCCTGAGGAGGTTGTGAAGGCTGGGACTATAACAGGGTTTAAAAGAGAACTGGATAAATTCATGGAGGTTAAGTCCATTAATGGCTCTTAGCCAGGATGGGTAAGGAATGGTGTCCCTAGCCTCTGTTTGTCAGAGGGTGGAGATGGATGGCAGGAGAGAGATCACTTGATCATTACCTGTTAGGTTCACTCCCTCTGGGGCACCTGGCATTGGCCACTGTCGGCAGACAGGATACTGGGCTGGATGGACCTTTGGTGTGACCCAGTACGGCCGTTCTTATGATTTTAAAACTAGTCCCAGGTGGGGCTGGGCTGGTGGCATCACTTATTATTAAAGTTGCCCAACACTTTCCAGCAGAACACCCTGTTTTCAGGTGTTTAGAACTTTGCCAAATGTTAATGGTTCAAGCTGGAATGTTCCATGCTGCGTATCTGCCTCAGGCTGAATTTTGTGTGTGGGTAAATTTTCAGCCAAAACAGTTCAGCCATTTCTGAGAACAAGGCTAGGGGAAAATATTTTGTTTTTCAGTGTTAAAATCCTAGCAACCTTTCTTTTTGAGAAGCTCTGGCACTCCCGTGCTTTGGGGCAGGGACTGGAAATTTGGCAGTAAGAGGTGAGTCCTTTGAGCCAGGGATGTGCTTTTTGATGTTCCTGTGAAAATCCACCCAAATCTGGCCAAGTTATAACCCCCTGAAAATTCTAAATTTGCACACGCTCACTAGCCTCTCACAGCTTCACTGATCAGTTATTCAAGGAATCTGTCCGTGCCACGCATGCTCCAGACCCTCCTAGCTTGTGTGTGCTGGACTGTGCATGTGCCATCCCCACAGAGTGACTGAGCATTGCACAAGCAACCTTAACCCCAGCACTTCCTAACCCATGAGTGGTTCAATTGCAACCTTAATGTACTTGTAACATGGTTTCTGTGCGTCCCATTACGTGTCCAACGTCCCTTTAAACAGGCTTTGCAGGAAACCCCAGCAAAGGTGTGACTTCCACCCTCCTTCACTTCCATGGGATCCCATCAGCAGAACCCAAGTGTGACACAGGGCAGTGCTCAGCTGGCCTCTAGATCAGGGGTAGGCAACCTATGGCACACATGCCGAAGGCGGCACGCGAGCTGATTTTCAGTGGCACTCACACTGCCTGGGTCCTGGCCACCGGTCCGGGGGGTTCTGCATTTTAATTTAATTTTAAATGAAGCTTCTTAAACATTTTAAAAACCTTATTTACTTTACATACAATAGTTTAGTTATATATTATAGACTTATAGAAAGAGACCTTCTAAAAACGTTAAAATGTATTAGTGGCACGCGAAACCTTAAATTAGAGTGAATAAATGAAGACTCGGCACCCCACTTCTGAAAGGTTGCCGACCCCTGCTCTAGATACTTTTAAATACTATTTTACGTGTCCTCGTCTCTCTAGGCTGGATTCTCCACCCCCCACCCATCAGAGAAGACGTGCATTGTTCCTGCTTGTAGTCCTGGCTACACCGACTACCCACTACCATAGGCTGAAGTCCTCTTTCCCCAGTTCCATTACTGCTCTCCATAGTTTTCCTCTCAAGGCCAGGAGCCTCACCGCTTATCCTTTCCCCTGCAATGCAACTCTGCTCTTCTAAATCTCCACTCCAGGGATCAGACAGCTTTTAAACCAAGCAACTCTTGTGGTTCTAGTATCAGGCCTGCCCCCTCATTCGCTGGTTTCTGAGGTTTCTCCAGATCCCTCAGCAGACTCTTTCTTCCCTAACACTCTGACCTTGTGTCTGCCTCCTACTCCGCCTGCTGACTCCATCCACAGGAAACTCCTCCCCTTTCCCTCCCTCTCGCCCATCTCTTTTCCATGGAGGCTATGATCCGTCCAAAGCCCCAGAGCCCATGGTCTCTCTGTTACTGCCCCCTCCCTCACTGCAATCAACCACTCTCAGCCTCTGCACTTTCCCTCTTTGTCCGGGTGCAGACTCAGAGCCTAGATCTACACAGCGCCACCTCTGACTACGTAGAGCTCTGGGACGCTCCGTGTCTAAAACTCACATGTGCCAAGGTCCGTAGGGATCCCTCCCTCTTCAGAGACTCCCTGATTCGCAGCAGGCGGCTCCTCATATTTAGTCCACAAGCTCCCGCTGGGAGTAGAAACGGGAGATCCTGTTAATGGGGGAGAGAATTACGTGTTGTTTTACTAACGTCCACTGGGTGCTTTAGAGAAGATTTCAGGAGAGAGGTCAACATCAGATTAGAACCAGGGCTAGCTAGAAAAGGCCTAAGGATAAGAAAAACATTGACAAAACTCAGCAGCAGAGCTACGCAGGAAAGACTCAGGCAGACTGCCCCAGGTTTCAACATCTCTCTCACGCTGTTTATGAGGAGTTTTAATCTATTACTCACCCAGGCCGGGATCTGCAGGGATTTGTCTTTCCTCAGAGTCACTCTGATCTCCCGCGCTGGGCTCCTCCCCTCGTTCAATCCGGGACAGAAGGTCGGGTTTGGAAATGGCAGCGTCTGTATATGGAGATGGATATTGGGGGCAGAAAGTTTTATTTATACTCACAGAGTGCAGGTCAGAATTCACCCAGACCCTTAAAATCACTGCCGGCTGCCCCCTTTCGCTGCGAGGGGTGACGGGAACAGAGGCTAAAGAAGATGCTCTCACACCCACCGTCTGAGCAATCAAACTCAACTGCCCACGGCTCGCTCTGCCTGGCGCAGGCACCAGGAGCGCTCCTGAGGCACGCACCCTGCAGCGAGCGCCGGGAGATGCATCCTGCAGCAGGAAGATTTATCTGTGCTTACCTGAACATTTCCTTTCTTCGAGTAACAAGGTTACCAGATTCATTACAACGGGTACTAGAGCCTGCTTGCGGGCAGAAGCACCCTGGTCAGTCACTGACAGCAGGGGAACGCCCTGCGCCATGAACTTCCCTCCAGTTGAGGTAACTTCCACAGCCAGGATAATTCCATTCTATTTTCCTAAGGTCTAGACTGTGGTAACTATACTTCGAGGAAGAGGCACAACAATTTATCCTACTGCAGAGCACGGTAAATTCCACCTAACAACAAATGCGAATCCCTGGAGGTCAATTTCCATCTCTATTCTGGAGGATGCATTTGTCTCCGGGGGGGCCGGATCTGTGGACCTTATTACTCAAAGAATCGCTCAATCTAGGAGTTTCCTTTCAAGGCCAGAAAGGACCATACTGATCATCCAGTCTGACGCCCCTGTATAGCACAGCCCAGAGAACTTCCCCTAAATAATCCCGAGAGCAGAGCTTTTAGAAAATAGCCAATCCCAATTTAAAAATGGCCAGTGATAGAGAATCCACCATGACCCTTGGTAAATTGTTCCAGTGGTTCATTATTTACAATATTACAATATTTCATATTTAATCATTTTCCATTATTAAATATTTCCCCCATGTAGATACTTGTAGACTGTAATCAAGTCACCCTTTATCCTTCTCTTTCTTAAGCTAAATAGACTGAGCTCCTTGAGTCTACCACTCTCAGGCAGGTTTTCTAATCCTTGAATCGTTCCCGTGGCTCTTCTCTGACCCCTCTCCAATTTATCACCATCCCTCTTGAACAGTGGGCACCAGAACTGGACACAGGATTCCAGCAGCGTTGCATCAGTGCCAAATAAAGAGGTAAATAACTCAAAATTCCCCCGTTTATGCATCCCAGGAAACCTATGTGAACGATGGGAATGTCACAATTTCCACCCACCGATCCTCCCGGGGGGAGTCCTTAGGCCATGCAATGTATAGACTGAAAGGGACCATACTTGCAATACTGTTCACCCACGTTAGCATTGCTTGTGGAAGCATGGGGGGCACTTTGAGCGTCAGATGACAGTTCATATTTGTTTATTTTGGTTGGCTGATGTCACCTGACTGTTTTCATGCCCAAAGCAGGGGCTGAAATGACCCCAGCCTGGCCTTGGCTGCCTGGGAAGGGCCTGGAGAGTGAGAAGTCCATTCTTCCAGGTAAAAACCTCCCCCGGTGAGAAACGCTGAATCGCCAACCACCAGGGGAAATAACCACACTTGTCCTCGTAGTGATACCAGGGGAAACTGACTTGTGCACAATAAGGAAACTTCTGGCCTTAGAAAATGGAGACTGGGGTCAGGTAGAAACCAACAACTGATGGGCCAAGAGGCACATTCCTCTCTCCTGATTCTTCCAGAGCCGGGCTGCTGTCCCTCTCCTCACTCCATAGCCATCCGCTGGGGAGCAGCGGGGAGGGGCCAAGCATGGGACCGGCAACACAAGCTGGGAGCAATACCCAGGACGTCAGGGCATGGTGCCCCACAGCAGCCGTTGGGGATGACAGCCCAATGCTTTCTCAGGCTTTCAGGAGAGGCCGGAAATCCCTGTCCTCCATTGCACCTTCCCAAGGTGCATGAGGCTGTACACAGCGATGGGGTCTGCAGCTGTCCCAGACAAGCAGTCAGCGAAACTTCACAGTACTCCAGTCACTCCTGCCAGGAAGAGTCGATCCGGTTTTGTTTTTTGCTATTTGATTCTTTCCTCTGCTGTAGGCTGCTGGTCTCCCTCTCCCTTTGTAGGGGAGCGTGTGTGCACACGCACCTAGAGGGATCAGTATATTTCCACGGCCTGTTCTTTTCTGCATCGCTCTGCCCTGCTGCATGCCGGGAAGGTGAGTGTGGAAAACAGCGCTCATTTTATTTATTCGTTTCCCCCTTTGGGAATAGGTCCCCATAGGGCTGCTTCAGCGGGAGGCGTGCAACTGGGCTCAGATTGCTCTGAAAATATTGCCAGTGACCTCCCTGTCTGCAGAGGCTGGGCTTCTTCATCTTCCCCACGTCTCTTCTGAGTCTCTCAAGGAAGGTACTGGCCTGGGGCTCAAGGATGGGCTTCCCACTGCTCTCTGTGGCCTGGGATCCACATGGGCAAGTCAGGCATGGGTTTACATTGGAAGTGTCAGCCTGGGATATAAGGATCCAGGTGGGGGAGGAGGGGGGGGCTTTATAGAGATGACAACAGGGGCAAAGCTTGGCCCAGAGGCTCTTTCCTGCACTCTCTGGCATTGGCAGCATCTGTGCTGTGTCAGTTCCCCCCATCCACAACCCGCGAGGAAGTGGAGCGGGAGGTGGCAGCAGAGCTGCAATCAGAGGCGTGGCTGCTGGTGCGGGCTATGGGGACTATGGCAGGATCTCCAGGCTGGTTCGCTGCCCTTCTAGCTCCATCCCCTTCATGTAGATGGGGCACCTGCTTGCCCAAGGGCCAGCGCTTTCCAATTCTACCTGCCACCTCTCCTGCCCACGGAAGCTGGGCCCAAAGTGACCCCACCCAGACTGGGCTGTGAGCAAGTTGCACTCCACACACAGCGCCGGCCGAACACCCAACAAGACACTCGGTAAGGGAGTGAAGTAGGAGACAGACCTGGCTGTTCCCAGCCTAGCTCCATCCCCGAAGCCTGGAGCGACAGCGGCCACTGCAATGCCTGCAAATGGGAAGCAGAGCGGAGGGAACCAGCTCCTCCAAACTCCAATGCTGCCCTGGGAAGCAGACAAAATACGGAGCCCCGCTGTGAGGCTGAACATTTGAAATGAAGTCCGGAGTTCCCTTCAGCAATGCTGTGCAGCAGGGACGGCTGGAGGATGCCCAACTGCTGGGGAGGCAGGAAACTGGAGGGAACTACAGAGGAAGTGGTGTGCTCTTATTGCCAGTGACTGACAGACTGGTTCTGTCTCCAAGAGTCAAGCAGACTGAAGTACCCTTCTTAATGGATTTGGACCTTAGCAGGAAGAAGAAAAGTAAATTCCCCTCTGTCCATTGAGAGCATCCCTCTCCTACCTGTGCCCCAGCTCTGTGAGAACTGTCGGTCTCCGCTCCAGCATCCAGGGTTCTCACCAAGTTCCGGACTGCCTGTCAAGGCTGAGGCCTGGTCTACACTACAGAGTTAGGCAGCTTGGAAGTGTCTACACTAGAATGGTGCTCCCACCGATGTAAGTCGCCCACGACAGCGACCTAAAAACTCCACCTCTGCGAGAGGCGTAGCGCTTAGGTCAATGTAGTTAGGGTGACGCAGCGTCTGTGTTACTTACATCGCCTGTTGGCTGACAGCCCGGAGCCTGGCCACGGGGGCTGACAGTCCAGAGTCCTGCTGCTACCTCCCGGTGTGGGACTGGGGGGGCGAGGGGAGGAAAGCCTGAACCCAGCTGCAGCCCAGGCTCGGGCTCTCCTCCCTTTCCCCCTCACCCCCAAATCCCTGACTGGGAGGTGGCTGGGCTTGGACTCTCCTCGCCCCCAACTCAATCCCTCACTGGGAGTCGGCAGTGGGGTTCCTGGCAGCGGGGCTCAAAGCAGGAGCCCCACCCCACCCCCGGGGCTGACAGCCTGAGCTGTGAGCCCAGCACTGGGCCTCATTTCACAGCAGGGAGCCTACCAGCAGTGAAATTGACATTCTTGTCAGTTTCATGCCTGCTATTATTTCACATTTTGTCTGGGCTCCAGCTGTCAGCCCCAGAGTTGGGGGTCTCTAGCTGTGAGCCCTGCCTGGGCTGACAGCCTGAGCCAGAGAGGAAATGTGACATAGCAGCAGCCGTGAAACTGACATGAATATCAATTTCACTGCTGGTAGGCTCCCTGCTATGAAACTGAGCCCAGCGCCTGGCTCATAGCTAGGGCTGTCAGGCCTGGGGTGGGGGAGCTCTAGCTATGAGCCCTGCATGGCTGTCAGTGCCCCACAATGCACCACTTCAGTCAGTGCAAGCGTTCCTGGTGAGGACACACACCACCAGCAGAAGGAGGGGAGTGTGGACACCAACAGCTGATTTCATTATTGCGGTGGCTGTGGACCTAATTTTGTAGTGTAGACAAGCCCTGAGCAAGGTGTGCGAATTGTGGGGGTTCTTTTGTGATGGACACACCCATCCACTGACTATCAATAGGGACTGACAGTGCAGCCTGGATAATTAACTGAACACCCCGCTATTGCGTCAAAGTCTCCATATCCCATTATCAGACACACACCCCTCCGCCCCAAGCCATCTAGACCCCTGATCCACCAGGGTGCAATGGAGCTCGTATAGCTCAGACCCTGGGGAAATTTGGCACTTCAGAGACCACACAGCTTCGAAGAGAGGAACAAAAACCCAGCCAGTCTTTACCCAGCGAGATCACAGCCTCGTAGTTGCCCTTCATGATGTGCCTGTAAAGCTCCTTCTGCCATTCGTCCAAGCTCTTCCACTCCTGCTCAGAGAAATTAAACGAGTTGTTGTTGAAAGTCACTGGGACCTGCAATGACAAGGATGATACACTCAGCACCTTCTGCTCCCTGTCTACATGCCACCCCTTGTTTCCCCCAACACCCCATTATGCCCCACATTCTGCCCTGTCTTCTCCCTCCCAGTGCTCCCTCGGTCGCCATATCCTCTTCTGGATTTTGTTGTTCCTCCTCATTCCCACCTGCTGCTCCCCAAGATTGGGCCTGGCTCCCGTCAGCTGTACACAGCTGAAATCCATTCCCCACTGAAGTCTGTGACAAAACTCCCATTGACTTCACTGGGGCCAGGATTTCACCTCATGAGTCCTCGCCTCTTCCTACAGCCGAAGCCTTCTGTATGATTTCCATCGCAGACCCTTTGGACAGCCTGCTGCCTGCTTCAGCCTTTTGTTGCGTCTATTGCAACTGACCCCTGATCCTGCAAAGGGAGGGACATGAGCGGACCCTGGGACGCATGCAGAGCCCCCCAAACTGCATGAGACTCTGCAGGAGCAAATGGGCCAGCCCACATGGATCTGACTGCAGGATCAGCACCTCAGATTGTAAGTCGCTCAGAGCAGCAGCGTGTCTTACCTATGTGTTGTCAAATGCCACGCATACACCAGACACTATGTAGGCTGAGCTGCCTTGGGCACTTTGCACAATCAGTATCCAAAAAAAGATACTTTAGTTGCAAAGTCCTGTTCCAATTGTCTGAGTTGGCTTCTCTGGGGATGTCACACCCTGCATTTAAATCCCCCATTAAATACAGCTATGCCATTGCCAGCCACACTGTTACATTTACATTAGAATTCTCCATACAACCAAATACATGAGTCAGATGGGCACAGAAGAGGAAAAGAAACACTGTTGGTTTTCTCTCCGTGGCTGATTAATAGTTCGTTAGCCTCTTCCCTTTCTCAAATTGTTTGTCACATGATTACTGAAAGCCTCCCCCCTGAGCTAAGAGGTCAAATTTCCAAAGGAAGCAACATTAGAAGCAGAATCCATATAGCTTCGAAACGATGGGACAAAGGGAAGCTGCAGAGCAGGTGAGCAGCAAGAATGGGGATGGGAAAACCCACAGTATGACTCCCTTAAAACAAAATCTACTTGCGCAGAACATTCTGAGTGTACAAAAGGCCCCTTCAGCGTCCCGTCTGGCTTTACATCCCCTTAGCACTAGCTGGGACCTTGTTACCTTGGGGACTTCTCCATTAGCGCCAGGGGGGAGTCTCAGGATCCAGAAGTTCCTGTTCTTCAGCAGGTTCTCCATGTTCTCCAGCCTCCTCTGCAGTTGCCCATACTCCTGGATCAGCGTTCCCAGCGCAGTCCACTTACTCTCCAGCTGGTTCCCGAACTCCACTGCTGTCTTCTCACAACCGACTAGTTTCGTTTCCGCCATCCTCATTCTTCCCTCCAGATTCATCAGTTGTGCTGCCTGAACTTCAACCTTCCTGTCCACAGCTTGGATTTCCGCCACGACCGTAAGGGAAATCTCTGCTGTCTGAAGATCTGCTTCTTCCATAGAAGTTGGTTCGGGGACAGCAAGAGGCTGTTCAAGTGACAGGTCCTGGGACTCCATGTCCCATTCAAGAGCCTGTTTGGAATGACAGATATTGGAAAGGGGGTCACATTCCCAAGTAGCAGAGTCAGTCACAGAGAGAAACAACAAAAGAGCCACATGCCACAGCCTGCTGAGAGCTTCCTGCGTCTGGATCTTTATTACTACCGGGTCACATTAAAGATGCAGCAATGAGAATGTTAAACTTGAAATCCAATCAAACATGCATTAAAAGTAATTTCAGTTCCTCTCTCTGTCCCTGGAACCCCACCAATGTTTGTGTTTTTACCGTTGTATTTTTGATATTTTCCTCTCTCCCCCCTGGTGCTGTGTGAAAGCCTCCTCACCCCCCGACAATAGGGGAAACAGACCACCCGCACCGAGAAAACAGAAACGGAGTAGACACAAAGGGCTGTCAAATGCACAAAGCAAATAACTGGGGGGGACCCAATTCCCCCTTCTCTCATCTGTGACTTGTAAGAACATTTGCCATCCCGTGTAACAGCAGCAGGTCGGAGCTTTTCAGCCAGATGGCTCTTTACCTTGACGGAGCCCTGGGGAGCCTTCTGCCCTAGAGGTTTCTGTCTCTCTCTGGGCTACAAAGGCGGTGGGAGCAGCCCTAGTCAGAGCATTTGCTGCCATAGAAACACACGCGGGGGGGGGTGGCTCTTGCAGCGTATGAAGCAGCAAAGCGCCAGTCCCCGCTCCCTGAACCGGGGCGCTGCCCCCAGTGTGAGGAGCTGAGAAACACCCGCCCCCCCCCAGCCCCTTGGGCCTGGGCAGGGAAACCCAGAGCGCCCCTTGGGGCCGGCTCCCGGCTCCCCGGGCCCAGCGGGAGGATGCTGCCCCCGCCCCCGCCGGCCCCTTACCTGCTCGGGCGCCCACTCAGCCATGGCCCTGGGTTGGGATCGTCTAGCCGGAGCCTGCCTGGGAGCGGGGCCGAGCGGAGCGACGGCGCTGGGCTGGGCAGAGTCCCAGCACCTCCTCAATAGGGGCTGGGCACAGCGGCCATGCTGGGGAGCAATGCATGCTGGGAGCCCGGCTCGCCGGCCAGGGAAGGGGGGGGGGGTTGCCGGGATCACCGCGCCAGCAGCGCCCCCTGCAGGGGGGAGGGGCGCACGGCACATAGAGGGGAGGGGGGGGGTTCCCGGGATCACCGCGCCAGCAGCGCCCCCTGCAGGGGGGAGGGGCGCACGGCACATAGGGGTTTGCAAAGCCCCCCCACCCCTCCTGCCGGGGGGGGGCGTGGGGGGTGTCAAGCTCAAATAGAAACCAGGAGTCGCGTCACCTCTGCGGGCGCTGGCCCAGGGCACAGCCCGGCTGCAGCCCGGCAGGCGGGGTGCCCCGTGGCATCGGCAGGGTGCCCCCGTCCATTGCATTGGCATTGCCCAGCTCCTCACCATCAGTCCCCCTGCAGCCTTAGCATTGCGCTACTGCAGCGTTAGTCTCTGACACGCTGGCGGGTGTCTGCCCAGGGATGGCATCTTGTCCCTTCAGCTGTGTGTCATTGGCCCAGTACTGCTAACGGGGATTCTCCTTTCGCGCCAGTGGCAGGGGACTGGCTTTTTGGAGATTTGGGACACACATCGCGGCCAAATTTGCCTCGCTTGGTGTGTGACACTTCTCAGAGGAGAGGAAGTCAGGGACAGGGCGGTGAGGGAGCCCAGGCAGCCTCCACACTCTTGCTGAGGGTGGAAGAGTATGAAGCAGCTGGTGGGTGGGGGAGTTTGGCAGCGGGGGCAGGGTTGGGGCTCCAGAGGGTCTTAATAGTGAGAGGTGATCAACTGGGGGCAGCTGATGGCTGGGGGCTGGCAGGGCGCCAGGGGTACCTTTGGGAGTTCAAGGTTGGGGGTGTCGGGGGCAGGTGGGTAGATGGGGGGTGCTGTATGATTGAAGTCGGGGGTATCTGGAGCGGTTCGGGTGAAAGGGCAGCTACCTGGGACGAGTGAGGGGTACCCCAGGGTGTGTTTCTCGGGCAGCTGCAGGGGGGAGCGATCTCGGAGGGATGCCAGGGGAACTGCCTGGCAGGGATAGAGGNGGTATCTGGAGCGGTTCGGGTGAAAGGGCAGCTACCTGGGACGAGTGAGGGGTACCCCAGGGTGTGTTTATCGGGCAGCTGCCGGGGGGAGCGATCTCGGAGGGATGCCAGGGGAACTGCCTGGCAGGGATAGAGGGAAAGTATCCCTGGGGGGCCAGAGGGCGGTGGGGAGAGCTGGCTGGGAGAAAGGGGTACAGGGGTCAATGTGGGAGCAGCCTGGGGGGTTCCCTGGAGCAGCGGGGTATCAGGGCACCGGGCGGGGGGGGCCCGGGGGGGGGGCCCGGGGGCGCGGGGGGAAGGGGGGGCGGGGGGGGGGGGGCGGGGGGGGGGGGGGGCGGGGGGGGGGCGCGGGGGGCGGGGGGGGCGGGGGGGCGGGGGGGGGGGCCCGGGGGGGGGGGGGGGGGGGGGGGGGGTGGGGGGGGGGGGGGGGGGCGGGGGGGGGGCGCGGGGGGCGGGGGGGGCGGGGGGGCGGGGGGGGGGGCCCGGGGGGGGGGGGGGGGGGGGGGGGGGTGGCGGGGGGGGGGGGGGGGGGGGGGGGGCCGGGGGGGGGGGGGGGGAGGGGGGGGGGGGGGGGGGGGGGGCCCGGGGGGGGTCCCTGGAGCAGCGGAGTATCAGGGCACGGGGCGGGGGCACTGGGGGGTCCCTGGAGCAGCGGGGTATCAGGGCACGGGGCGGGGAGGGGCACTGGGGGGGGGCCCTGGAGCAGCGGGGTATCAGGGCACGGGGCGGGGAGGGGCACTGGGGGGGGTCCCTGGAGCAGCGGGGGATCGGGGCACCGGGCGGGGGGGCACTGGGGGGGGTCCTTGGAGCAGCGGGGTATCAGGGCACGGGGCGGGGGGGGGCACTGGGGGGGGTCCCTGGGGCCGCGGGGTATCAGGGCACGGGGCGGGGGGGGGCACTGGGGGGGGTCCCTGGAGCAGCGGGGGATCAGGGCACGGGGGGCACTGGGGGGGTCCCTGGAGCCGCGGGGTATCAGGGCACCGGGCGGGGGGGCACTGGGGGGGGTCCTTGGAGCAGCGGGGTATCAGGGCACGGGGCAGGGGGGCACTGGGGGGGTCCCTGGAGCAGCGGGGTATCAGGGCACCGGGCGGGGGGGGCCCTGGGGGGGGTCCCTGGAGCAGCGGGTTATCAGGGCACCGGGCGGGGGTCCCTGGGGCGGGAGGGAGCGAGCCCCGGAGCGGAGGAGAAGGGGGGGGTCCAGGGGTTCCTTGCACCGGCGGCGGCCCAGCGCTCACTCCCCCCTCCCCCCCCCGCAGCCGGATGAACGCGGCACGGCAGCGCCCCCGGCGGCTCGGCGGCGGAACTGCAGGGGGCGGCAGCCGGAGCCGGTCTCTCCGCGCCCCGGGAGCTCGCGCAGCTGGGGAAGGGCCGAGGCCCGGGGGCTGCAGCCCGGCCCCGCCCCGCCGGTAGAACAGCCGCCCAGGAGAAGGCGCAGGTCACAGACCCTGCGGGACACCCCCCCACACACGCCTTCACTGTGGGGCAGGGCACGGGGGGCGCCCCTCCCCCTCCCCTGCAGGGTCTGGCTAGACCCCCCCTCCCCTCCCTTCACCGGGGGGGGCGGGGAAGCGGCTTCTCCTCCACCCAGCAAACGCGCCCCAGTGAGAGCAGGGCACCGGTGTCCCAGGACCCCGGCAAGCTGGTGGGGTCCCTGCTGTCACCCTCCCCGGTGCCAGCCATTGAGATTCTCCCGCGCCCACGTCTCCATGCTGACCCCTAGTGGCAGGGGGCAGTTGCTAGTCCCTCAGCCCCAGGCCAGGGGTGGCAGGCGCAGGCTGTGTCCTACCCGCCGCCCTGGAAGATTTTTCAGGGTTAGGCAACAGCAGCCCAAAACCAGGCGAGGGGACTGGGACCGGCCACCTAGCACCCCTCTGCCATTCCTTGGCAAGCCGAGGAGATGGGCCCCCTAGGCTGGAACAGAGGGAGAATAGGGTGCGCAGGCCAACGTGGGCACACACTTGTGGGGGAGGCCAGCACAGTGGCCATGCATAACCACAAGCTTTTCAGGAGCACACGCTGGTGGCTCCGCCATTCACACTAAGTCTTAAACTTCAGGTTAATGCACGAGATTCACTTAAGTGTTTCACACACCTCTAACAGGAGTACTAATAACAACAGCCCTGGACTAGTGCCTTCGGCACTCACTGCCTCCATTTCCCCATCTGTCCAATGGGCATATTCACTGACCTCACAACGCTGGGGGTGTTAATTAATAGGCCTGACCCTGAAAATGGGTCTTTCACCAGACAAGCATTGGGAAAGTGCTAGTGAAACTCAGCTTGTAGCAGGAGGAGGTTAGAGTGGCAGGAGGAGGAGTGGAAAATAGACCAGTGGAAAAAACAGAGGTGGGCTGGGTTAGTGACACTCATTAAGCAAGTTACACAGGTGGCCGAATGGAAGCTTGGCAGAAAGGGGTATGGTACAAAACACAGACTTGCACCTGACTTGAAACCAAGGGAAAGACGTTTAGTTAGAGGCACCGTGTTCATTCAACTGATATTTACAAAAGCGTTTGAATTCCTTCCTTGTCCACATGGTTTGGATCATTCAGGAGACACCCTGCAAGGTTTGACTGTCACCACCCAGCAGCTCTTTAGGATGTTTACTGGAAAGTGTACTCGGAAACCATGATCTACTTGACCAAACCAGAGTGACACCCCCTTCATTTATGAAGCTGAATGGACTGTGGCCACCTTTCCACTGGTCCCAAACCAAACACACCTGAGCCTGCCTGTTATCAAGCTCTACCTCACCAGAGGCTGAGCTAAGAGCTGCGGGACTCTGCTCTCCTCCTGGGAGGATCACCTCTCTTTTCTCCCCCCACCCCCACTCCTCCCTACTCACTGTCCCCTTTGCTCCATTCTCCTACTCACTGCCACCTTCCTCCCCATCCCCCCCGCCCCAGTGCTGCCCCTTCCATGCTTTCTTTACTCCATCCAGCTGCTTGCTGCAGGCCCTCGGTCCCTTTTGCTTTTAAGCGCTCCACTCTGTGGGTCTAATCCTACAAAGCTGTGCCATCAACTCCCATTGCAGTCAACAGGACCGGAGACCACTCAGTACCTGGTAACATCAGGCTTAGACTGTGCATCTGCCTCCTTCATTCCACCCAGCATAAACCTTCCCTTCCAAACAGGGCGGGGAGGAAGTCCCCGTTCCAGCCCCTGGCCCATAGGTAGTGCTGATCGTGGCATTTCAACACCACCAGGCTTTTTAGTCTAGTGCTTCCCTCTCCTGGCTCAGTGTGGCAGCAAAATGAGATGGAACAACAGTGAAAGTGGAACCTGTACCCCTTCCGAATATCCACAAGCCAATGATAGCTGGCAACACCTCCCAACCTGAGAGCCCCCCCGGGAAAAAGTTCATATTTATTACCAAAGAGACTTTAAACAGGAGTCAGTTGCACATCATGGCCTATGTTCTTCAGCAGTGACAAGTTATTTGGGTCCCCGTCCCCCCCCCCAGTTTTCGATTGGGCCTACAAGAGGTCTGATTTTAATCAAGTGCCAAGCAGGCTCCTTTAAGGCTTCTCCAGCTGGGCTCCCAAAATTTAGACCCTGTTAAAACAATTTTAAATTTGGAAAGCACTTTGGGCTCTACTGATGAAAAGTGCCATGTGAGAACTAGGTAGTTTTATTAAATACCCCTTACAGGATGGTGGCATGAAACTGCCAGCAGTTATAAAACAGTTATCCAGCACTGGCTGTAGGCTGGATGTTTAAGGAATTTAGTGGGTTGTTTTAGGCTGTGATTTTCCAAGCAGCCTCAGGGAATGTGATGCCCCGGAGTTGGATATCTAACTCCTGTAGGGAGACACGGTGGGCGAGGTAATATCTTATCGGACCAACTTCTCTTGGTGAAAGAGACAAGCTTTCCAGCTTGACCCGAAGAAGAGCTCTGTGGGGCTCGAAAGCTTGTCTCTTTCACCAAGAGAAGTTGGTTCAATAAAAGGAGATTCCTTCACCCACCTTGTCTCTCGTATCCTGGGACCAACACAGCTATGACAGCACTGCGCACTCCTGTAGGTCGAATTGGAAATCCCAGCCTCCCTGCACGTCACATGACGTCAGGACCTGCAAGGCGCTCCCCGCCCTGGGGCTCCTGCCCCGTCTCTCTCACACACAAAGAGGTCTAGCCGGGGTTTGTTGCTCAGGGGACAGGGCGCTGCCCATGGGGCAGTGGTTCCCCAGGTGGATTTTCAGGTGGCAGTTCAGTGACTGTTTGTAGCGAAAGCTCTTCTCGCACTGGGGGCAGCGGTGGAGTCTCTCGCCCGTGTGCACGCGCTGGTGCTTCAGCAGGTGGTGCTTGCGGATGAAGCACTTGTCGCACTGGGCGCAGGCGTAGGGCCGCTCCCCGGTGTGGATGCGGAAGTGGTTGGTGAGCTGGGATTTCTCCGTGAAGCGCTTCCCGCACTCCCCGCAGTGGTAGGGCCGCTCCCCCGTGTGGATGCGGAAGTGGCTGGTGAGCTTGGACTTCTCGGTGAAGCTCTTCTGGCAGGTGGGGCACTGGAAGGGGCGCTCGCCCGTGTGCAGCCGCCGGTGATCGACCAGGTAGTACTTCTGGGTGAAGCTCTTCTCACACTCGGGGCACTGGTAGGGCCGCTCGCCCGTGTGCACGCGCTGGTGCTTCAGCAGGTGGTGCTTGCGGATGAAGCGCTTCCCGCACTGGGCGCAGGCGTAGGGCCGCTCGCCGGTGTGCGTGCGGTAGTGGTTGGTGAGCTTGGATTTCTCCGTGAAGCTCTTCTCGCAGTCGGTGCACTGGTAGGGCCGCTCCCCCGTGTGGATCCGCTGGTGCCGGACCAGCTGCGAGGGGTGGGTGAAGTTCTTCCCGCAGTCCATACAGAGCAGCGAACCCTCGCCCTTCCCCGCGTGGAGTCGCTGGTGGACGAGGAGGCTTATCTTCAGCCTGAAGCTCTTCCTGCACTTAGCACAGGTGTACGGGCCCGTGTGACTGACCTGGTGCTTGAGAAGGCTGGATTTGAGGCTAAAGTTGATCTCGCCCTCAGAGCATTTGTAGGGCTTTGCACCTGCCAGGACCTGGCTTCTCTGGGGATGTAGGAGATTGGATTTCTGATTGAGGCCTTCTCCACATGCTGGAGAAATGCAGACTCCCCCTGCTGTGTGGACTCCCTGGTGCACTGCGAACAACTGCTTACAGACAAAGCTTTCCCCACATTCATTGCATATATACGGCCCCTCTCCTGGGTGACTTTCCTCCTGCTCAGTGGCTGGTGCAAGGCCGCTGAAGTCTCCTCCACACGGAGTGGGCTGGCCCAGGCTGCTTCCTGCAGGGTTTCCCTGCTGTGTCAGTGAGCTGCACTGAGTTCCGTGGCTCCATCTCTCAGCAGGTCTCTGGAAATCCTCCTCTGAGCTTCCTTGCGCCCCCCTGGGAAGTTCCGGGATGGCAGCACTGTCCTCAAGACACCACTCATCTGCTGGAATACAAAGGGAATCCAGAGAGGATTTAACAGCAACCTCTTCCCAGGACATTCCTCATTCACCAGGAAAGCCCTGGGAGGTGTTTGTGAGTGGAGAGGGTTCCTGTCTGCAGACTGCCTAGCACACTGCTGGAGCCATACAAATAAATAATCATAAAGCCTCCCCCCTTCTCCCCCCCACTGCTTCACCCTAGCTACCTTGTCCCACCCCACTGTTCTGGTCCTCCAGTCTGTGATCTACCTCCACTGCCCAGTAACATCCCTCTTCTCTGCCTCTGCCGGCAAAGCATTTCCTGTGTACGAAACTCACCCTTGATGGGATCTGTAGGGATTTCTCTCTCCACCAAGCCCCCCTGACTCTCAGCACATGGCGTTTCCTCTTGTTTAATCCATGAGCTGTCACTGGGAGTAGAAATGGGAGATCCTGTTCACGGGAAGGAGAATGACATTAGGTTTCTCTCACATCCGCTGAACCCTTTAGGGAAGATTTCAGGGCAGATGGCAACATCTGACTGGCGCCAGCACTAGCTGTGAATGGCGAAAATTCACACAGAGAAGGAACATGTTGATCGAACTCATCAGAAGAGATATAACAACTACAAGAGCACAGGAAGATCATGTTAATTTCCTGCCCTTGACGACTTCTTGCTGCTTCCAAGTTGCTCTGGTCAGTTCCTCCTCACCTGTGCTGGGATCCGGCGGGGTTTCTCTTTTTTGAGATTCCTGCTGTTCCTGGACTCGAGGCTCTACCCCGGCTTCAATCGGGGACTGAGCATCAGGCGAGGAAGCAGCATTGTCTGTTCATGGGAAAGGATATTAAGGGGATTAGGGTTTGGTTAATAATTCACTGAGTTCACACCTACAAATCCACCGAATCTTTAACTAGTTTAAGCCGGACCCCTTCCATCACCAGAGGCCATGGCTAGCACCAGTGGAAGTCAATGATAGGGCGGCTGCTCTTTTCTTACCGACAGGGCTGATGTGGGACTGGGCTCAGGCACTGTGAGCCGATCACAGGAGCGCTCCCCGAATCTCATCAGCCAAGTAGTGTGGAGCAGGATACGCTTTAGGTACCCCCCCATCATGCATGGGGAGAGAGAACAGGAAGAGGGGCTCCCTACCTCCTCGTGCGCAAGACCAGAGTCTTCCAGAGGCTGGGCTAGCAGGTGCCTATAGCCTGAGCAATATACTGAGCAGCATCTGGCACTTCCAAGATCTGACTGATACTAAAGGAATTTTCAACTCATCTTTACCCAGCGAGATCAACGTCTCATAGTTGTTCCTCATTGTGTTCTTGTGAAGCTCCTCCCGCCGTTGCTCTAAAACCCCCCACTCCTGCCCGGAGAAACAGCCCAAGACCTCATCGAACTTCACAGGGACCTGAAATCACAAGCGTCACACACTCAGCACCTCCTGCCCTCACTGGGGAGAGTATTCAGCGCCGCCCCTCCCCAGCACAGTGTCACACAAACCTCCTTCGTCATCACCTTCAGAGCGTGACGCAGCTCACCCCTGCCTCTCACAGCGCCCCCAACGCTCCCTCTCCTGCCCGTACTCTGCTCAGGTCCCTCTTCTTAACACTCTGTCAGCTTCTCCAGGTTCTGACTTTATGCCTCTTCCCATGCTGCCCCTTACACCTGGAAAGCTTCCAGCAGTGCGTATGCCAAGCATTCCCCCTCATGCCTTCTCCGAACCCAGTACTTTCATCTAGCCTTCCACTGCTGATTGAGCATGGCTCTACTCCCCTCTTCAGGCCTTAGCCTGATTGATGTAACCGCAGGTACCTCGCCCCTGGCCCCCTCAAAGCTCTCCCTGCAAGCAGGGATACCTACTCGCCGAATCTGTGATAGCTCTATGGGTGGAGACCAAGGCTAGGATGCTCTGGACCAATTAATATCACCTGTTTTCCCTTTACCCCCTTTCCTCCTCTCTCTGGGTGCCGAATCAGCAATTGCATCCCTCCCTCCTTACGAAGGAAAATACATAAAACCAAAGACTGGCATTTAAACTGATCACTGACCAGTTGCATACTACGAAAAGCTGCAGGCTCAATCCTACAGGTTAAGACTCGATTACCAACGTTCCAATCGATAGCTCTAGACTACACTTGCTAATTTCCTGTTCTCAGGGCATGGCTCCCCGTACGCACTGTGGACCTGAGAGCCTGTCACAGTATCTCAGCGTAAGGCAGAGTGTCTTGTCGTTCTCCCCCTTTTATTGGTCTGTAGATGGGGAGGAGAAGAATGGAGCTAAGGAGCCCCGACCAGTGCTTCGTTGTGCGCCAGTGAACCCAGTCTATCCAAGCCATTTTGTAACAGACCTGAATATCCCTGGGCTACACACCCCTGGGACATCTAATAGAGGGGACAGCTTTACTTCTGCCCCTCAGTGCTAGCTGGGATATTGTTACCTTGGGGACTTCTCCCTGGGCGCCTGGGGGAAGTTTTAGGATCCAGACATCTTTTTTCTTCAACAAGTTCTCCATGTTCTCCAGCCTCCTCTGCAGCAGCCCGTACTCCTGGATCAGAGTTCCCAGCACGGCCCACTTACTCTCCAGCTGGTTCCCGAACTCCACCACTGTCCTCTCGCAGCCGACTAGTTTGTTTTCTGCCATCCCCATTCTTCCCTCTAGCGTCAACAGTCGCGTGGCATGTGACTCCACGGTCGTCTCCACAGTCACCTCTGGCCACATGGCAGTCTGTTCCAGCGGCAGCTGCATTTCTGCCTCAGAAGTATGATCAGAGGCAGCCGGGGGGGTTAAAGGCATTGGTTGCTCTGCTGTGACATCCCATTGCGGAGCCTGCTTGCAAGGAGAAAAGAAGAGATCGGCCACAAAGAGAAAGGGCGTACGGCCCGCTCCAGGCTGCTCCACGCTCTCTGGGCCCGAGAGTTAGTCTTTTACGGCTGCTTTCCAGACACAACAACAAAAATGACCCTTCTCGGTCAGCCTCACGTTGGTGGGTTTGGGACTCTAACGATATAAACTTCTCAGTCTCGTCACCAACGTACTCGCTACACCCGCTGATCTGAGCGCTTCTTCCACCAGGGGACCTAATTCCTGCCATTTCAAAACAGGACCACATGCCAGGCCTATCCCACACCAGAGACTCTTACCACTCAGCTGAGTGGCGCTCCATGCGTGACATTTCTCACGGCTGGAAAGAGCCAACCATCGCCCCCACGGCCTGACCATGAGCAGTATGAGAGGTGTGCAGGGGAGGGAGTCGCAGGGTGGAAGAGAGCCTGGAGAAACCAGCAAGATGGGTGTATTGAATCATTGGAGAGGGACCAGGCCAGCCTTTGTTCAAGTGGAAGGAGTGGTAGAGCCTGGGAAGGCCAGTCGGGGGGTAACACAAGCCTGGAGGCTCTGGTGCTGCCAATATCTGTCTCCTCCTACTCCTCTTCCCTGCTCCTGACAAGCACATGCCAACTGGGTGCCAGCGGGGGGAAAACTGAGAGCAGGAAGAGACAGCCAGTGTCCAAGCACTCAGTGCTGAGAAAACCCTGCTTGGTCCCTGCTGAGGGCGAGAGACTCTGTGAGCATGTGTGAGGATGGCATGGATCAGCATCACAGCCCTGGCACCACAATGGGCAGCCAGGCCTGTGTAACCAGGCTGACATTGCTGTTGCTAGGACGCCCCAAAGTGCATGGCCCCCACGTGCTGCATTGCGTGTTGATTTTTGGGTGCACGACAGCCTGCGGCCACCCGGGTAGGTGCCTGGATGAGCCGGAAAAGCACGGAAACACGCTCCGTAGGGAGGATGGGAAAGGGGCTGCAGAGACACAACTCAGGCGTGTTTGCTGCAACTGGTTCAGATTCGCCTCCCAAACTGGGACAAAAACACTGTTGCGGGTAGAGTGTAGACAGGACCTCGGGTTCCTCATCCCCCTGCAGCCTGAATCCTTCCGCTCAAACTTGGCTCTCAACCACTTCCTGGCTTCCCCCGGGGTGGGACAAAGACCCAGGCCCCCCGGAACTACCAGAGACCGGACAAACCCGAGTCCTCCAGCGGCCAATTTCCCGTGAAGGCCCGAAGCCAGCGGGGCTGGTGGAAGCGGGGGCCGGTCCCTGCTCCCCGCCCCAGCCTGAGCCGCACACGCCCCGGGGCTCAGCCCCCGCCCGGCCGGGCAGCACCGCGCTCCCCGCGGCCCGGCTCCCGGGGCCCAGGCCGGGCGGGGAGAAGCTCCCGGGGCCCGAGGCTCCCCCGCCCGCCGGGCCCTTACCTGGGCAGCGGCCCGCTCGGCCATGGCCCCCCCGGGCGGGGCTTCTCCAGCGGGCCCGGCCCGGCCGAGCTCCGCTCCCGCTCCGGGCTGGGCAGAGTCCCGGCGCCGCCTCGCCACGGGCCGGCCCCGCTGCCGGGCGGAGCAGAGCGAGCGCAGCCGGGAGGGAGGGAGGGAGCCGCGGCCTGGCTGCCGGGGCCCGGGAGCGGCGGGGAGGAGCGGGGCGGCAGCGGCCCCTGGCGGCGGGTGGGGTGTGACCGGAGCCCGGCTGGGGAAGGCGGCGCAGAGACTCGGGGATTCCAGCCGCACGAACCCAGCTGGGGGACTGGGGGCAGCCGGGCTTGTCCTGTGCCCACTCGAGCATCCGCAAGGCAGCGAAGTCTAGCGGCTAACTAGGCTCTGCTGCTGTCTGTTAGCCAAGGTGCTCAGCCCAGCCGCCACCCCGGGGTGCCCCTACCCCTCTGGCTGCCGAGCAGGGACAGGCGGGCGGCTTAGGGTGACCAGATGTCCCGGTTTTTGGGTCTTTTTCTTATATAGGCTCCTATTACCCCCCACCCCCATCCCGATTTTTCACACTTGCTGTCTGGTCACCCTAGGGCGGCTGGATCGCTGGATGACTGATTGCCTGTTGTGTTCATTCCCTCTGATGCACCTGGCATTGGCCCCTGTCCGAGGACAGGCCACTGGGATGGATGGACCATTGGCCTGACCCAGTGTGACCCTCTTAGGCTTGGAAGGATGAGAGTTTTGTTGGGAAACGCCAATTTCAGGTACACAGAAACCTACCAGAAATGTTCCTATCTCTACTCATGGACGTTTACAGACAGGCAAAAGAAGACAAATGCTGCCTGAGAACTTATTAGTGTTTGATTTTAAATCAATTTGTATATGTTGACAGTTGGTGTTTTAACGGTGATAAAGTGTTATAATATATGGAGATATACTTATCTCATAGAACTGGAAGGGACCTTGAAAGGTCATCGAGTCCAGTCCCCTGCCTTCACTAGCAGGACCAATTTTTTGCCCCAGATCCCTAAATGGCCCCCTCAAGGATTGAACTCACAACCCTGGGTTTAGCAGGCCAATGCTCAAACCACTGAGCTATCCCTCCCCCCTTTTTGACTCTCAAATCTGACTGTTATAAAATAATTATTGGCTGACACACACCCCCCTTCTAATATCCAGCCACTGTGAACATTTACATTGATTTGAAAACACTTACTACCCCTAACTTTGCACAACTGCAAAAACTTAAAATCAATAAGTATCGCGGGGGGGAAATGCTTTAAAATGAACAGGGATATTATAAAATTATATATATATATACAAAAAAATCAAATTCTGCTAAGTCTATGGAAAAAGCAGTCAGGACACCACAATTCTAGTCTCTCTCTGCCACCAACCTGCTGGGGGATCTCTTGCACAAGTCTCCACTCCGTGCCTGTTTCCCCTCTGACCGTTTGTCTTTATTTAGATTGTACGCACAGTGCCCAGGACCCGGCTGGACCATTAATGTTGATTTTCAATAAGTCTTGGAACACTGGGGAAGTTCTAGAAGACTGGAAGAAATCTAATGTGCCAGTTTTTAAAAAGGATATTTATAGGCTTGACATTGATCCAGGGCAAGATAATGTAGTGGCTGATACAGGACTTGATTAATAAAGAATTAAAGGAGGGTAATGTAACTAATGCAAATCACCATGGGTTTATGAGAAACAGATCCTGTCAAACAAACTTGATTTTTTTTTTATGAGGTTACAAGTTTGGTTGATAACAGTAGTAGCAGTGGCATAATATACTTAGACTTCTGTAAGGCATTTGACTTGGTACTGCATGACATTGTGATTAAAAGACTAGAATGATATAAAATTTACATGACACACATGACATGGATTCAAAACTGCTAACTGATAAGTCTCAAAACATAATTTAAATGGGGAATTGTCATCAAGTGGGAGTGTTTCCAATAGGGTCCCGCAGGGATTAGTTCTTGGCCCTACACTATTTAAGATTTTTATCAATTCCCTGGAAGAAAACATAAAATCATTCCTGATAAAGTTTGTAGATGACCCAAAAATTGGGGGAGTGGTAAATTATGAAGAGAACAGGTCACTGGTTCAGAGCGATCTGGATCTCCTGATAAACTGGGTGCAAACAAACAATATGCATTTTAATATGACTCAGTGTAAACATATACATCTAGGAACAAAGAATATAGGTCATACTTACAGGATGGGGGACTCTATCCTGGGAATCAGTGACTCTGAAAAAGATTTGGGGGTCATGGTGGATAATCAGCTGAGCTCCCAGTGCGATGCTATGGCCAAAAGGACTAATGCGATCCTGGGATGCATAAACAGGGGACTCTTGAGCAGCAGTAGAGAGGTTATTTTACCTCTGTATCTGGCACTGGTGTGACTGCTGCTGGAATCCTGTGTCCAGTTCTGGTGCCCACAATTCAAGAAGAATGCTGATAAATTGGAGAGGATTCAGAGAAGAGTCATGACACTAATTAAAGGATTAGAAAACCTGCCTTCTAGTGCTTGAGCTCTTTGAGTCTATCTATTTAACTTAACAAAGAGAAGGTTAAGGGGCAACTTGATTACAGTCTATAAGTATCCACATGGGGAACAAATATTTAATAATGGGCTCGTCAATCTAGCAGACAAAGGTACAGCATGATCCAATGGCTGGAAATTGAAGCCAGACAAATTCAGATTGGAAATAAGGTGTAATTTTTTTAATGGTGAGAATCATTAAGCACAAGGGTCGTGGTGGATTCTCCATCACTGACTATGGAGTGTTTGGTGAGAAAGTGCTTAGCCCTGAAGCTTCTTTCTCTGAGTGCAGTGGCACGGCCTCTCTGCTGTGTGAAGGCTGGTGTGTTCTCAGCAAAGCTCCTCTCTTGCCACGGGCAGTGGTACAGTCTGTCTGCCTGGGTTTTGGAGCGCCTTGTGAACGGGTGTTGCTCAATGAAGCCTTTCCCACACACAGTGCAAAGGAAGGGCCTCTCCCCGGGTGGGTCCGTTTGTGAATGGGGAGATACAATCTAAAGCTAACGCTTTTCAGGCACCTAGAGCACTGATACGGACTCCCCTCCAGGCCTTCCGAGACATTGCTCTTGGCTAGAGCTTGCCACACAGCTATATGGTTCCTTCGCCACAGAAGTCTCCTGATGTTCAATAAGATCCAAGATCATAGAATCATGGAATATCAGGGTTGGAAGAGACCTCAGGAGGTATCTAGTCCAACCCCCTGCTCAAAGCAGGACCAACCCCAACTAAATCATCCCAGCCAGGGCTTTGTCAAGCCTGACCTTAAAAACCTCTAAGGAAGGAGATTCCACCACCTCCCTAGGTAACCCATTCCAGTGCTTCACCACCCTCCTAGTGAAAAAGTTTTTTATGCTCCAATACTTCTGTTAGTCTATAAGGTGCCACAGGACGCTGTCACTTTTTACAAGAAAAAATTAGATTGGATCTCACCTTATTTTCCTCTGGGTGCTTACGAATTCTTTAATCATTTGTTCCAGTATCTTGCCAGAGATCAAAGTAAGGCTGACTGTCTATAATTCCCCTGATCCTCCTTTCCCCCCTCTTTAAAGATAGGTTCTCTGTTTGCCCTTCTCCAGTCCTCTGAACCTCACCCATCCTCCAGGAGTTCTCAGAGACAATCACCAGTGGTTCAGAGACGGCTTCACCTAGTTCCTTAAGTACCCTAGGGTGCATTGAATCAAGCTCTGCCAACTTGAATACATCTCACTTATTTAAATATTCTTTAACCTGTTTTTTCCTATTCTGGCCTGTTTTCCTTCCCCCTGATTATTAGTATTAATTGTGTTAAACATCTGGTCACAATTAACCTTTTTAGTGAAGACCGAAGCAAAAAAGGTATTAAACACTTCAGCCTTCTGTGCCATCTGATAAACTTTCCTTCTGTGTCATTAGCTCTCCTTCCCCGTTAAGTAATGGACTTGTACATTTCTTTGTCTTTGTCTTGCTTCTAATGTATTTATAGAACCTCTTTGTCCTGCCTTTTATGTCCCTTGCTAGTTGTAACTCATTTTGTGCCTTACCCGTTCTGATTTTGTCCCAGCATGCTTGTGCTTTCCTTTTGTAGTCATTCTTAGCAATCTGTCCACGTTTCCTCTTTTTACTGTTTGATTTTCAGGTCATTAAAGATCTCCTGAGGTAGACATATTGGTCTCGTATTATTCTACCTATCTTTCCTTCACATCAGGATAGTTTGCCATTGTGCCTTTAATATTGTCTCTTTTACAAACTGCCAACTCTCCTGAATTCCTTTTTCCCTTAGATCAGTGGTCCCCAACCTTTTCCGTGTGGTGGGCACCGGACTGAGGACCGTGGCCGCCGGACAAGCAGACGCCGAAATGCCGCCGAGAAGCGGCAACGTCAAGAAGCGTCGCCGCCGAAATGCTGCCGAAAAGCAGCAGCATCAAGAGGTGTCGCCGCCGAAAATCGGCGGCATTTCGACGGCAACACTTCTTGACGTTGCCACTTCTCGGCAGCATTTCGGCGGCTGCTTGTCCGGCAGCCAGTAGGCGGGCACACATAGATGCCCCGGCGGGCGCCATGGCGCCCGCAGGCACCGCGTTGGGGACCCCTGCCTTAGATTTTCTTCCTGTGGGACCTCCTTACTTACCAATTCCCTGCGTTTATTGAAGTCTGCTTTTCTGAAGCCCATTGCCTCTGTTCTGCTGCTCTCACTCCCTTCCTGCCTTGAGAATAATGAACTCTGTTCGTGGTCATTTTCACCCAAGCTGCTTTCCACCTTCAGATTCTCAACCGGTTCCTCCCTGTGAGTCAGAATCAAATCTAAAATAGTGCTCCCCGGGTACATCCTCCACCTTCCGAAACAATATATTGACAGCTGTATTTAATTTAACTGGAGGAGTGGCGTTTCATGCTTAAAAGCAATTTTAGGGATGTCTGAGAAATATGACGGGAGCTTTGGAACCTGTGTAGAAGACTGGGGGCACCAGTGCCGGAAGTGTGGCCCTGCTCCCTGCTCCTCTTCTTCTCAACAAGGATCCGCCCCCTGGCTAGGCTGGAAGCCAGAACCGGGCCATGGTAAGAGCCGCCCAGGGAGCCCAGGCAGCTGTGGGGTGCTCTGGATCCTCCACCTGCCTTGCGTTCAGGGCCAGGATACCCGAGAGCAGCCCCTGGCCCGTGTCCCCACCCCTCCGGGCACGCCGCCCAGGGCAGATGGAAGGTCTGGGGCTCCCCACAGCAGTCTGGGGCTCCTTACCATGGCTTGGCTCCGGCTTCCAGCCTGGCCAGGGGTGGGGCCTTGGGGAGAAGAGGAGAAGCAGGGAGCAGGGCTCTGTGGTGAGGGGGGGGGGGCTAACTTAAGGCCCATCTCAGCCCCCCACTGGGAAAAGGGAGGTGCTTTGTGGCGGGGGAGCTGATCACCCTGCTGCGAAGCGCAGCCCCTACTTCTCCGTACCTGTCCGAGGCTCGGAGGGACAGGCGCCCTCAGGGGAGCAGATCGATCTGTCACTGAGCAGTGGCCTATGTGAGTTAAGCTGCAGTCCAGTTACCACATGTCCACATCACAAAACCCCGCCATTAGCTAACTGGGTCCCTTGGCGCTCTGTGTTTAAGGGGGATCCTTGCTACCACAGCCTTTGTTCAGGCAAAATGCACCTTACCATCCACCTTAAAATGGGTTGGTTGGTCCCCTGAGGTCGCAGGGCAGTTGCCTCAGTGCATTTCTCCATCCAAGCGGGACATTGTGCCGTGATTTATTATGGCACGAGGACACAAGTGTCATGTTGTCCTGGGAGACAAACTGCTTGGAATGTCTCCTGCTCTATAACAGGGTGGGGCCGCCTCCTGTGCACCCCCTTGTGGCCACTGGCTGCTCCGGGGCAACGTGCCTCAGTTGCCATCTTCCTCAGGCCCTCAAACTCCACCCACTGGGTCAGTGCTGGAGATGTGGCTTAGCCTTCTGGCCAAGCCACAAACAAACCAGTCCAACTGAAAAGTCCCAGCAAACAAAGGGTTCTTCTGCCCCTCATGGGCTTTTCTTCAGTTTGCCCTCTGGGCCCTGTTCTTAATCCCTTTCTGGGCTACCTTTGAGGCTTCTCCCTGCTCCAGTATAGAGCTCTCAGCCCCCAGGCTAGATCCACTGGCATCCTGTCTGCAGACGCTGGCTCCGGGCCTTCTCCAGCAGGGGTCGGGCAGCCAGCCCACTTCCTGTGATTCCTCTCCCAGCCTGAGCTCTCTCAGTCCTTGTAAAAGGCCCAGGTGTCCATGAAAACATCAGAGGACCCCTCTACTCCCACCCCCTCAGGCTGGGAAGCAGCTAACTAATTATGGGTCTGTCTACACTGCAGCTGGGAGTGTGCCTCCTGGCCTGGGGAGACGGACTCATGCTAGCTCTGGTCCAAGTAGTGGCTAAACAGAGCAGTGTGGACTTGGCTGCATGGATGGCGACCACCCAAGCTCGGACCCCGGGGGTCTTGGACACCAGTGGCTAGTCGGAGCTGCCGCCTGTGCAGCAGCAGCCACATGGCTATTTTTAGCGTGCTAGCTCAAGTAGAGGAAGAGGTATGGTATAGTAGAGGAAGTAGCATACCATTTTACAGAAAGGGAAACTGAGGCACCAAGCGACTAAGGCCAAAATATTCCAACTTGGGTAGCTAAAGTACACCCCTGTATGAATATTAAAGTGCTTAAATAAGTAGCCTCATTTGCAGACAGGCCGAGTACCCAGCAACTCCCCCTGAAATCAATAAAATACAATCTAGTTCAGGGGCAGGCAACCTATGGCACGGGTGCCGAAGGCAGCACGTGAGCTGATTTTCAGTGGCACTCACACTGCCTGGGTCCTGGCCACCAGTCCGGGGGGCTCTGCATTTTAATTTAATTTTAAATGAAGCTTCTTAAACATTTTAAAAACCTTATTTACTTTACATACAACAATAGTTTAGTTATATATTATAGACTTATAGAAAGAGACCTTCTAAAAAGGTTAAAATGTATGACTGGCACGTGAAACCTTAAATCAGAGTGAATGAATGAAGACTTGGCACAGCACTTCTGACAGGTTGCCGACCCCTGCTCTAGTTCCATACCATTCAGCACCCAGGTTTGGCCTAGCTGATCTACCCAAGGTCACACAGTGAGTCAATTACAGAGCTGGGAATGAAACCAAGCTCTCCTGATTCCCAGCTCTGGATTTCACCACCAACACCCTCCTCCCTGCCCCTTTCAGACAGACGTTGTGTCTGAAGACTGCACGGTGTGTTCTTCTGTTGCTAGATAATCTCACACACTAGCCTCTCCCACTGCTGAGGGCTCCGCGGCTGACACTTCTGAATCACATGCTCTCTCCAGGTACTCACCTGGCCCCCAACACCTGAACACCTCACGTGCTGTAACGTATTTATCCTCACAGCCCCTGGGAAGGTCGGGACGTGCTATTAGAATTGTTGTACAGATGAGGAACTCAGGCCTGCCTGGAGGGGTCGGGTTTCTGTCCAGGAATCGGGCTTAGTTACTTCACGGCAGGAATCAGTCTCATAGCAGGAATTGGGCTCACCTTCTCTGTGGCCAGTGTCAGGGTCCTGAATCCCAAAGAGATCCTGGCTTTTCTGGCCTCCTCATTCTCATCCTCCGATGAGTTTTGCTGGTTGTCCTCAGGGGGCCGGGAGGGAGCGGGAAGCAGGGTTCACAGCCTTCCTGGGTTGGGTGATAGTACAATTGTGCAAAATTGTGCACAACCGGTTGAAAGACCATACTCATAGAATTGTTACCAATGGTTCACTGTCAAACTGAGAGGACGTATCTAGTTGGGTCTGTCAGGTCTGTCCTGGGTCCGGTACTAGTCAATATTTTCATTAATGACTTGGATAATAGAGTGGGGAGTATGCTTATGAAATTTGCAGATGGCACCAAACTGGGAGGGGTTGCAAGCACTTTGGAGGACAGGATTAGAATTCAAAGTGACCTTGACAAATTGGAGAATTGGTCTAAATTCAACAAGATGAAATGTAATAAAGACAAGTGCAAAGTACTCCACTTAGGAAGGAAAAATCAAATGCACAACTACAACATGGGGGAAACTGACTAAGTGGCCGTGCTGCTGAGAAGGATTTGGGGGTTATAGTGGATCAGAAACTGACCAAGAGTCAACAATGTGACGCAGCTGCCAAACAGGCTAAGATTGTTCAGGGGTGTATTAACAGGAGTGTCATAGGTAACACACAGGAGGTCATTGTCCCACTGTGCTTGGCACTGGTGAGGCCTCAGCTGGAGCCCTGTGTCCAATTCTGGGTGTCACACTTTAGGGAAGACGTGGACAAATTGGAGAGAGTCCAGAGCAGAACAACGAAAATGATAAAAGTTTTAGCAAACTTGATCTTTGAGGAAAGGTTGAAAAATGGGGCATCTTTAGTCTTGAGAAAAGAAGACTGAGGAGGGACTTGATAAGTGTCTTCAAACATGGGAAGAGCTGCTACAAAGAGGGCAGTGCTCAATTGTTCTCCATGTCCACTGAAGGTAGGACAAGAAGCTTCATCTGCAGCAAGGGAGATTTAGATTAGACATTAGGAAAACCTAATTCTAAGGGTAGTTAACCTCTGGAACAGGCTTCCAAGGGAGGTTGTGGAGTCTCTGTCACTGGAGGTTTTTAAGAACAGGTTAGACAAACACCTGTCAGGGATGGTCTAGGGGTTTATTTGGTCCTGCCTCTGTGCAGGAGGCTGGACTTGATGACCTCTCTAGGCCCCTTCCAGCCCAGCATTTCTATGATTTTATAAAAATCTTGTCCAGCTCCACAAAAAATGGACAGGTCACATTGCTACTACCAGTCTCCCTGGTTTTAATGTAAGTCCGACTGAGCTGTTTGCTCTTTATCTGACCCCGATTGGTGTCCTAGATCTGGCCCCTCACAGTCATCTGCTTAGCAATGGCCACAAAAAGATCTCTGTTCTGGTGGCTGGCCAGCAGAGCTTCCTGTACTGACGCCTCTCCACAGATGTGAGGAGATTCAGGGTCTCAGCACGGTTCCAAGCAGCTGCTCAAGGCATGCTGTACAGGCTTCTGGAGTAATATCACAGCAAGGCGGATAGACTCAAACCCAGGAGCAAAGGGGCAAAGTCTGGACCCAGGCCAGTTTTTAAATGGGGGACAGGACATCTGGTCAATGTGACACCAGAGCAGTAACTGAAAGTAAGCCGGTCTGGTCTGGTACAGCATATCGACAAGAGCCGGTCCGGTGTACCGGCCCGGCTTCCCCAGGCTGGTGATTTAAAGGGCCTGGCGCTCCTGGCAGCGGTCGGAGCTCCAGGCCCTTTAAATTGCCACCAGAGCCCCGCTGCCGGAGCCCTCAGGTAGTGGAGGTGGCCGGAAGCCCCAGGGCTCGGGCGGTGATTTAAAGGGCCCGGGGCTCCCAGCTGCCGCTACCGCAGCCGGCGCCCCAGGCCCTTTAAATCTTAAATATTAATGACCCAGATCCTGAACTGTGCTTTGGATGCTTGCTCCTGGGGCTGTTTTATTTCAGCTAGCCATGGCCCCAAGGGGCCAGTCCAGTAGCCGGGGATCAGCATAACATAGGGATGCCTGTGCCACCCCCTGTTTCCTTGGCCATGTTCTCTGCTAAGATGGGGGCATGTAAGAATCATTATGGTGGCTCTATGCCCCCCAAGATGCCCCCCTTATACAGGGCTTCACAAGGCATAGTTAACCCCTTCTGGCATCCCCCTGAGGTGAGAGGCAGGCGGAATTCGCTCCATTTCTCAGGGGGAGGAAGTGAGGCACACAGAGCTTAAGTGATGTGCCCAAGGCTGCAAAGCGTTGTGTTGCAGAGCCAGGATCAGGAGCCAGCTTAGCTCCCAGCCCCATGCTCAGGACACACCTCTCTCTGACGGACCCCCCAACGACATGACACTGAGCTCCAGCTCCTGACACACTCAACATTTCTGCTGCAGCTGGGGAGGCGTGACGTTCCCATCGCGTGCATACAGGGCTTTGGGACTGAGCTTGAGAGAGGCCTGGCTTGGCTTAAGGGAGGGGTGTCAGGGACTGGGAATGCCACAGGGTTTACCTGAGAGTAGTGTGGGACCCAGAAGTCTGGTGGCAGGAGCCCAGCTCCATCGCTGTCCTGGTGCTGCAGGCCACAGATCCAGGCTACCCCAGAGGAGGGTAAACTGGGTGATCATCAGGGCACCTAGAAATCCATTTGCCACGGGGGAAAAACGCGGAATTTGCATTTTGACAGAGAATCTTTAGTTTTTACGTTGTGTGAAAAAAGAAAGGCCGGTGTTAACGAGTCACTAGTTTTTACAGTGTCACCTACTGAGTGCAACCTCCCCCTCCTGGANCAGAGGTTTTGCAGCATGAGCTTTCGTGGGTGAATACCCACTTCTTCGGATGCAAGTTCTTTTTTTTACAGTGTCACCTACTGAGTGCAACCTCCCCCTCCTGGGGTTGATTTTTGAAGGCGCTTTAAATTTACAGCCGAGCCCCGTTTATCCACCCGAACTGGGCCCGGCTGGAGAACCCAAACTTGGGCTAAGCAGGAGAACTGGCAAAGAGCTTTCAATCCTTTGGTTTTTGATGGGCGGGTTGGGGCTGACTCCTCCAGCCCGTCGCTGTCAGCCCAAGGCGGCTGGTTCGGGTCACCCAGGAGCCGGATAATGGAGACTCCCATCGGTGGAGATCTCCTGTACATCAGGAACACCCTGAGTTCAGCACGACAGCGGTATATAGACATCTGTGGGTAGGGAAACTAAAGTTCACTTTAAACCTGGAAAAATGCGGATTTTTATGGGTGACTTTGAGGGGTTTACACGGAAGATCCGGATCCCTGGTGATCCGGTTTAGCACGGCTAGGGCCGCCTGGTGCTCCGGTTTAGCGCGGCTAGGGCCGCCTGGTGCTCGATTATCCGGCGCCCGAGACTTTGCCGTGACCCGGGCTCGGTGCCATGGCCGCATGCCCGGAGCGCGCCCCGCCGCGCCGCTTTGTGTCCAGACCTGTGCGCGGCTCGTGCGGGCAAATCCGGAGACATCTCGGGTTCCGCGCGGCTCCGTCCCCTCCCCGCTCGCCAGCCTTTGTCTCCCTCCGCCCCCGCCCCCAGCTCCAGTTCCAGCCGGAGCGCGTCTGAGCCCGGGGAGCCGAGCCGCGAGCGCAGCGGAGCACTGGGGGACCCCCCAGCTGGAGCCGGGGCGCGAGGAGCAGCTTCCAGCCAAGCCTTTCCCCCGCCTGCGGCCCAGCCGCCGGGACAATGCCGGGAGGGGCTTCGGCTCAGGTAGGATATTGGACAATGAACTTCCCTTGTGCGGCTATGGAGCGGGGGGAGGCGATGCGTTTTACCCTCTGCACCAGGTGCACCAGGGATGCGTGCAGACATGGCCGGAGTGCCCGGAGCGTGGTACCCTGATGCACACGCAGGCTGGCTGGCTGCATATCTGGCTCCTATGGCCACAGCATCGGAGCCATCTCCCGAGCTTTTTAACTAAAGAAGTAACAGTCACAATTTCTTCCTAGCCCGGGGGGGAAAGAGCTTGATTTATTTAATTGGGGGGTGTGTTTGTGCATATGTTTGTTTATGTGAAGAACTTCTTAGGGGACAAATAATGGAACTAGGGTGACCAGATGTCCTGATTTTATAGGGACAGTCCTGATTTTGGGGTCTTTTTCTCACATAGGCACCTATTACCCCCCACCTCCTGTCCCGATTTTTGACACTTGCTGTCTGGTCAGCCTAAATGGAACAGTTCTAAAGCTACCAGCAGGATTTGAACCTAGGTGCTTCAGAACCAAAATAGGAGAGGCCACTACTTGAGCCGAAGGGGCAGCACTGTTAGATGGTAGCAGTAGCAGGCTATTATCCTCTATGCAAACCCACCCCTAGCAGGAGAGGCAGCACACTTCATACGCATATTGCATTAGGACCTGGTATGAGTTTTGCACGGGGTATGCACTGGGGCAGAAGATTGGTGCATACTCAATACAAGAGAGGATATCAGATGAATCTACAAGACACTGGGGAGAGAGTGCTGAGTAGGTGTGCAATGCAACTGGGAGAATTATAATTCACTGGGTCCATGTGAACCGAAAAGGCTGGAAACAGAAAAAGGGAGGCAGCCAAATAGGAATAATCAGTCTGTGAAAGCAAAAGATAAGGGCAGGAGAAAGTCAGGATGACCTTGCGGCAGCTGTCTGGGGGTGTCTCTGGAGCTGAGTTAATAACTGGGTTTTTGAGTCAGGGGCCAAACCCAAACAGCCAGAAAAAAACTCTGGTTGGCTTCACACCAAAACTGAATTTAAAAAAATGTTCTCAGCAGAATGAAAAACACAAAAATTCCAACTAAAGATTTCAAATGTCGATTGGCAACAACATTTGGTCTGGAAAAAGTCATTTCAGAACGAACTCGCCAAATGCTTCAAAATGTTTTGCCATTTCTGAACTGTTCATTTTGGGTTTTTGACCAAAACTATTCATTGATTTTGACCCACATTCACAAATGGTTTCGGTGCCCGGAAAAATGCCTTTTCCAGCAAATTCACTATTTGCCAAAAATATGTTGCCTGGGACTAGTTGTCTCCCAGCACCTCTCATGCCAAGCAGAGAGGGGACCTCCAAGCCATCCTGCACCTCGGAATGGCCTGGACCCATCTGAGTAGGACACCCCATCACAGGAGCTAAGAGGAATAAGGACTTTGAAAATTGTGGTGATTTGGGGTAACAAAAAAACGCTGTAGGAAAAGCTAAGGCTGGGAGTGAATGTAGGGGATGAAATCAATGAGGGCTCTACAATGGCTCGCCTAATAACGTGCTGCTTAAATCTGGCCATCGGTAAGAAAATTACCAAAGAGGAGGTGTGGTCGCCTCGGCTGGAGCTGTCGATGGACAGCAGGAGACGGGATACATGCAAAGAACCAGAATACATACAAAGCAGCTCATCCAGATAACAGGCATTGTAAGGCTTAACGGGAATTTGCTAATGACCCTGGAGGCTGAGCAGACAGGAAGAAGGTGTAGATCATGGCGCGTAGAAAAAGAGAGAAATCCTAGCCATCGCTGTGTGGTTTGTCACACTTTAAGCTCTAGCAATGTCTATCAATATAGGGATAGATATTGATGGTAGCCTAGAGGCTGCAGTCAAGATCCGGGCCTAGAGTGACCAGACAGCAAATGTAAAAAATCGGGACAGGGGGTGGGAGGTAATAGGAGCCTATATAAAAAAAAGACCCAAAAATCGGGACTGTCCCTATAAAATCGGGACATCTGGACACCCTATCCGGGCCCCATTATACTAGGCGCTGTACAGACAGGTGGCAAGAGATGGTCCCTTCCACCGGAGGTTACAGTCTAAATAGACAATGGGTGGGAGGGGAAACAGACAGGAGATGTTTTGCCCAAGGTCACGCACCGTGCTGCCAGGAATAGAACCCAAATCTCCTTCATCTCAGTCCAGTTCTCTCCCACTAGATTACACTACCTTTCATCAACGGGAGGAATATTAAGAGTTAAAAACCCTGTAAGCAACTGGAGGCTGGCGGAACCATGAGCAATAAGCAGCGAGGGCTAATAAAGAACCAATCACGCCAAATGAATGTTATTGCTTTTATTCTGATGAACTCACAAAAGTAGTGGCTGTCGGGAGATCAGTAGCAGCAATGGAATTAGATGCTAAGGGAGCCTAAGTGCAGGGTGTCATGAAATCTTAATTTGACCGCTAATTGGCACTGGTTTGGACACCGCCACTGAGGTACGGGTTGGAAACTGGGGGTGCTGTGGGGTGGGGTTATAAATGGAAATTAAGGGGACTGACAATGCTGTGTGGAGCTGAAGAGAGATACCCAGGAGGGTTTTGCTGGGCTTGATTTTAGGCTGGGTTTTAGTTAGTGTGTGTTTCATGATCTGGAAAAAGAGGGGACCGGCCCCCGAATTGCATGCACCAATGGCACTGCAATGGGAAGCCTTTTCAACGCCAGGGAGGACAGGGGAGAATATGAAGGGGCCTAGAGAGGTCGGAAGGCCGGAACGCCACAACTGCCAGGGAGAAGTGGTGGCTGAAGCAGCAGGTGCTGAGGGTATGGTGCTTGTTATTGCAGGTCCCGGTGACGTTCGATGACGTCGCCATCTATTTCTCCCGGGAGGAGTGGGAGATGCTGGCAGACTGGCAGAAGGAGCTGTACCAGGAGGTGATGAGGGAGAATTATGCAAATCTGATTTCTCTGGGTAAGGATCAGCCTTCATGGTTTTACTGGGTGCAGCAGGATCATTGAAATCCCTGGGCTGTCTTTAGTCTATTATTATTTATTTGTTTTACAGTAACCCCTAGGGGCAACCAATCCAGGATCAGAGCCCCACCGTGTCAGGTGCTGTACACATTGGCTTTAAAAAGCTAGTCCTTGCTCCAGGGAGCTCCCAGTCCTAGGATAAATCTTGCCTTGTAAGCACGCAATGGCCCAGATCATCAGCTGATGCAAATGTCCTTAGTTCCATTGAAGTCAATAGAGCTACTGATTGACACCAGCTATGGATCCGACCCCTGACGTGACATCACTGGGGAAAGACAGTGTGCTCCTGAGGGACAGTAACAGACGACCACCCCCGAGTGACACTGCACCCCATGCTGCTCCAGCCTTGACCCTCAAACCTCTTAAACACAAGCCTTTCTAATGCTGCTGTCACTGATGTGAGCCTCCGGCACCTTCCCAGCCCCCACAGAGGCTTCCTGTCTGAGCCCCACTTGGTAAAACAGGAAGCAACATTCTTGGAACCGCTCCGCAGCAAAGCAGGACACGGAAAGCAGACAGGCGCATTCCCAGCGGCCCTCAGTGCAGCTCTGTTATCAGTGGAATGAGTCACAAGCAGAAGCAGGTCATTGCTCAGTTTCCCTGAATGGAGGGAGAGAAATTCGCCCCTGTGCAGAGGGCCAGCACATGGCCGAAGCACCAGCCCCGTCCCGCTCATGGTAGGGGAGTGGACTGCTATAGAGCAGCAAATCAGGAGGAGGAGGTATTTTTAGAACAAATAGGAAAAGCATCCAAAGGACAAATCCCGGTGGTAGTGGGGGAATGTAACTCCCCAGAGAGCTGTTGGCAAGGCAGTATGGCAGGACACAGACTCTCCAAACAGCTTGGAATGTGCTGGGGACAACTTTTTGTTTCTGAAAGTGGAGGACGTAACTAGGGGGCTGCCAGTTTAGATCTGATGCACGATTTGGATGCATGATTTATCCCTGTCATATAAGTGGCTAACAATAAAAACAGCACCCTGAGCCCAGTGCCCCCTCCCAGGCCTAGCACTCCAGGCTGTCGCCTGGATCACCTGCCCCTAAATCCGGGCCTACCACAGAACACCCTGCCATAACAGAGGAAGGGGGTAAAACGTACTTTGTGGTGGGTGGGCAAAAAAACCCAGACGTTGAGAGTTTGCAGGAAAGCACTAAATCTCTTGTCAGTTTAGCCTATTTGGGAAATTGCTCATTGTTTTGTTTGAGTTTCTCTTTCCTATCCGTGTTTATCTCCCTCACTCCGAATCCGGTGTAGGACACCAGCTCAACTCAGGGCCGAGAATCCCACTCACAGATTGTGCTGTTCGGTGACATCACATATGCGCACACAGTCACTGGTGTATCAATTTGCTGTCAGGACTGTGAGCAGTTTTTCCGTTAAATGTTTTTTGAAAAGCAGTAATAATCCTGACACATAAATAACTTGAATAGGATGTTTCAAAGTTCTAAAATTGGTGCTTAGAGACCAATAGGGCTGCCTCAGGAGATCTTTAATGACCTGAAAATCAAAAAGGACTTGCACAAAAAGAGGAAACATGGAGAAATTGCTAAGGAGGACTACAAAAGGACAGCACAAGCGTGTAAGGACAAAATCAGAACGGCTAAGGAACAAAATGAGTTATGACTAGCAAGGGACATAAAAGGCATTCAGAAGACATTCTATAAATACATCAGCAGTAAGAGAACACAAAGGAAAGTGTAGGTCCATTACTTAATGGGGAAGGTTTTGCTTCAGTCTTCACCAAAAAGGTTAATAATGACCAGATGTTTAACACAATTAATATTAACAACAGGGGACAGGAACACAAGCAGGAAGAAGGAAAGAACCGGTTAAAGAATATTTAGATAAGTGAGATGTATTCAAGTCAGCTGAGCTTGTTGAAATTCACCCTAGGGTACTTAAGGGACTAGCTGAAGTCATCTCTGAACCTCTGGTGATTATTTTTGAGAACTCATGGAGGACGGGTGGGGTTCCAGAGGGCTGGAGAAGGGCAAACATAGAGCCAATATAAACCAGTCAGCCTAATTTCGATACCTGGAAAGATACCGGAATAAATTACTAAACAATCAATTTGTAAGCCTCTAGAGGATGTGAAGGTGATAAATAATAGCCAACATGGATTAGGCAAGAACATATCATGCCAAACCAATCTAATTTCCTTCTTTGATAGAGAAATCTGCCTAGTGGATGGGGGGAAGCAGTAGATGTGATATATCTTGACTTTATAAAGGCTTTTGAGACATCCCTTGTGACATTTTCATTAGCAAACTGTATAGATGAAATTACTGTAAGGTGGGTGCACAACTGGTTGAAAGACCGTACTCAAAGATTAGCTATCAATGGTTCGCTATCAAGCTGGGAGAGTGTCTCTAGGGGGGTCCTGCAGGGGTGAGTCCTGGATCTGGTACTAGTCAGTATTTTCATTAATGACTGGATAATGGAATGTAGAGTGTGAAATGTACAGCTGACACCAAGCTGGGAGGGGTTGCAAGCACTTTGGAGGACAGGATTAGAAATCAAAACAACCTTGACAAATTGGAGAATTGGCTGAAATCAACAAGCTGAAATTCAGTAAAGACAAGTGCCAAGTACTACACTTAGGAAGGAAAAATCAAATGCACAGCTACAGCTATGGGGAATAACTGGCTAGGCAGTAGTATTGCTGAAAAGGATCTGGAGGTTGTACTGGATCAAACTGAACTGAATATGAAAGACACAAGGTGGGTGAGGTAATATCTTTTATTGGATTAACTTCTGTTGGTGACAGAGACAAGAAGTTGGTCCAGTAAAAGATATTACCTCACCCACCTTGTCTCTCTGATATCCTGGGACCAACATGGCTACACACATCCCGCTCTGCTCAGCACTGGTGAGGCCCCAGCTGGAGTTCTGGGTCCAGTTTTGGGCACTGCAATTTAAGAAAGATGTGGAAAAAATGGAGTGGGTCCAGGAGAGCGACAAAATGATGAAAGGTTTAGAAAACCTGACCTACAAGGAAAGGTTGAAATAATTGACATGTTTAATCCCGAGAAGATGGGGGTAGGGGAACGGGGATGGACCCAATAAGAGTCTTCAAATATGTAAAAAGTTGTTATAAAGAGAACCGTGATCAATGGTTCTCCTTGTCTACTGAGAGTAGGACAAGCGGTAGTAAGCTGCGTTTGCAGCCAGGGAGATTTAGATTAGATACTAGGAAAAGCTTTCTGAGGATGGCTCAGCCCTGGAACAGGTGACCTCAGGAGGTTGTAGAATCCCCATCATTGGAGGTTTTTAAGATCAGGTTGGACAAACATCTGTCAGGGATAGGCTGGGTCTACTTGGTTCTGCCTCAGCGTGGGGGCTGGACTAGATGAATTCTCAAGGTCCCTTCCAGCCTGACATCTCTATGGGCTGGTCCACACTAGGGGCGGGATCGAACTAAGGTACTTCGACTTCAGCTACGCGAATAGTGTAGCTGAAGTCGAAGTACCTTAGTTCGAACTAACGCGACTTACCTCGCGTCCGCGCGGCGCCGCAATCGAAGTTCGCGGCTCCCACGTCGACTCCGGTAACTCCGCTCGCCCTGCAGGAGTACCGGAGTTCGAACTAGCGCGTTCGGGGATCGACTTATTGCGTCCAGACAAGACGCGATAATTCGATCCCCGATACTTCGATGGCTACCCGCCGATTTCGGCGGGTAGTGTAGACGGGGCCTTAGATTCAGGAAAGTGTATGCTGGCTTGAGTGGGACTTATGTGGTGCCTCAGCCACATGCTGGCATCCTGGACAGGGTAGATTTCACCTTTCGGAATCGCTTTAAGATTGTTGTTGAAAAATCCACCTTCTGCTCTTACTATGCACGACTTTGAGCGGTCAACAAGCATGTGGACAAGGGGGATCCAGTGGATATAGTGTACTTAGATTTCCAGAAAGCCTTTGACAAGGTGCCTCTTTGACAAAGGCTCTTAAACAAAGTAAGCTGTCATGGGATAAGAAGGAAGGTCCTCTCATGGATTGGTAACTGGTTAAAAGATAGGAAACAAAGGGTAGGAATAAATGGTCAGTTTTCAGAATGGAGAGAGGTAAATAGTGGTGTCCCCCTGGGGTCTGTTCTGGGACCAGGGCTGTTCAACATAGTCACAGATGATCTGGAAAAAGGGGTAAACAGTGAGGTGGCAAAATTTGCAGATGATACAAAACTACTCAGGATAGTTAAGTCCAAAGCAGACTGTGAAGAGCTACAAAGGGAATCTCATAAAACTGAGTGACTGGGCAACAAAATGGCAGATGAAATTCAATGTTGATAAATGCAAAATAATGCACATTGGAAAACATAATCCCAACTATACATATAAAACGATGGGGTCTAAATTAGCTGTTACCACTCAAGAGAGAGATTTTTGCGTCATTGTGGATAGTTCTCTGAAAACATCCACTCAATGTGCAGCAGCAGTCAAAAAAGCAAACAGAATCATTAGGAAAGGGATAGATAATAAGACAGAAAATATCATATTGCCTCTATATAAATCCATGGTACGCCCACACATCTTCAATACTGTGTGCAGATGTGGTCGCCCCCTCTCAAAAAAGATATATTGGAATTGGAAAAGGTTCAGAAAAGGGCAACAAAAATGATTAGGGGTATGGAATGGCTTCCGTATGAGGAGAGATTAATAAGACTGGGACTTTTCAGCTTGGAAAAGAGATGACTAAGGGGGGATATGATAGAGGTCTATAAATTCATGACTGGTGTGGAGAAAGTAAATAAGGAAGTGTTATTTACTCCTTCTCATAACACAAGAACTAGGGGTCACCGCATGAAATTAATAGGCAGCAGGTTTAAAACAAACAAAAGCAAGTATTTTTTCACACAACGCACTGTCAACCTGTGGAACTCCTTGCCAGGGGATGTTGTGAAGTCCAAGACTATAACAGGGTTCAGAAAAGAACTAGATACGTCCATGGAGGATAGGTCCATCAATGGCTATTAGCCAGGATGGGCAGGGAAGGTGTCCTAGCCTCTGTTTGCCAGAAGCTGGGAATGAGCGACAGGGGATGGATCACTTGATGATTCCCTGTTCTGTCCATTCCCTCCGGGGCACCTGGCATTGGCCACTGTTGGAAGACAGGATACAGGGCTAGATGGACCTTTGGTCTGACCCAGTGTGGCTGTTCTTATGTTCTTATGACTCTCCAAACACTAGAGGCCAAACTCTTTCCCGATGTTCAGGGAAGCCAGTGGAGCTACTCCAAAGATACATGTGAGTCTAGGATTTTCCTTCAGTTTATGCACGAGATGGTTAAGAGATGCCTAGATCACAATCTCTGAGTACCTACATGGAGAGGAGATTATTGATAGTAGATGCCTCTTTAACCTAGCAGACAAAGGCTGAATGGTAGGTGAAGCAAGAGAAGTTCAGGTTATAAATAAGTCACACGCAGGGTAATTAACTATTGGAATAACTGACCTAGGGACGTGATCCCTTCACCATCACTTGAAGGCTTTAAATCAAGACTGGACGTCATGCTAAAAAACAGGCGTTAGCTGGCCCCGAAGTTTTGGTCTGGATGTAGAAATCACTGGGTGAAAGTTTCTGGAGGAGGTCAGACTGGAAGATCGGAATGGTCCCTTCTGGCCTTAAAATCTAGTACTCGTTACCACCATCCCATCCATAAGTAATGCCTGAACTCTTTTCTCCATCCAGCAGGGGACTGGCCCAGGCAGAGAAGCAAGAAGAAAAATGAGGAGGAATGTGTTGAAAAGTTGGAAGCCCCGGAGCTGGCTCAGGCCAACGGCTCAGAGAAGGCAAAGAACTGCAGCACTCAGAGCGTCCGCGGCCCAGAGCCAAGCAGCGAGGAAGGCGGCTGGCTGGAGCAGCCGGTTGAAGGTGGAAGAGGGAACAGCCATTGCATGCGGCCCAGTGGGAACCAGGCACCCAAGAAAAGGGCGAGACCGCACAAGTGCGATGAGTGCTGGAAAAGCTTCACCTGGAGATCAGAGCTGGTTCAGCACCGCAGGACCCACACTGGGGAGCGGCCGTATAAGTGCGCGGAGTGCGGGAAGGGCTTCAGCCAGCACGTCAACCTGACCATCCACCAGCGTATCCACACCGGCGAGCGGCCCTACCGGTGCGGCGAGTGTGGGAGGGGCTTTACCCAGCATATCAACCTGACCCTCCACCAGAGAATCCACACTGGGGAGCGCCCGTACCAGTGCGGTGAGTGCGGGAAAAACTTCATCCGCAAATCCAACCTGGCCAAGCACCAGAAGATCCACACGGGCGAGAAGCCCTTCCAGTGCGCCCAGTGTGGGAAGAGCTTCGTGCACAAGTCCGGCCTGGTGTCGCACCACAGGACCCACACGGGGGAGCGGCCGCACCAGTGCGAGGCGTGCGGGAAGCGCTTCGGCCACAAGTCGGGCCTCCTCTCGCACCGGAAGACCCACACCGGCGAGCGGCCCCACCAGTGTGCCCAGTGCGGGAAGAGGTTCCGGCATAAGTCAGGCGTGGCCTCACACCAGAGCACCCACACGGGCGAGCGGCCTCACCAGTGCTCCCAGTGCGGCAAGCGGTTCTCCCGCACCTATGAGCTCATCTCCCACCAGCGCCTGCACACGGGGGAGCGGCCCTACCCATGCGCCAACTGCGACAAGAGCTTTGTGCGCAAATCCAACCTGGTGAAGCACCAGCGCGTGCACACGGGGGAACGGCCCTACCAGTGCGGCCAGTGCGAGAGGAGCTTCTCCCAGAGGTACGAGCTGGTGGCTCACCAGATCACCCACACCGGGGAGAGCCCCTATACCTGTGCCCAGTGTGGGAAGATCTTCAGCCAGAAGTCGAACCTCGTGAAGCACGAGCGCATCCACACTGGCGAGAGTCCCTTCCCCTGCACCCAGTGCGGGAAGAGCTTCAGCCAACGCGCCAACCTGGTGAAACACCAGCGGATCCACACCGGGGAGCGGCCGTTCCAGTGCGCCCACTGCGGGAAGAGCTTCAGCCAGAAGTGCGAGCTCGTGTCGCACGAGCGGATCCACACCGGGGAGCGGCCGTTCCAGTGCGCTCACTGCGGGAAGAGCTTCAGCCAGAAGACGAGTCTGATCGCTCATCAGAGGATCCACATGGGTCAGCGACTGAGTGAATGTGCCTAGGGCAATGCCCTCTCGTCCGGCTCTGTCTGGCACTCCGGCTGATGCCAATGCAATGCAGATCGAGGGGGTGCATGGCTCTGGGTATGGATCCATCAGTAAATATCTTCTCGCCTACTGGGGAGCAAACAAGGGAGGAATTGGGGCTCTCGAGTGGGGACAGCTTGAGATTTCCAAACACGTCCCAGAAAGATTTTAAACGGCTCCTTGAATCGCCCTTGTCAGGAGAGGGGGGATATTTCAAACCTGCCTTCCGGTTAACACAGAGACCGTGTCAGACTCATTAAGGCTCGGCAGGTCGGGAAACACCACGTAATTGTTGAGAAGTCCAGAAAAGGTCTGGCAAAGCAGGAACCATGTTGAACAGCAGAGCGTTCCCTCAGGAGAAGAGGGGGCAGGCTTGGAAGACGCAAGGCTGATTCAAACCTTGGGTTTTCCAAATGTCTGATGATGAACCTTCTGAGCTTGACTGACCCTCAGGAAGACTGTAGGATGCGGGTATGGCGTGGTAAACCCCTCAGCAGTACCCTCAACTAGCCAATGGGAACATGGAGGGCTGGAAGAGGTGGAGAATGATTAATGGGGTATGAAGAACAGCTGGTCAAATATTCAGCAAATATATGAGTTGGTTCTTGTTGAGCAATGAATCAAAGAAATCACTTTTTGAAGTGTTCATTCAGTTGTGAAGGCCAAGACTACAACAGGATTAAAAAAAGAACTGTTTCCTCAAAGAAATTATGTGGGGCCAGGTTCACAAAGGGGTTTAGGTGCTTAAAGGTGCCAATAGGTGCTGCTGTCCATCTCACTAGCACCTAAGTGAGTCAGGCACCCCACTCCCCTTGACTCTCAGTGGTATCTCTGGCCCAGGTCCTCAAAAGTCGTTACGCACCTAACTCCCAGTGGGAGTTACAGTTGGAGGATCTGACGGAGGCGCCTAACCTGCTTAGGAGCTTTTGAAAATTCTCGTAGGCGCTTAGCTGCATCTCTAGACACCGAAATGCTTGTGTAAATCTGGCTGTTGACCAAGAACAGCAAAGGCCAGCGAGTAATGCTGAATCCGTTTTTCTGTTCTTCTCCCAGACCCAGTTCTGTTTCTGTGTGGCAGGTTTAAACGCATCTTGGTGCGTGGGCGATCAAAGGCCATTATTCCTGATGCTTTTTCAGGGGCGAGTAAGAAATAATGTCAAAACTATCCCAATAATAGTTATTTCCTGGATGCTGAATTGATTAAACTTATCCCAAAGTACTTCATATATATGAACCCGTTCTTTCAAAAACATCAGTAAAGGAGGACACTGCCCTGATTATGTGGAAATATATATGCCATGACATTAAGATCATGAAACCGTGTGTTCTGATAGCCTTCTCTCCAGTGTGGTCCCCACACATAACCCATTAACTGAGAGACTCTTTTCAGAACCATTGTTTTAAATTAACAGGATCAACCGGATTTAAATTGGTGTCTTCTTTAGCCCAAGGAGGAAGTTAAGTTTATCCAGACAGATCAGAAGAAAATATAACACAGTGACCTCAAACTTGTAAAACTGCCTCTCAGGCTGGAATTCCTCTCTGCGCTCCTCATGCATGATCTGACGCACCTCTTTAATGAATGCTGTTTCCTTTTTGTTTATGCACTGATCTAATTGTTTCCATTATGTACCATATAAAAATTATATATATATATATATATGGCGGCATACCTATCTCATAGAACTGGAAGGGACCCTGAAAGGTCATTGAGTCCAGCCCCCTGCCTTCACTAGCAGGACCAAGTACTGATTTTGCCCCAGATTCCTAAGTGGCCCCTTCAAGGATTGAACTCACAACCCTGGGTATAGCAGGCCAACGCCCAAACCACTGAGCTATCCCTCCCATTTTAATAGATGCTTTTTTTAAAGCACAACATGTAGTTCAAAGATAGGAAAATTCTTCATGGTCTTTGACTCATTGGCTTTTTTTGGTCTGCTTTATGTTTTGCTTCCTGTAGTGTAACTTCCATGTCTTGCTGCATGCACGGAGGCCTGGGTGTGAAGCAGGGAGTTGGTTTGGTTTGAACTCTGCAGTCCTTATTGCCCAGGGGTTTGGATTATATTTTGGGTATAATTCTGTAAGTGCTCCGTGCGCGGGAGTCTAGTTGACTCCAAAGACAGTTCTATGCTTGGAACGCTCACGGGACTGGGACCCGGTGTTTCAATTCATCTTGGCCATGGATGGCTCCCACCTCTACGTCGCCTTCTCATCTGACATGAATGCTGTGATTTCCGTTACGTCAGAATGGAGAGCTGAGCAAGCTCAATCCAGACAAGGCACAGAGGTAATGCAAGTGGACAGGGGAAGTGTTTTGAGGAACTGTTTGCAAAGGTGACCTTGCCCTTCATTGACAGAGCATATTTACCCTGCCACTCAAAGCAGAATCCCGCTTGGTTACTCTTGAGTTTCAGCTAGCTGCGGTGATCAGAAAAGCCTGCTGCTACTTCCCATTAGCCAAACAATTATGCTCATTCCTTTCTGATGTGGACCCAGCCACAGAGATCCATGAATGTGTTGCAACCTTCTCTATCTGGGCTTACCATGGAGCTGCGCCTTCTAAGCAAAACTGTCTGTCATCAGTCAAATGATGGGTCCATTTCTAGGTGCTTGCCCTGAATGGGCTAGAGTCCAGAGAGCTCTGGGACCACCTGTCTTCTCCGTTCCCCACTATCCTTCCTACACTCAGCTGGGACACTGAGGGTGACAGAGCCCAGATTTCATCTTGTGACAGCAGAAGAACAAGATTCTTGGTGAAAAGCCCACACTTGTGACAACAACTTCCCCAGCATATCAGCTCGATACGCACATCTCACTACCTCGAAAGGATGCTGCAAGAAGACACCCGCTTAAACTAGCATTTCCCCATGCAACCAGGTTGTAACGACACCATTTCCCCCACATCATCAGCTACCAATGTAAGCAGACAGATTAAAGGGAGAAAGGTTCAGAGTTTTACCTCCTACATGTAAAACGAAGGATCAGTACCCGGAGTCACTCAGCCACTGGCAATGAGAGAGACAGCAATACTTATGGATAAATCAAAGAAAATAGTGCATTCAGGGAACAATGCCAAAGCCTCCTTGTCGTTAACTTCACCATGTCAGTTCGGATACAGGACGAGAACAGACTGTATAGCTGAATGGATAAGGTCTCTGGGTCAAATTCTTCCTGGACATAAGCAGACAAAACTCCTGTTGAAATTGCTGGGAGTTGCAACCACTCACACCAGAGTGGGATTGGATCTCGGGGCTTTCAAAGCTGGTGAATTCAAATCCCGTTACGTGAGGATACTTTGTTCTCTTGGCATCACATCAACTGTTATATTTTCACTACTTAATTATCATCAACCACCATAAATGCGACTTTATCCTTCAAACACTTAGTATCTGGAGTGGTGCTTTCTATCATGTAGGCAGTTCTCCCCCTGCTCGTGAATATTTACAGGATCCGGGTCTTGCTTTGTTTTCAATGAAAGTATTTCAATAGTTTTTTTCCTCAATGAAGTAACAAATCATACAGTACATCATAGATGGTTTGCTTGGTTATTAACTATTGTTATTTGATTGTATTATTTATGTAGTACCAACACTGTACATTAAATGTGACATGCATGCAGGTCGTAGTGTGAAGATCCTTGCTGGTGTCCATCAGATTAGCTCCACTGGCTTCAACAGCTGAGGATCTGACTGGTGGAGAGAGGACTTTGCAAATCTATTCCTATGCATTGTTTAGTTTTTGGCCATAAAACGCTTTGAAACTGGCAGGTGCTGTATTCCATACTGTGGTTGCCATTTGTAACAGGTCTGGGCACTCACCGGCACGGCGCCTCCTGCTGGTCCATCTGGGAATTAGCTCATCCAGCTCAGGAGCACCCTCCTCTGGCCGGTTTCCCTGCCCTTACCTGCCTCTCTGCAGTCCCTTTATCTCCACCATGTGTAGGCCCCACATCCCTCCTGGACCACGGTGCCCCTTTCCTTGGGGTGCTGCCCCTCACCCAGGGAACCCCACTCCCCTGAGCCCACCTCGCCTCAGTGACTACTGCCAGTCATCATCTAGCCCCTTCTCTCAAAGGGCAAACTGCAATCTGAAATGGCCACTCATCACTTGCCCTGGCTGCCTCCCTGCAGCCCTAGTACCTCCTCAGGCCTTTGCTGCAAGGCCTCAGCCTGGGAGGTTGCCAGGCCAGAGCTCCCCAGCTCAGCCTGCCCTTTCCCAGCACTGCTCTGTCCAAGGTACCCCGGTCTCTACCAGGCAGCTAGGTCCTTCTTGCTCCACTGCTGAAGCAAAACTCACTTCCTTTTCCCCAGGAGCCCTTCTTATACTGGCCCAGCCGGGCCCTGATTGGCTGCCTCCAGCCCGCTCGTGATTGGCTCCCCGGGGCAGCCCTCTCCCAGGGCTGTTTTTAACCCCTTCCAAACCGGAGCGGGGTGACCGCCCTGCTACACCATTATACAGCCAACATTTATCATCACCCTAGTGATGATGTCACAGTTATTTCCTATGCTAAGTATGTCTCTGATAGCCCAATGTTGGTAGAGGCTTGCCTTTCATTGGTGATCATCAGGGATCCTAGTTTTCAGTGATAAAAAAACCCCAAAATTCTCAGATTAAAAAAATATCCATGTTTTCCCACAATTAAAATTCAGGTTATGTTTAGTGCTTTCCATGTGTTCTACAACTGTCTGTCTTCAAACGTCATCTGTAGCCTTGCTGCATACATTACAGAACAGCACATTACCATCAACGTGAAATTTGTCCTTGCCAAACTCAGTGACATGGGCTTTAGGGGTGATTTTTCAAGTTTGTGGCATCTTTTCATAACTTTAATTACTCACGGCTGGAGGCTGAAGTGAAATTTGAGATGCGTTAAAACACGAAGCTCTATACGCCAGAAGCAGTTTATTGGAGTGTGTTTAGCTATGTACATTTAAAGCACATTTAAAAATCAACCACAAGAGGGGGAGGCTGCATGCACTGAATAAGTGACACTGGTACTTTCAGTAAAATCTAGTTCATAGTTAATGTATGTTTCTATTTTTTCACAAAATGTAGAAAACAAGATTCTCTGTAGCAACGCAAATCCCGCGTTTTCCCACAGCAAGTGGATTCCTAGGATCCCTGGTGATCATTGTAAGAATCAAGCATTATTTTTTTAGGTTTAGGTTTTAAAAGAAGCAGCCTGATCCGGCTGCCATGACCCTTGCTCAAGCCAGCTGTCCCACTGAAACCAATGCCCCTCCTGATCCTGGTGGAAATACTCCTGCTGACTGACACTCGCATGAGCCAGATCAGAATCCGGCCCCTTGTAGCCAAGACAGCTGAAGTGCTGCAAGGCTATAAAGGCACAAAGTGGTGCAGTGACTTGGCTGAGATCACAGGGCAGCTCAATGGCAGAGGTGGGACTAGAACTCAGGTCTCTGAAGGGTCAGTATAGACCACTGCTTACAGACATCTTGAGCAGGGAGCACTCCCCTGAGGCTGGGTTGCAGGCTCAGGGCCTGGGTTTGTATTGCAGACTAATACCTCGGCATTACAGACGGCATAGCCTGGGGGAAGAAAGGCCCCGAGAGGAACATTTCTTCCCTTTGGACTCTTGCATCCCTCAGTGCCCTGCTGCATTAGTTGTGCTGGGTGAAATCCACCCCCCTAGGGCTTGAGCGGCATGTGGAAGATTCCTAGGTCTCCCCTGGCTCAGAGCTGCTGTGCCAAGACCTGGCCCTTCCGATTTATTGCAGATGTTTAAAGAAGCTCTTTGTGTGGCAGAAGCAAAAGCTCACAGTGAGTGCTGGCTTCTTTGCAGGGGCTTGTGCATGGACATAGGTCTCAGGTGGCCCAGGGAAATTACTTTGTAGCCCTGCTCTTTGGTTTGGATTTTTTAACGTGGAAGTGTCTCAATATGTTTCTGTTGCATTCAGGGCACCTTCCCGTTAGTGGTTTTCAGGCCGGTAAATGTGGGTCAGTTGTACCAAAGGACTATGTAGGCTAACGGGTAACATGTCTGAGTTGAACTTCCAACTCTTACTGGGGTTATACTTGTATTAACTGTCTAGGCAGACTGCTCCATCGCTGTGCTTCTAGATTAGTTCATCCTTGAACCACGTCTGTAAAGGGAAAAAAATCCAAAATGTTTCCCACATCAATAGATCCAAGCGGGAAAATAAAAATTTCAGCCATGTAGCGATGCCTATGCAATGCACTGGCGAAGCATGTGTCATGTCCCCCTCAACTGGCTGGCCCCTGTAAGGATAATGGCCTACTACTGGTATTGCTGTTGCGATTACTCCTTTAACTCAAGTGGTAGAGGTTGGTTCAGTAGAGCTGAAGGTTCGGGATTGAAACCCTGCTGAAGACCTATGACGCGGGGTTTATTACATCTCCACAGCTCGGTTAGAAAAGGGTTAACTTGTTACGTTTAAAGGGCAACATGCAGATACGGTAATTTGGTCTCCCCTTCTGTGATTGACTGCGGCTTGGTCTACACGACGTGCTTACTTCAGTCTAACTATGTCGCTCAGAGGCGTGAAAAATCCACACCCCAGAGCGATGTATCTATGCCGACCTTCACCCCCCCATGTAGACAGCGCTGTCTTGGTGGGAGAGCTTCTCCGGCCGCATAGCTACCGCCTCTCCCGTCAGCGTAGAGCGTCTTCACCAGATGTGCGACAGCGGTGGCGCTGCGCCGATGTAACTTCGTAGTGTAGACCTGCCCGAACTCACTCCTGGGAGCTTTAAACTGGGGAGTGGCAGCTCCGTGTGTCACATTAGCCACCCAGCAGGGACATAAAGTCTAGTGGTTAGGGACTGACACTCACGCCGCCTTCTGGTCCTGTCTCTGCCCTTGAGAAAGACGCGTCACCTCTCTGTGCTGCAGTTTCCTCGGGTGTAAATGGGGGATTGTATTCATTGACAGGGGGCTTCATTAACTAAAAGCTCAATCTTGCCAGCCCATTACTTAGTCAGCGGGAGGCGTTCCATGCACTGAGGGCTCGCAGAAGAGCATGGCTGCTTCTTGAGCTCTCAAGGGCCAGATCCTCAGCTGGTGTAAATCCTGTCGCTCCATTGACTTTACACCACTGAAGATTTGGCCCCACATCGTCATAGGGATGAACTCTTTATTTTCCTAATTAGGGTTTTTTATTAAAACCCCTGAGATGTGCTGGCTCAGACGTGGTGTCGAGATCCCCGCTGTGTTTATGAGGGGAGGGGTCGTAGTAGTGAACTGTTGTTATTTCTACACTGCTGCTGAAGTGATTCCAAATCAAATGGAGGACAGGTCCATCAATGGCTATTAGCCAGGCTGGGCAGGGATGGTGTCCCTAGCCTCTGTTTGCCAGAAGCTGGGAATGGACCACGGGGGTGGATCACTTGATGATTCCCTGTTCTGTTCATTCCCTCCGGGGCACCTGGCATTGGCCACTGTCGGCAGACAGGATACGGGGCTAGATGGACCTTTGGTCTGACCCGGTACGGCCGTTCTTATGTTATATTCTTAAATACATCAAACAACTATATCCAGTACTTTGTCGTATTCAGATTCTAATTAAATGAGCATATGCAGATTTATATTGGCTGCAGTTCATTCTTGTCTCCTCTCACACCTCACTGCTTCTGCCTTCCAGAGAAGTAAATAACAATGGGGCAAATTCATCCTTGGTGTAATTTAGCTCAGGGGGTCAACCTGTGGGCCATGACCTAAAATTGTGTCACCAGAATGTGTCAAAGGGTCATGTAGGAGGCCTGGTTATTGGGGGGGGGAGGTCAGCTCCTGCTTCTTTGGGGGGAGACCATGTGGGGGGATGCAGAACCTGCCCTGCACCCACCCCACAGTGGCAGCTCCGCTCCTGTAGGGCTGGCTGGGCTCAGCTCCCTGCTCTGGGCGCGCTGAGCTGGTGCACAAGGTTACGGTGCCACCCAGGCTTGGCCCAGCTACCCCTCTGTCATGATAACGGGTGCAGCCAGGCCAAATTTGAGTGCGTGGCGGTGTGACCCATGCGCCAGGTCACAACACCAGTCATGCACATTTGGCCTGGCTGGCCACCCATCGGCAAGGGCCAAACCTGAGCAGCACTGCAATCCTGAAGGTCACAACACTGGGAGAGGGGACCCGACCAAGCCCTGCCAGCCCCATGGGACAGGAACTGCAGGAGCCACCACGGTACGCACAGTGTATCTATGACAGGTTTCAGAGTAGCAGCCATGTGAGTCTGTAGCCGCAAAAAGAACAGGAGTACTTGTGGCACCTTAGAGACTAACACATTTATTTGGGCATAAACTTTCATGGGCTACAGCCCACTTCATCGGATGCATAGAATGGAACATACAGCGAGAAGATGTATATGCATACAGGGAACATGAAAAGGTGGAAGTTGCCCTACCAACTCTAAGAGGCTAATTAATTAAGATGAGCTATCATCAGCGGGAGAAAAAAACTTTTGTAGTGATAATCTTGAGGAGTTTTTTTTTCTCCTGCTGACGATAGCTCATCTTAATTAATTAGCCTCATAGGGCAACTCCCACCTTTTCATGTTCTCTGTATGTATATATATCTCCTCACTATATGTTCCATTCTATGCATCTGATGAAGTGGGTTTTAGCCCATGAAAGCTTATGCCCAAATAAATGTGTTAGTCTCTAAGGTGCCACAAGGACTCCTGTTCTTTTTACAGTGTATCTAGTTAGTACTTATTACATTAATGTGTATATTATATATTGTGGATACGAAATATGTAGTAAACCAGATGTTTTTTGCATTAAAGCTATCTACTGGGTCCCGACGGGCCGTCACGGTTACAAATGGGTCCTGAGCCCAACCAGATGGAGAACCACCGGTATAGACGGACCGGAATTCAGTTCAGTATTTTGTTGCATCAGGATCCAGGATGTAGGTGGTCCCTCTGCTATTCATGAGGAAGCAGCGAGTCCCAAGTGAATTGCTTTTATTCAGTTATTACACCAAGTGGATGAAATTGCTCACTCAGAGTCTCCAAAGTCTGGCATCTCCTTGTGTCGCCCTAGCCTGCGTCCTCTCACCTCCGCACCTCCTGTTGGATACAGGCCGTGTCCACAAGGCGGCCCTAAGCTGCAGTCTCCACTGCAAGGAGCGGGGCTGGTTATCTCTGATTCGNAGGCCGTGTCCACAAGACGGCCCTAAGCTGCAGTCTCCACTGCAAGGAGCAGGGCTGGTTATCTCTGATTCGATGAACCAATGACCCAGGTGTCTCATGCCCCCCCGCCATGGGAGAACGGTCTCTGCCGTCCATGGTGTGCTACTGGACAGGTCTTCTCTTGTGGATTCGCTGGCTCCAAGCCCGCACTTGAGCATCTACACTGCACTGTAGGCCTGGATTTACAATTGCTGGACACAGGTCTCAAAGCCATGCTAACGCATCCATACTGCACTGCACAGACCTTCTGACTCGAGTCTGGGGCTTGAGCTGTGTGTCCACACTGCAAAGTGACAGGGTTTGGACTCGGGCTCTGACCCACCCTCCTAGCCGGGTCCTAGGACCTGGGCCCTGAGCACTTGCTGATTTGTGTGTGGATGGAAGGGGGGCTTGGGCTCAAACCTGAGTCAGAGCCCAGCTTTGGAAGCCCTGAACATCCTCCCTTGGTGTGCTTCCTCCAGGGTGGAACAAGGTGGAATTTACCCCTCTCTGAGCCAGCACGTGTGAATCTACCCCCCTCCTCTGGACGACACTATTTATAAGAGTCAGTTCGTTAACCACAGTGTCCTTGCCAAATTCCAGCTTAATTACCCTCTGTACCTCCCTCCTTGCCTTTTCCTCCTGGTTCCAACTGGATCTGCTGTTCTCCTTCACTTCCTGTCCTAAAGCACTGCACTGCCTTGCTAGTGGCTCCATTTCAGTGGTGGGTGGATGACTCCACACAGTAACACCCCCCTGTTATGAATAGTAGGGTCTGAATAGTCACATCAGCTGGGGCTATTAAATCACGTGTTCCCACACTGCGTGAATGAGAGTTTAAGTGTCTCATTAAAACACCCTGCAAAAATCCTAGGAACCAGACACATGCACGGGCCAGATGTGGCAGAGTCAGCCTCTGCAGCGCCCCCTGGTTGCCCACTGGGACATTACTCACCCTGCCTCAGTTTCCCTCAGTTCGTGGTTGCCCGCTGCCTCCCACGTAGTCTGATGCTGTGGCGACTTACCCCTCGCCTGAAGTTCCACCCCTCCCAGGAAACCAACATTCCCAAACAAATATAACAAAATCAACAGAAGATTCTTCATCCCAGTCTTGGGCGGGACCCCATCCTTCTACTCGGGTTTAGCTAGTTACCCCTCACCAGCGCTCCCTGCCTCAGGCCTGCCTTTCCTCCGGGGAGACTCTCCCAGGCACTGGTCTCTCTCTGCGCCGGACACACACTTAGACAACAGTCCCGGGGCAGCATGAAGAGAAGGGCCTTGGCCCCTCATGGGCTCAGCACCCAGTTCTTCCTGCTCCTCTCTCAGGGCTTCCTCCGGGAGCCTCCCCTCTTCCAGGGCCGGGGCCCAGAGCCTTCCACTGCTCCTCGCACTAACTGAGCAATCTCGCCCCTTCCCAGCTGGGTTTAGTAACTGACCAGGGCCGCCTGCTCCCTAGCCAATCGGGATCAGCTGGGGGAGGTGATCTGTCACAGCTGAGACTGGACCCGACTCTCCCTAAAGGGCCAGCCAGCCTGTGACCCCAGGCCTCTCCCTTCGCATACAGAAAAGTGGGGTCCCGCGGGCCGAGGAGTGGGGAGCACGGACGGCAGTGGTGCTCGGCTGCGCTGGCAATGCACCGAGGGATGGGGGCGCGCCCCTTGGTCCCCTGTCCCGCGCCTGGCGCAGGTTATTCCATCCCCTCCGTCTCCTTTGACTGCACACAGGCGAGCGCTCGGAGGCCTGTCCCCAGCAGGGCCAGCTCGCCCCACACTTCTCAGGCCGAAGTGCTGCGGGCGCCTTTTATTTGTGCCTCATCTTTTCACCCCCTCCCTGGCCCGGGTGCCGATGGGAGCAGCGCTCCCAAGCCAATGGAGGAGAGGTAGAATAGCAGCCTGGCCAGCAAGCACCAAGCGGGCAGGTTCACGTACAGCAGATGACAGTTAACGGGGCTGGGGCTGCTGAAGGAGGCTGGCATCCTCTTATTGCCCAAGGTGCCCGGCCCGGGGCGCTGGGTGGGCCCTGCCGTGACGGGGCTCTCCTCTGCCCGTCGCTCCCCCATAGAGACAACCCGACATCCCATCTCTGACTCCAGCCCAACCTGCCACCATCCAGCCCCAGATCCCTCCTGTCCCGCTGCTCCTCCTCTCCGCTCACCCCTGAGATCCTGGCACCGTCTCTGCCACGGCCCTTAGGCCAGGAGAGAGACGGACCTGGCTCAGCCTGGCGTGTCCATTACGCCGGCTGCTTTGCCACCTCCCAGCTGGGAAATCCAAGCTTCCTCTGGTGAATTCAGGGGAGAGGAGGAGGAAAATCAGAGGCACCATTTCAGATTTTTGGTGACGGGGGGAAGGGGACAACTTTAACTGTGATTCCAGGGGCTACGTAGGCACCTGAAAACTCTAGTTTTCTGGCAGATAACTTAACCATTAACTGACAGGAGCCCTGTATCTAATTCCTATATAAAAGAAAGAACATTTAAATACCTAGACCCACTCAGCTCTAATATAACATGTTCTGACATCTTGTGGCCAGTCACTGAAGGGACATCGATTAGGTTTAAAATTTTAATGTATATTCTTACTTTGTTACTAACTCTGCAGAGAGAGAGAGACCCCGTCAGGACTCCTGGGTTCTAGCCCAGCTCTGGGAGGGGAGTGGGGTCTAGTGCATGGGCACCATTTAGGGAAAGGCGGGGGGGGGCCTCCTGCCCCCCATCAAGTTTCGAACCAGGGATCTGCTCACAGCGCATGCCCTAGCCCAGCTCTGGGAGGGGAGTGGGGTCCAGTGGGTTACAGCAGGGGCAGGTACATCTGGGTTATATATAAGAACAGCAGAATGGCCAGACTGGGTCAGACCAAGGGTCTATCTAGCCTGGTATCCTGTCTTCTGACAGTGGCCAATGCCAGGAACTTCAGAGGGAATGAACAGAACAGGGAATCATCAAGTGATCCATCCCCTTTTGCCCATGTCCCAGCTTCTGGCAAACAGAGGCTAGGGACACCATCCTGCCCATCCTGGCTAATAGCCATTGATGGACCTATCTTCCATGAATTTATCTATTATTTTTTTAATCCTGTTATAGTTTTGGCCTTTACAACGTCCCCTGGCAAAGAGTTCCATGGATTGGACTGTGAAGATATATTTTCTTTTGTTTTGTTTGTTTTAAATCTGCTACCTATTAATTTCATTTGGTGGTCCCTAGTTCTTGTGTTATGAGGAGTAAATAACACTTCCTTATTTATTTTCTCCACACCAGTCATGATTTTATAGACCTCTATCATATCCCCCCTTAGTCATCTCTTTTCCAAGCTGAAAAGTCCCAGTCTTATTAATCTCTCCTCATACGGAAGGCATTCCATACCCCTAATCATTTTTGTTGTCCTTTTCCGAACCTTTTCCAATTGCAATATACAGAAGCTCCCGACTTACGCAAGGTGTTCCGTTCCGGAATGCCTTGTGTAAGTCGCATTTTGCGTAAATCGGGAACGTATCTCCGACAATTACACACACACACACAAAAAGCTTACGGAACTTACAGAACTTTTTCTGTAAATCCAGATTTCCGTAAATCGGGTTTGCGTAACCCGGGAGTGTCTGTATCTTTTCTGAGATAGGGCGATCACATCTGCACACAGTATTCAAGGTGTGGGCGTACCATGGATTTATATAGGGCAACATGATATTTTCTGTCTTATTATCTATCCCTTATTATCCCTTTCCTAATGATTCCTAACATTCTATTTGCTTTTTTGACTGCCACTGCACATTCAGCCGATGTTCTCAGAGAACTATCCACAGTGACTCCAAGAGCTCTTTCTTGACAGGTAACAGCTAATTTAGACCCCATTATTTTCTATGTATAGTCGGGATTATATTTTCCAATGTGCATTACTTTGCATTTATCAACATTGAATTTCATCTGCCATTTTGTTGCCCACTCACCTAGTTTTGAGAGGTCCCTTTGTAACTCTTCACAGTCTGCTTTGGACTGAACTATCTTGAATAATTTTGTATCATCTGCCAATTTTGCCACCTCTCTGTTGCCCCCTTTTTCCAGACCAGTTGTGAATATGTTGAACAGCCCTGGTCCCAATACAGACCCCGGGGGGACACCACTATTTACCTCAATCCACTACGAAATACTGACCATTTATTCCTACCCTTTGTTTCCTATCTTTTAACTGGAGTGCCTGGCAATGCTTTCAGGATTATCTAACGATCCTTAATTTACTGTAATGACCAGCCTTTCGTTATCCTAATCCCCCTGCCTCTGTTTAGAAACAAAGTCCCTGCCCCAAGGGCAGAAGTTGTTAGCAGCAGAGAACTCACCACAGTCCACACTCAAGCTCTCTCTGGGGGCTGGGGCATGCGCTGTGAGCAGACCTCTGGTTCAAAACTTGGGGGGGGGGAGGAGCCCCCCAAAATGGCGCCCCTGCAGGAAGACTAGGGTTAGGGGTCCGAAGAACATCCCTGGGCTGATGCTGTTGGCTCCACCAGGGAAGATTTGGGACAGACAGCCATCGTGGAGGAAGTGAAGCTCTGAGGAAAGTTTTGAAAGCAGCAGAGGCCTGATAGATCGAGGGTGGAGGCCTGGCAGACCAACCGACTAACACAGCAGCATGAAAGGTACTAAGGGCCGGAATCTCAGCTGGTGTCAATCAGCAGAGTTCCTCCATTGAAGACTTGGAGCTATGCTGATCAACAGCAGCCGAGGATCTGGCCCTACATGATTAATACGACATTTTAAGATGGGTTTCAAACCAACAAATCTAACATTGTTTCATCTCTCCTCCCCTGCCTGGCCTTTCATGCCCCAGGATAAGTTTGTTTCCCTGCCTTTTACCTTCCAGCATCTTAGTGCAAATCCAGCTGCTCTCATGGGAGGAACGATCAGGCTTCCAGCCTATCACAAAAGACAAGAGAGCAAAATACGCTGCCGACAGCCATGGTTCTTTAAGCCACTTATCCATACAGCACCTAAGACTTTACGGTCCGAATTCTGGTCTGTCGAAGCCAATGGCAAAATTCCCATTGGCTTCAACGAGACAGGGTCTGGCCCTTCATGTGCAAAGCGCTGTGGAGATATTGACTAGTCCACGGTAGGTAAAAATTGATTTCCCCCTTTTACAGATAGGGAAGCGGAGAGACACAGAGATTAGGGGACTTGCCCAAGGCCCGACTGCAAAGCTGGGATTAGAACTCAGGACATCACGCCTCCCGGGCTCAGATGCATCCCACGCGGTGCCCCCTTTCTCTTCTCCATATACACGTTTATGAATCCATCCCTGGCAATGAAAAGCAGTGCTGGGTTTGTATCTTTTAATAGAGCACGTGGGTGGCTGTGAAAGGGAAGGGTCAAAGTCACTCCTATTTCTCCTGGAGGGTGTTATCCCCCGGCAGGCGAAGACTCTTGCTCCTGGAGGATTTGCTGCTCTTGACCTTCAGCAGCATGGCCTGGCTGTTGGGTAGGATTCCCCCCGGGAAGACAGCGTCACCGCCCAGCAGCAGCTTGTGGAGGTCCTTGTTACGGCGGATGGCAAGCCACAGATGCCGCGGCGTGATACATCTCCTCGGGTCGTCCCGGGTGGCGTTCCCAGCCAGTGCCAAGAGCTCAGTGGTCAGGTACTCAATCACGGCAGCCAGGTAAACCAGGGCTCCGCCTTTGATCCGCTTGATGCAGTGTCCTTGACGCAGCATCTTCTCTATATGGTCCACAGGGAACTGCAACTTCTCCCGAGAAGACTGGGACTTGGAGTTTGCCTGAGGTGCCTCCCTGGTCTTCCCCGGCCCAGACATGATGGCAAATTCCTGCGGCTCAGTGGCCCTCCCTGCAGTAAACAGCAAGATGAGCGAAAGAGGCTCAGATTGAGGATTCAACACTGTGGTGGTGGGGGGGAAGGGAGGGAGGAAGGATGGCAACCTTACATTTTGATTCGTCAGGTATGAACCAATGGGAAGCAAGATCCTTTATTAGCCAATGGGGATATTTCCTTTCTTTATGATGTCATTTTCATTAACAGCCTGTTGACCTTTGCAGCTTCAAGGCAGAGGTGAAGATGAACGTAGGTCTTTTTAGACAAGCTCTTGTGTAATATGATCTTAATTTACAGGATAATTCCTTTAACTCATCACGTTTACACACATCGTGTGCAGAGGGGTGGGAAGATGTTGTCTTCCACTAGCAAATATTTCCTTCTCGAGCATGAACCAGCAGGGGTTCTTCCCTGCGCACTCCTCGCTGATGGTCTCCTCATTGAGCTACACAAGTTGGAGATGGAAAAGACGGAGCTGTAAACACTCCCAAAGGACCTTGCTCATCCTCCCCAGTGTGGATATAAGATGCCCTCCTCCCACCCTTCAGAAACATGCCTCAGAAACACCTTCATACCAGATGCAACGTGCCAGATCGACAGCTCTGGATCCTGAGCAAAAAGGTACAAAGCTGGAGGGGCACAACAGCCTATATTTCCCCATACCAAGATGCCTCAATGCTGGCCCATGAAGCGTCGGTGCCGACTCCGTGGGTGCTCCGGGGCTCAAGCACCCATGGACAAAAAATAGGGGGTGTTCTGCACCCACAAGCTACAGCTGTTCAGCGAGGCTGACAATCAGCTGTTTGGCGGCTGGCGGCAGGCGCTCAGAGGAGGGCAGAGAGCAGTGAGTGGCATGTGGGAGACCTTGGGGGAGGGGGCAGATCGGGAGTGGGAAGAGGCGGAGCAAGGGCCAGGCCTCGGGGGAGGGGCTGAGCAGGGGTAGGAAGTAGGGGGGAGGGATAGCTCAGTGGTTTGAGCATTGGCCTACTAAACCCAGGGTTGTGAGTTCAATCCTGGAAGGGGCCACTTAGGGATCTAGGGCAAAATTGGTCCCCCTAATGAAGGCAGGGGGCTGGACTCGATGACCTTTCAGGGTCCCTTCCAGCTCTATGAGATAGGTATATCTCCGTATATTATTTATTAAAAGTGGAGTACAAAACTACTCAAGATAGTTGAATCCCAGGCAGACTGCGAAGAGATACCAAAAGGATCTCACAAAACTGGGTGACTGGGCAACAAAATGGCAGATGAAATTCAGTGTTGATAAATNCACCAAATGAAATTAATAGGCAGCAGGTTTAAAACAAACACAAGAAAGTATTTTTTCACACAACGCACAGTCAACCTGTGGAACTCCTTGCCAGAGGATGTTGTGAAGGCCAAGACCATAACTGGGTTAAAAAAAGAACTAGATAAGTTCATGGAGGATAGGTCCATCAATGGCAATTAGCCAGGATGGGCAGGGATGGTGTCCCTAGCCTCTGTTTGCCAGAAGCTGGGATTGGGCGACAGGGGATGGATCACTTGATGATTCCCTGTTCTGTGCATTCCCTCTGGGGCACCTGGCATTGGCCACTATCAGAAGACAGGATACTGGGCTGGATGGACCTTTGGTCTGACCCAGTATGACCATTCTTATGAGAGCAGGAAGAGGCGGAGCGGGGGCGGGGCCTTGGGGGAGGGGGAGGAGCAGGGGTGGGAAGAGGCAGAGTGAGGGCGGGGCCTCGGAGAAGGGACGGAGAGGGGATGGAGCAGCCACTGGGAAAAGTAAAAGGCAGTGCAATAAAAGTCACCAGCAATAAAGACTGCCATGGGTGGCGCGCATTGGAGGCTGGGGGAGGCTATGGCACCCCAAATAGCCCAGCGTGGCCCCTGTGCTTGCCCTGCCCCCTTGGCCCCCCAGCCCAGGCAGGCTGGCTGCTGCTCTTCAGGGAAACGGGCTGGGGCTAGGGCTAGGGCTGGGGGACTTGGGGTAGCTGGGGCCGCCCAGCGCTGGGGAGTCCCTGGGTGCTGGGCGCACGCTGCCTGGCTCTCAGGGCGGGGGGTAGGGAGGACCTCAGGCTGCCTGCCTGGGGGGCTGCATGCTGCCCGCCTGGCACTCAGGGGGCACCCACTTGCTTGGGGAGGGGGGCACGTGTTGCCTGCCAGGTGCTCCAGGGTGGGGAGGGGGCTGGCGACTGTGGGGGTGGGGGCTCTGGGCTCTGGTGGAGGAAGGGCCGGCCAGGGGCTAGTCTCCACGAGCTGGTGGGTCACCCGCCACTCATGAAGACTGCACAGTTAGAACATGGTTAACATTCTGCTCCTGGTGCCTGAGATGGACTAAAATCCAGCTCACTCTCCCAGAACTCTCACCCACCCTCTGCCACTGCAGGGCTGACAGGAGTCAAAACCAGTCAAAACTTTGTGTTGCTACAATGTAGGACGCTGCCTGTGCACAGGGAGTAAAGAGCAAGACGGTGCCACTTTAAAGTTCCCGCCACAATGAAGTTCAAGAAGAATCAAAATTCAGGTAAGCACAGATGGGTCATATGTGCATATTGCCCCTGCCAGGCCAGACTGAACAACAACAGATGGGCACAGGGCATTAAACCGACTATGAAGCCTGTGAGAAAGTGGATTTTTCCTCCTTATTATGTTGTATGCGAGCCTGTGTGAGTCTTACTCTTTTACACAAATACCGTGTGTGCCTCAGTTTCCCTGTGTATTGCACCAATGCCTAGGTGGTGGGGATAAGGGTGTGTGACTTTTGCTGAGACCCTCGGGGGCAGGTGAGGCAGCTCCAGCTGTCTGCACATAGGCCAGGAGGGGGGTGCGATCAGGTGACACTTTGCCCTGGAAGCGAGACAAAGCGAGACAAGAGAGGGGGTAATGGGTGTGTCGGAGGTTGGGTTGCTGGAAGCTGGGCAGCCTCCTGTTTGGGACTCAGAGGGGGTGTCCAGGGCGTCTGGCCCGGGATTCTCCAAGATGGACTTTGCTGAAACTCACTGATTTCTGTGCTAACAAGCTCTGTTCTACGCGGTGTTCCTGTCGACTAATAAACCTTCTGTGTTACACGCTGGCGGAGAGTCCCGGCTGGCTGCAGAGCTGGGGTGCAGGGCACTCTGGCTTCCCCAGGGGTCCTGTCCATGTAGACCCGCCAAGGGAAGTGTGCGGTGTAAACAGTGGGGTTGAATGCTCTGAGGTCAGACCGGGAAGGCCGTAGCCGAGGAGGCTTTTTGCCCTGGACAGCCCTGAGGGGAGTCACGTTACCCAGAGTCCTGGCTGGCTGCATACAGAGCAGTTCCAGAGCATCGGGCCTGTGACTCCGTCACAAAGCCCAAGATGAAAAGACACGTGGGAGGAAGGGTGGTTTTGTCATTACGGCACAGGGCCAGCACTCAGGAGACCTGCTTTCAGTTACCGACTATCACATACGTTTCCTCTGGGGCCTTGCGTGCATCGCTTAATCTCTTGGGGCTTCAATTTCCATTTATATAATAAGCACATAAGAGCAGCCAGACTGGGTCAGACCAAAGGTCCATCCAGCCCAGTATCCTGTCTTCCGACAGTGGCCAATGCCAGGTGCCCCAGAGGCATAGACGCCAACTCCATGGGTGCTCTGGGGCTGAAGCACCCATGGGGAAAAAATGATGGGTGCTGAGCACCCACCGGCAGCCCCCTTATCAGCTCCCTCCCACCTCCCCAGCGCCTCCTGCCTGCCGGCGAACCCCACAGATCAGCACCTCCCCCTCCCTCTCTGCGCCTCCTGCCCGTTGCAATCAGCTGTTTTGCTGCATTCAGGAGGCTGGGGGGGCGGAGGGGAGAGGTGCGTGAACGCAGCGCTCTCGGGGATGGGGCGGAACTGGGCAGGAAGAGACGGGGCGGAGCGGGGGTGAGAAGAGGCGGGGCGAGGCCTTGGGGGAAGGGGTGGAGTGGGGGTGAGGCCTGGAGCAGAGCCGGGGATCAAGCACCCCCTGGCACTTTGGAAAGTCGGCGCCTGTGCCCGGAGGGAATGAACAGAACAGAGAATCATCAAGTGATCCATCCCCTTCGCCCATTTCCAGCTTCTGGCAAACAGAGGCTGGGGACACCATTCCTGCCCATCCTGGCTAATAGCCATTGATGGGCCTATCTTCCATGAATTTATCTAGTTCTTTTTTGAATGGAGACATGAGCACCAACATTCCCCATGGGGGGCTGTTAGAAGGATAAAATCACTCCTGTTTGTGAACTGCTCTGCTCCCTCGATGCTGAGCACCACAGGAGAGCCTAAAAATAAACCTGAATGTGTTTGGGATCAAACACCAGAGGGAAGCTTGTATGGGAGAAGGGGAAGGAGACACATACCCATTGCAAAGCCCTAGCCCCTGGCCGGTACATTATATCAATGAAACTGGAAGGGAGGCGATGAGATTTAAAACTGAAAGCAGGCAATATTTTTCACACAATGCACTTAGACTGTGGAACTGCCTGCCTCATGGAATCCAAGAATGCAGTAAGATTCAAAGAGGAATTTGATGTTTGCATGGCTAACCAGGATAGTCAGCGTCTCGATAGTTAATGCTAACAAAAAGGGAAAGGAGCTAAACCTTGTGCTTCGTGGTTTAAAACAGTGGTTCTCAACCAGGGGTACGCAGAAGTCTTCCTGGGGTACATCAACTCATCCAGAGATTTGCCTAGTTTTACCACAGGCTACAGAAAAAGCACCAGCAAAGTCAGTACAAACTGAAATTTCATACAGACAACATGAGAGAGTCAGCAATGTTTCAGTAATTGCGCTGTGGCACTTTTGTATTTTTATCTCTGATTTTGTAAGCAAGTCGTTTTTAAGTGAGGTGAACCTTGGGGTACACAAGACAAATCCGACTCCTGAAAGGGGTCCAGTCGTGTGGAAAGGTTGAGAGCCACTGGTTTAAAACAATCTCCAACTACGGGAGATGAGGATAAAACTCTTAATGGGGCAGGAATCAAGAGGGGGAGCCGTGTTAGTCTGGATCTGTAAAAAGCAACAGAGAGTCCTGTGGCACCTTATAGACCAGGGGTCGACAACCTTTCAGAAGTGGGGTGCCGAGTCTCCATTTATTCACTCTAATTTAAGGTTTCGCGTGCCGGTCATACATTTTAACATTTTAGAAGGTCTCTTTCTATAAGTCTATAATATATAACTAAACTATTGTTGTATGTAAAGTAAATAAGGTTTTAAAAATGTTTAAGAAGCTCCATGTAAAATTAAATTAAAATGCAGAGCCCCCCGGACCAGTGGCCAGGACCCAGGCAGTGTGAGTGCCGCTGAAAATCAGCTCGTGTGCCGCCTTCGGCACCCGTGCCATAGGTTGCCTAACAGATGTATTGGAGCGTGAGCTTTCGTGGGTGAATCCCCACTTCGTCAGACGCATGGGGCAGATTATCCCACATCTACTGTGGGGTTTCTTGCATCTTCCTCCGAAGCTGCCCACTGTCAGAGACGGTCCTAAATCCCTGGTCTGATCCAAGGGGGCAGGTCCTGTGTTCCTGCGTGGCACAGACCCCAGGCTCGGGCCTTTTGAAACAGTCACAGCTTGTCATGCCATTAACCAGAGCCCGGGTTGGGGGGTACCAGTGCCCACAGGCTCCCCGTTTGCAGGGGTTCCCCTGCCCGGGCCGGGCACTGCTAGGCCTCCCCCCTTCCCGCTGAACTAGCCAGCAGCCCGGCCCGGCCCCAGCCCCCAGCCCGGCCAGGCAGGGCGGTGAAAGGGGCTGGGGGGCGCAGAGCGGCGGGGCGGCCCCGGGGGCGCGGCGCAGGACGCGCTGGGAAGGGGAGGAGACCGGCGGGGTCGGGGCTATGCCGAGCGGGGCCGCCAGGCGTCCCTGTGGCAGGACTCCCCGCTCCGGAGCTCGCTTCCCGTCCTCCCGGGGCGCCAGCCGGGGCGCGGCCGGGAGCCGAGGGCGCGGCGCCATGGGGAGGAAGAGGCCGCGGGCCGGGGCGCCCCCTGCTCAGGTAGGCCGGGGCTCAGGGCCGGGCCCAGCAGCGATCACAGCGGGGCCTGGAGCCGGCGGCGGGTCCGCCCCCTCCCCTGGCTGCGGGGGGCCTGGGAAGAGCCGAGCCGCCGGGCAGCTGGAGGGACGCCCCGCATGGCCGCTCCAGGCGAGCTGCGGGTTTGCCCGCGGAGCCCTGGGGATGCTCTGGGCTGGCCCCTGTGTCCCCCCGGCCTGAGACCCGCCTGCAGGTGACCCCAGAGCGGAGCCCGGCTGGGCTGAAACCTGGCCAGGGATGGGGAATCCGCCCGCCCCGCGGCGCAGCGCTGGCCCAGGGCTTCATTACCCTCCCCGGTAAAGTCCCTGAGCCTTGGGCCAGCAGGGACCGATCCAGCCCCCGCATTTCCCGGCAGTTTCTAATCATGGTTCGTTTTATTTGGTGGAATTTATGGTTTTATCCATTTTGTTGGGGGGGGGGTTGAGTCTTGCCTACCCCCGGGACGGGTTGGTGGGAGGCCCTGGGGTGGGGGCGTGTGGGGTCCTGCCCCCAGGGTGGGACAGGAGGTTGGCTCCTGTCTTTTTCTGCATTTCTAATGTCTATTGCAGGGGTAGGCAACCTATGGCACGTGTGCCGCCTTCGGCACGCGAGCTGATTTTCAGTGGCACTCACACTGCCCGGGTCCTGGCCACCGGTCCAGGGGGCTCTGCATTTTAATTTGTTAAATGAAGCTTCTTAAATATTTTAAAAACCTTATTTACTTTACATACAACAATAGTTTAGTTCTATATTATAGACATAGAAAGAGACCACCTAAAAACTTTAACATGTATGACTGGCACGCAAAACCTTAAATTAGAGTGAATAAATGAAGACTCGGCACACCACTTCTGAAAGGTTGCTGACCCCTGGTCTATTGCATCTTGCGTCTGAGGAAGTGGGGATTCACCCACGAAAGCTCATGCTCCAATGCGTCTGCTAGTCTATAAGGTGCCACAGGACTCGCTGTTGCTTTTTACAGATCCAGACTAACACGGCCCCCTCTGATGATTGTTGTCTAGTTTCCCTTCTTTTCCCTTTTCTATTGATTTTTATATCTCATTGTTGCCTTTACTTCACCACTGAACCAGGATGGGCTGTTAGCCAAAGCTGTCCTCTTGATTAGAGACATCAGGTGGGTGAGGTCCTATCTTTGACTGGACCAGCTTCTGTGGGGAGAGAGCCGAGATTTGGAGCTGTACAGAGCTCTTCTTCAGGTCTGGGAAGGTAGTGGAGCCTGGCAGCTACATACAAGGTGGAAGAGATTGTTTAGCCGAGAGTAAGTAGTTAGGATCATTCAAGGGGGAGTGGCTGGGTAACACCTCTGCAGTCAAAGGGCAAAAAGGTTTACAGATGGTTGTAATAAACCATAAATCCAGGGTCTCTGTTCAGTCCATGATTTTTAGTGCCTAGCAGGGTTATGAATTTAAGCTCCCAGGCTCCTCTTTTGAAGGTGTTGTGCAGGTTTCCTTTGGGGAGGAGAATTGAGAGGTCACATATGGAGTGATCACCCACAGGTGACAGGTTTTTTTTGTCTTTTAACATTTGCCTGTGTGAGGTCATTTGAGAGCGTCGTGATGGTCTGGTGTGACCCACATGTTGTGATAGGCGTGTGTAGGACCATGGATCTCGGAAGGTGCGTTGTGGGTGGTGTTGGTCATTGTAGCAGTGGCGATATGGCTGCAGGTTTTGCATCTGTTCTGGCAGGATCTGGTGCTGCTTTGAGTTGGTGTGACCAGGTCTGCGGGGAGCTTGCTTCTGATGATGTTTGGAGTTGTGGGGGGCTGTTTAGTGCCCAGAAGTGGGGGTTCAGGAAATATTTCTTTCAGGATGGGGTCTCCATTGAGGATGGGTTGTTTGATGATACCCTGTATGGGTTCCAGTGGGGGGTGGTAGGTGACAATTAGGGGTGTATAGTCAGGGGGTTTATTTCTGTATGGAAGCAGGCTCTCTCGGGGTATGTGGGTGGCCCGTTCCATGATACAATCTACTTCTCTGGTAGAGTGTCCCTAGGCGCCGACTCCGTGGAGCACCCACGGGGAAAAATTAGTGGGTGCTCTGCACCCACTGGCAGCCAAGCTCCCCTCTCCCCCCGCCCCACCTCCTCCTCCTCCTCCTCTCCCCCAAGCATGCCGCGTCCCCACTCCTCCACCTACCTCCCAGTGCTTCCCCCCATTTGGCGGCATGCTGGGAGGGAGTGGGAGGAGCGGGAATGTGGGCACGCTCAGGGAAGGCGGGGATTTGGGGAAGGGGTTGGAATGGGGGCGGGGCAAGGGTGGGAAGAGGTGGGGCAGGGGCGGGGCCGCATGGAAGGGGTGAAGTGGGGGCGGGGGTGTGTGTGTGTGTCAAGTACCCAGGGGAAGGTGGGGAAGTTGGCGCCTATGGGAGTGTCCTTGTTCGGTGAAGGCGGTTTTGAGTGTCTTAAGGTGAGAGTCCTGGATTTTCGCCTCCGAGCATATTCTGTGGTATCTGAGTGCTGGGCTGTAGATAACCGATTTCTTGGTGTGTTTTGGGTGGTGACTGGATCTGTCAGGATAGGTGTGGAGATCCGTGGGTTTCTTGTATGTAGTTGTCTGTAGGGTTCCATTGTTGAAGCTGACCGAGGTGACCAGGAAGTTGATGCTGGTGTGCAAGTGTTCCAGAGAGAGTTTAATGGATGAGTGGTGGTTGAAGTTGTGGTGGAAATCTATGAGGGAGTTTAAGTCGTCTGTCCAGAGGATGAAAATCTCATCGGTGTATCTCAAGTCTATCATTGGTTTTGTGGTGCATTTGTCGAGAAATTCTTCTATGTATAATAATAGGGTGGCATATCGGGGAGCCATCCTAGCACCCATGGCTGTTCCCATGGTTTGGACAAAGTGTTTGTTGAATGTAAAGTTGTTCTGGGTGAGGATGAAATGGCTGAGTTTGGCGATGTGTTTGGGGTGGATCTCTCAGGGTTGTCCAGTGTCTTGCAGATATTTGAGGTAGGCAGCGATATTGTCATTGTGAGGGATGTTAGTGTTAGGGAGGTTGTTAATGTTGCAGCGTTTGTGGAAGAAGCTAGTTGTCTCCTGGAAGAAGCTGGCCCTTTGTGTGGTGAGTGGTTTGAGGATGGTTTCAATGAGGCCGGATATTCCTTCGGTAGGAGTGCCGTGGCCAGATACGATGGGTCTGCCTGGGGTCCCCTGTTTGTGTGTCTTTGGAAGCATGTCGAAGGTCCCTGGGGTGGGTTCGTGGGGGATGCATTTGTAGGATTTTAATTGTGGAATCGTGGCTTATTGGCCTTCTAATCAACTCTAGTTAAAGAACTCCCAATTTTCAGTCACATTTTTCTGTCTGTGTTTTTCCTCCCAGTCAAATTCACTGAAAAATTTCCTCAGCTTTGGGAAATTAGCCCTTTTGAAGCACCATGTATACGTATCACTGGTTGGGACTGTCCTCTCTTTGCCTATTTTGAATGTAATCAGGTCATGATCATTGGTCCTGAGGCAACCACAGCTTCCAGTCTAGTGGTTAATTTATCTTTGCCAGCCAGAATGAGCTCTAAAATAGTTACCTTGTGTTGGGGGGAAAACCTTTTGGGTTAGAAATCTGGTCTTTTGTGTGCTTTTACCCTATACTATAGAGATTTCATGGGGGAGACCAGCACTTCTAAAATTGGGGGTCCTGACCTAAAAGGGAGTTGCAGGGGGGATCACAAGGTTATTTTAGAGGTGTTGTTGCGGTATTGCCACCCTTACTTGTGCGCTGCTGCTGGCGGTAGCTCTGCCTTCGGAGCTGGGTTCACGGCCAGCAGCCGCTGCTCTCCAGCTGCCCAGCTCTGAAGGCAGTGTCACCGCCAGCAGCAGCGCAGAAGTAAGCATAGCAGTACTCCAACCCCCCCCCCGCCACACACACACACACAACTCCTTTTTGGGTCAGGACCCCTACAATAACAACACTGTGAAATTTCAGATTTAAATAGCTGAAATCATGAAATTTACAATTTTTAAAATCCTATGAACCTGAAATTGACTAAAATGGACCGTGAATTTGGTAGGGCCCTAATAATAATGTAAGAAAACTCTACCCCCAAATTACAGATCTAAACAACAAATATTGTGGAAGGTACCTGACGCTTTCATGGTTTGCTCTGCTTGTATGTGGAAGTAACTGGCTTGGTGGCAGTGCTGCTGAAAAGGAGCTGGGGGTTAGAGTGGGGCACAGTTTGAATATGGGTCAGCAATGTGATGGAGTTGTGAAAAAGGCTAACAACATTCTGGGGTGTATTAACAGGAGTGTCGTACGTACGACACAGGAGGTCATTGTCCTGCTGCGCTCAGCATTGGTGAGGCCTCGGCTGAAGTCCTGTGTCCAGTTCTGGGCACCTCACTTCAGGAGAGATGTGGCTGCAAACACCTGTCAGGGATGGTCTAGCTTTATTTGGTCCTGCGACTTGATGACTTCCCGAGGTTGCGTCCAGCCCCGCGTTGCTCTGATTCTGTTGTTGTGTGTTATGGCTCCTTCCCCAGCTCGTGTTTGTCTTGCCCACGTACACTGCCAGTTCTTTGGGGCCGGGACTGTTCCTTAGTCTGTGTGTGTGAAGCACCCAGGGCAGTGCGGCGCTGAGTTTGCCTGGGGCCTCTGGGCACTACCGAAATGCACGTATTCGATAATAAAAGCATGTCTGAGTGAAGGCTGGACTCAAGCCTGGCTTCCCTGTTAATATCCCAGGATAGCATATGCACCATCCAAATGAGCCATGCGAGAGCTCGGATAGCGTCTGTCAGCCCAGTGAACCCTGAGAAAGCAAAGGGTGCCTCCTGTTCCCTTCCAGGACCTTGACGTTACACCCATGTGAGGTGCTGTGATCAGATGACAGCTGGGCTGCCCTCAGGTGTGACCCTCCTGCCAGGCTGAGTGTGGGGCCGCAGGTGTCAGGAGGTGGGAGCAGCGGCTGAGCCGTGAAATGCTTGTGATTGCAGGGCCGGGTGACGTTTGAGGAGGTGGCCGTCTGGTTTTCCCGGGAGGAGTGGGAGATGCTGGCAGACTGGCAGAAGGAGCTGTACCGGGCCGTGATGCTGGAGAACTATGAGAATCTATTTCTTCTAGGTAACAAGTGATTTGGGCTGGAGGAGACGGGATTTTGGAGGCATGGTCACTGCTTCGTGTTCAGACACGTTCAGACTCCCTTCGATAAGCATTTGAAATATCCTGGGACGGCCTGAAATAACCTGTGTCCTTTGTAACACTCAGTCAGGTATTAGCTATGCAGCCACCGTGCTTGCCAACGCAGGAATCCGTTCGGCTGCAGGGAGCTGGCCAGTAGCCAGGAGAGAGCCCTAGCCCCAACCAAGCTAGCCTGGCTAGTGCTCGCTTTGCTGCCGATTGGTTTGGTGACCTCCAAACATACAGGGATCCACAGATGTGAGCGTCACAGATCCCAAGACTGGTTTTCCCCTCCCTGCACGTTAACCCTTTGTCGGGGGCACCGTCAGTAATATATATATAATATAAAATATAATATTGAGATACACCTATGTCATAGAGCTGGAAGGGACCCCGAAGGGTCATCGAGTCCAGCCCCCTGCCTTCACTAGCAGGACCAATTTTGCCCCAGATCCCTAAGTGGCCCCCTCAAGGATTGAACTCACAACCCTGGGTTTAGCAGGCCAATGCTCAAGCCACTGAGTTATCCCTCCTGCCCCCCCATCAGTGATGCGCTTCCAACCCTGATGATTAGTTAGATTTTTGAAGCCATCGCTGCGGTACAAGAGTAGAAATTGATGTTTCCTTTCAGTGAAAGTTAAAACCAGATTGACATTTAGAGCCCTAAAATCAGGCAGACAAGTGAGCTCTGCAGGTGCCAGGGGCTGGCTCTGTCCAAACTTAATGCAATTTTCTCTCTACATAAACAGGCCAAGCAAATGCCAAACCTGAGATCATAACCAAACTTGAACGAGGGGAAGAGCTGTGTGTCGGGGACCAGCAGGCCCCAGAGGGGAGAGAAATTCTTCCAAGTGCTTCCAGGGGTGAGTATTCCCAACGACTGCTTAGACCCAGCCCTGTCAGCCCTGCCAGCTCAGCCTGGGACTTTCCCTGAGCTACGATATCAGGATTTGGGCTGTTGAAGTCAATGCAAGTTTTGCCCGAGTTGAGACAGATCAGAACCTGAGAAGTGAGTTCAAAGTGCAGCCCATTATAAACTGGGAGTTTTCATCAGGATTAGTGAAGTAAAAGCAGCATTTTATAAATGAACCTCTGCCCCTTGTAGGACCTTGGTACCTAAACACCATGAAAATCGGCTGGGATAAGAGTCTTTTCCTACTGCCGGCTAATGTGGTTCGTCTAGTACGGGGGTGGGCAAACTACGGCCTGCAGGCCGGATCTGGCCTGTCAGGGCTTTGGATCTGGCCCCCGCAGCTCCCATTGGCCGGGAACGGTGAACCTCGGCCAATGGAAACTTCCGGTGAGGTACCCGCAGGTGAGGGCAGCGCGCGGAGCCCTCTGCCCCTCCCCCTCCCCCAGGGGCCGCAGGGACGTGGTGCCGGCCACTTCCGGGAGTGGCGCGGGGCCAAGGCAGGGAGCCTGCCTTAGCCCTGCTGCGCACCGCTGCCACCCTGGAGCCGCTCAAGGTAAGCCGGGCCGGAGCCCGCACCCTGCACCCCTCCTGCACCCCAACCCCCTGTCCTGAGCCCCCTGCCGCACCCTGCACCCCTCCTGCACCCCAACCCCCTGTCCTGAGCCCCCTGCACCCACCCTGCACCCACCCTGCACCCCTCCTGCGCCCCAACCCCCTGTCCTGAGCCCCCTGCCGCACCCTGCACCCCTCCTGCGCCCCAACCCCTTGACCTGAGCCCCTTCCTGCACACGGCACCCCCTCCCACACCCTCTCCCGCACCCCAATCCCCTGCCCCAGCCCTACATTCATGGCCCTGGATGCAATTTCCCCACCCAGATGCGGCCCTCAGGCCAAAAAGTTTGCCCACCCCATGTCTAGTAGCTCAGGTGGGAGAAGTTAGGCAGCAGTGCTAACAGCTTGGGATTCAAACCTGACTGACGATGCATAAACAAGTGGGTGGGGTTGCTGCAGGAAATTTCATTACAAAATCCATGTTAAAATAACGTTATTTGGGTTGCAGTCAGACACTCCAAAGCTAGGAAATGCCAGATGTATGTTTACCCATGCAACTTAAATTCAGCCCCTTGTATCATTAAGATCTTTAATTACATGATCACATACTGGTTTTGCGCAGGACCCTGGCCTCATTCAGCGCACAGGACGGATGTACAAGGGGGTGGAATTATGTTTGCGTGGGCATCTGTCAATCTGAATTTTCCAACATTCTGATGCTTGGCTTTGCCACCTAAATAAGGTTCCATTAATGCATTTGTTCTGTGTGAAATATGTATGAATATTACCTTGAGAGTGTCTGTAACTTGACTTTTCACAGTGGTTAGACAGTTAAGTCCCACCTCATCATGATACAGATTTCTAACATGAAGCCTATCATCTGTGCGGAATTTCTCTGTCATTTTCCATCAGGGAATTGGTCCAGGAAGAAAACTAAAAGGGAGTCGGACCTGCAAGAATGTCGTGGAAACCCGGAAGCTCAAGGGACCTCATCAAAAATGTTCAAAGAGAAAGTTGTGTGCAAACAAACCAGAAGATCCAGCAAACTCACCAGCGACCCTGATCTCCAGAGCTGCGGCACAAAAGAGAAGCTGCTGAAATGTACCGAGTGTGGGAAAAGCTTCACCAGGAGGCAGAATCTGAGCACACACAAGAGAATCCACACTGGAGAGAGACCTTACGAGTGCAGCGAATGTGGGAAGAGGTTCAGCCGCATGCAGCACCTCGTGTCGCACCAGCGAATCCACACGGGCGAGCGACCCTACCAGTGCACCGAGTGCGGGAAGAGCTTCAGCCAGAAGTCCAACCTCCTCACGCACCAGACCATCCACACGGGGGAGAGGCCCTTCAAATGCACGGAGTGTGGGAAAAGGTTCAGCCAGAGAGTCTACCTGACCCAGCACCAGAAAACCCACACGGGAGAGAAGCCGCATAAATGCCTGGAGTGCGGGAAGAGTTTCATCCAGAGGAAGGTGCTCCTGACGCACCAGAAAAGTCATGCCGGGGAGGGAGGGCCGTACCTATGTACTGACTGTGGGAAATGCTTCACCACACGGCCAGGGCTGAGGTATCACCAGAGAATCCACACCGGGGAGCGGCCGTACCCCTGCGCCCTGTGTGGGAAAGGGTTCGCCACCAATTCCCGCCTGAAATATCATCAGCGGATCCATTCAGGAGAGAGGCCTTATCAGTGCAGCGACTGCGACAAGCGCTTCCGGCACAAGTCGGCTCTGGCCTCCCACCAGGGCATCCACACCGGTGAGAGGCCTTACAAATGCACCGAGTGCGGGAGCAGCTTCCGCCGCCGGAACGGGCTTGTCAAGCACCAGAGAATCCACACGGGGGAGCGCCCCTACCCGTGCGCGGAGTGCGGGAAGAGCTTCAGCACGAGGAGCACGCTCACGGATCACCAGAGGACCCACACCGGGGAGAGACCCTACAACTGCAGCCACTGCGGGAAAAGCTTCAACCGGGTCTCCCAACGCCGCAAACACCAGAGAATCCACACGAAAAAGCGACCGGAATGTGCCGAGTGTGGGAAAAGGTTCCGGAGTGAGAAGGAGCTCGCCACGCACCAGAGGGTCCACACCGGAGAGAAGCCATACCAGTGTCCCCAGTGCCAGAGGAGCTACCATCGGAAGAACGAACTGGCCAAGCACCTGAAAAGCCACGTGGGGAAGAAGCCGTAACCTTGTGCTTATGGAAGCTGGAGTGTCTCCAAGAGACATATCTGTGAGTTAGGAATGTGGGGAGGGAGAGGGAGTGGTCTTGGGAGGGCAGGGTGTGGTCAGGGAAGTATCTCCCGACTGCTGCCCCTGTTCAGGGCCTGAGCTGGGATTCCAAGGTGCTGGAACCCTCTGTTCTTAATACTGAGGGATCAAGCTGGTTCTGTATGAGCCATCCAGCCTCTCTTTCACCAGACCCACAGAGCAAGGCAGTCTGGGAATTGTAGGCTCCAGAGAAGCCAGGACTGTAATAGGCCTGTTGAGGAAGGGCTGGGGTGGGGTCTATAAGAATCTACCTTCCTTCAAATGCGGGAGAGACTCGGAGGGAGCCAGGAGGGGTCTCTGAGAAGAAGGGGCAGCTTATCTATCGTTTGGTTTGGTTTGCTCATTTTACAGAGACTGAACTTTTGATTTAGAGGTTGTCTACACACAAGATTGCACCAATTTAGTTAAACCAGTACAAGCCCTGTGTGGACACTCTTACTTCAGTTTATTTGGGCTTAGATTAAATCTGTTCCTGGTCAGTTTAAAATAAATGAAGTAAGCCTGGTTTTAAAGAGAGAGAAAAGCGTTCACATGGGTTTTTGGCCCTTTTAATTAAAGAGGATCAATATCAGACCTGTTAAACTGATGCAACTGAGCATGTAAACGTTTGGGATTTGAAATGACTGTGGGACATCCCCTACCTCGAGGGGGGGGACTGTCTGAATTCCAGAAAGCTCGGGGAATGAAAAGCCCTGACCCGCAGACTGGGGTAAGGGGAAAGGGTTTTGTTTTAAAGGAGGGCCATGGCTTTAGCGGGGTGACTGGCCTTCCGTGGCTCTGCTCAAGTTAAGGTGGAGAATTCCGTTCTCTTTAAATGCTGGCTCTTCTAAGTGCGGTCACTTGGATTGCTTGGAAAGGGACACATGGAAACAGGTGGGGAAAGTTTCCCTCCGAAGTCGAATCTTGCGCAGCCCCTGAAAATTCCCACGAGAAATGGCTGCTTTGTAATAAACATGCTCTGGTTCAGCCACAAAATACAGGCGTGGTGCGGGGATTACGGGGTGGGACTCTGTGGGCTAGGCTGTGCAGGAGGCCAGACTAGATGATCACAACGGTCCCTTCTGGCCTTAAAATCCATGACTAGACCTTTAGCCATGTGGTTTGTGCAGAAGGAAGAGAACCCTGAGCCGCTGTCTGTAGCAACAGTGCCAGGCCTTGCAGTGGGTGGGACAGGCAGCCTCCACCTGCCAAAGCTCCTATATCAGAGCTACCGAACCAAGGCCTAACACTGCGTTGGATGCAAAGTCAGAGTGTCGGGCCAGGGAGCTCCCCAGATTGCAGGGAGCTGCCGGGGATGCTGAACATCAGTAACCAAGTGTGTCAGCAGCTGGAACGGAGAGTGGGGAGGAAAAATCACACCGCAGAGCTCAATGGCGTTGGCAATTGCAGCTGTTGAGAACCTGCTCTCGGAACACGCTGTGTGCTAAGCAGTTGCACGGAAAACAGCCAGGTCTGTAATATTCAACTGGCTGGGTTCCTAGGGATGCTCTGGCTGTAAAACAAAATGTCCCAGAGCGAAACGGGAGAGCTACAGAGACAAAGGGCTGCTTCCAGCAACAGCTCGGGTGAAGTGAGATCAGACCACCGATGTGCATAAGAACGGCCATACTGGGTCAGATCAAAGGTCCATGTCCTGTCTTCCAACAGTGGCCAATGCCAGATGCCCCAGAGGGAATGAACAGAGCAGGGAATCATCAAGTGATCCATCCCCTGTCGCTCATTCCCAGCTTCTGGCAAACAGAGGCTAGGGACACCATCCCTGCCCATCCTGGCTAATAGCCATTGATGGACCGATCCTCCATGAACTTATCTAGTTCTTTTTTGAACCCTGCAGAGGAGGAGGGATTGTGTCGTTATTTTGTAGGGTACCATGTTGACTGGTAAACATCACAGAGATGCTCGGGGCATCCATGCCCACAAGCCCCTGAAGACGCAGACACTTGGTCCTTCCTGTATTGAGCAGTGTAACTTACCAATGGCTGTGGGGACCGCTCCTCTGGGTTCTGCAAGGAGGCACTGGAGATGAGTACACTTGGTGCCTCTCTTCCCCAGCTGAGAAAAATCACCCTGACTCCCCCTAGCACCCGTGCTGACCCCACCTCTCTGCACAGAGTCTCTCCATGCGAGGCCAATTCCTCCCTGCTTCCTGGCCGGCCCAACGGAGCCACCTCCTGCTGGTTCCCAGCCTGAAGGAACGCTCCGGATCGGGTGGCAGGGCGGTGGTACAGGGCAAGACAGGAGGCTGGAATCCTACTAGGGAGGGAGGTTTTGCTGAGACTCCCACCCCCATTTCCCAGCAGCCAGGAATCCTCCCCCTCCCTGCTCCAGCATGGCAGCCCCTGCCTCTGTCAACTCATCCACCAATATTAACCGTTTCCCTGGTGCCAGCCTCGTTTCCAAGGGTTACAGTGTGTTCCACTGATCTGCTCAGTGGCTGCTCGTTAGATACAGCAATGCTATGACTGATATCCGGGGATCTCACAATGAAGGGGAGCCAGGTCCGGGTATAAACCTCGCCTGGAAAAGGCAGTTCCTGTGTCCCTCTGTGCCTGGGCAAGTCCCTTCCCTTCTCGCTCCGTTTCCCCTCTGAAATAGGGACTCTCATGCTGACCTACCACAGAGGTTTCTGTGGGGGATAGTTTGTCCGATGCCTGGGAAGAGGTCCAGCGTTAAAGAGCTCTGACAACGAAACAAGCGCAGCTGTTCTAACTAGAGGCGAGAGGACGAACGTGAACTTGGACCAGGCACCTGAAGAGGAACTAAATATTTCCTGCTATTAAGCTTCTCTCGCTTTCTTTGCTGGGCGTTTGGTTTCGTTCCACCACGAAGCTGTAGCCTGACGTTGCAGAGTGGAAAGCCTTGAAATGTGTTTCCCTTTGAGGATCAAAAGGTGCCTGCAGTTGGCAGGTCAAAATCAGCTGCTGCCGCCCTCCGAATGCACCTGCCAGACAGCTAAGAATTGCAGAGTTGTGTGTGGCTCGAAAGCTTGTCTCCCCAATAGCAGCTGGTCCAATAAAAGACATCACCTCCCCCACCTTGTCTCGCTAGTCTCCTGGGACTAACATGGCTCCATCAACACTGCCATCAAGGCAGTTCTGTTCTATATACGGGGCAGCGCTGGGGGGGGGGGTTGTGGGGGCTATTGCCACCCCAACATTGGCCTTAGCCCTCCCATAGCCACCCCGCCCAGAGCTGGGCGCCCGGCCAGCTCCCGCCACCGGGGCAGTCTCCCCTTCGATGGGAAGCTGATCCGTGGCTGGCGTGGCACGGGGGGAGCTTGCCCGATGCCAGAGGTGGGCGTGCCCGAGTGGGTCTCCGCTGAGCAGGGGGCAGGACGGGGGGCAGGACGGGGCGCCTCTGGCTCAGGAGTGGTTGCTGCAGCTGCTTCTGTACTGTACAAGCATTCAGGCTCCTGAGGGCTTGATTTAAAGAGACAGCGCGCTGACACACTCAGGCACACAGTCCCCACACACACTCCACCCAACACACACATTCTCTCTTTCACACACACAGTCTCCCTCTCACACACAGTCTCCCTCATGCACTCCCCCAACACACACACACACACACACTCTCCCTGCAACACGCACAGTTTCTCTCGCCCTCACACCCTTGTATTATTGTTACTTCTTGGTACTTCCTGTCGAAATGCGCAAGACACATATATTCTCTGTCCTTTTATCTTTCAGAGTTCATTAAGGATCACAGTGCTGTTATTTTAGTTTTTGGACTGCTCTGTGCATTTCATAATTTTATTTCTCTCTTATGCTTAAATTGAATTCTTTGAGTAGTGAGTTCTAAACTGCCTAACCTGTCCTGGCTGGAGTAATTATCATTGTGGCATATTGTGCTTTGTCATTTATTATTTAAAGTGGTACAGTCAAATAATAATAGTATGCGTCTAGAATGTAAATTTAGCTTGTACTCACCTTAGCAGTGCCGGTTTAAAAAAAGAAAAAGCTAAACATATAACTTTAGACACTGTGCAGATGAAGGTCGCTTATTTTCGAATTGTATTTTTAATTATATCTGTAAAATAATGTAATACAGATGAAAATAAATTCACCCACGAAAGCTCATGCTGCAAAACCTCTGTTAGTCTATAAGGTGCCACAGGATTCTTTGCTGCTTTTACAGATCCAGACTAACACGGCTACCCCTCTGATACTTGAAAATAAATGCGGTACCATGTCTGCTACTAATAGTAATGACGGAGTCAAATGTTAGTGAGTCATGTACATGACTGAGATCGGTAAACATAAATGCTGAATTAATCAGAAAAATAAATTCCTGTTAATAAAAGAGAAAAAAACTTAACCACATGTTAAAATTAAGTAAATATGTTTATAGTGGAGTGAGAAACAATTGACTAAAATAGAGTAGATAATGGCAGTAACAGAGTGTGTCTGTTAGAGAAGCAGATTTTATTTATTTTTATTTATCTCTATTATCGATAGTGTACAAAGTATCAAACTTGTGTTTCTGATATCTGTGTTAAGGCTCCAAAACTGACACCTCGAGGTTTGGGATTGGGAATATCGTGCTGTATTATCTCCTGATTGTTCTAAATTTACATATAAACTTAAAATGTGGTTTTAATTGGTGTTTGTATTTTGTTTTCTTCCTTTCTATAGAAATTAGATGCAGGGCTCCTGTCAGCTAATTTCTAATTATGATCTGCAAAGAAACTAGAGTTTTCAGGTGCCTAAGTAACCCTTGGAATCACAGATAAAGTTGTGAGCTCCCCCCCCCCCAATCTGAAATGGGCCTGTGAGGAGGGCCATGCAGGTTTGTGGAATTTAGGGGAAAAGGTACAAAAATTATGGAATATGTATCAAATTATGGGATGGTGAATGCTGCATTATGGGAAGCTGATCCCATGCTCCCAGTCACCCCTGTGCAACCCGTTTGGGCCCCAGCATGTGTTCCCAAAATACAGTGCAGTGGATGGTGACGAGTTGCACAGTGGGATACATACCCATGATGCACTGCACTCTGAATCAAAACAAGCGCTCCTGGGGCATATGCTCACCACTGACACAAGGAGCCAAGTAGGCACGTGCACAAGTGACGTACTAACTCCAGCAACTGTATGCTGACATAACTTGAGTTAACAGAAGTTTGTAGTGTAGATATGGCCTTAGATATATGAATTGTTCGGGAGAGGTAACAGCAAAAGTATGAGGCGAGGCCGAGATTCACTCGGGTTTAGGCTCCTACTTTTGTGGATCTGGGCCTTCTGCATCTGAAAGGCTCAGGAACAAAAGGGCACATAAAGAGAACCCAATATCATGTATTTCTTTTTTAAATTTCATGACTTGGGGGTGCATAACTCATGATTTTTGAATTTGTGTGGTTGTCAAGCAATCTTGGGGCTGTAGATGTGTGTTCATTATGTTGTGAAGACCAAAACTATAACTGGGTTCAAAAAAGAATTAGATAAATTCCTGGAGGACAGGTCCATCAATGGCTATTAGCCAAGATGATTAGGGATACAACTCCATGCTCTGGGTGTCCTTAGCCTCTGATTCCCAGAAGCTGGGACTGGACAACAGGGGCTGGATCACTCAGTAATTTCCCTGTTCTGTTCATTCCCTCTGAAACACATGGCACTGTCCACTGTCAGAAGACAGGATACTGGGCTAGATGGACCATTGGTCTGACCAGTATGGTCGTTCTTATGTACAGTAAAAATTATAGTAGATTTTTGCCTTTGAGAAGGATTTAATATAAGAAAGTATGCTGCCCTTAATGAATATTTGGGAACCAGGTTCAACACACATGCGAAAAATCACTAAGGGCTGGATTAAGAGGCAAAATAAAAGTTGAGAAAGGCACTCCCTATTGGTGGATGAAATGAAAATGAAGATGTTTTGACACTAGGCCAGGAAATCTGTCAGACTAGAAATCACATGATCCAACAGAATACATTTGTGCTAGAAAAAGAAAAAAATTGAATTAAAAATTCCAATAGAAAAATCACAGTAAAATATAGGAAGTGCAATATTAGAAACACAGGTGTCATTGCTAAAACTACTAGCAACTAGTTACTTATAAATATTTTCAATGATTATTTGCTATTAAGCTATAAATTAAATAGCACAATGATATCCATCTGCACAGTGCTGACAAAGGTAAATGATGGATGTGCTAAGAGTAATAAGAGTAGTAAAAACATTTTTAAAAGTAAATTAGAAGGAGCAAAATTATATTTAAAATTCATTACAAGAAAGTGCACTTCAGGAAATCAGCAGATAAGACACATTTGTGAACTGCTAGGAGATGTTATGCAAACATATACTTAGTCCTTGGTCCTGCCATGAGGGCAGGGGACTGGACTAGATGACCTCTCGAGGTCCCTTCCAGTCCTATGATTCGATATAAACTGATAAGGGATTCTTTTCAATACTCAAAATATGAGAGACACTTTTTTTGGGGTGGGGGCAGGGGGTGGGTGCATGTAAACCGTGCAGTCAGTTTTGGCCCCCTGCTCATCCCCGCCCACTGATTTGCCCCTTTTGAAACTCTGTGAATGGCAGGCAGCAGATTTTAATCCCAAGTAAGGGCAGAGGGAGGGCAGTGGCTTCAGCAGATATTACTGAGCATGCTCAATCCATTTGCACATGCTCAGTACAAGTCAAGCAGCAAATTCTGTCAGGTAGCAGGTTTTGACATTACACCAGCCGGCCGCCTCTGCTCTCTGGCCACCCAGCTCTGAAGGCAGCGCCCCACCAGCAGCAGCAGCGCAGAGGTAAGTGCAGGCGACGAGGGAGAGGGGGACGAGAGCAACCCGCGTCCCAACCCACCAGGGCATGCTGCCAAGGGCAGGTGGCGGGTCTGGGGCTCTCCACAGCGGCCCAGACTGACCTGCTCCAGCCCACGCTCCTGGGCCCTGCCCCCCCGCAGTCACTATTCCCTGAGCCCTGCAGCCAGCTCCCCCCTGCCCAGGCAGAGCTTATGGACTGCAAGCGGTCAAAAGGTGGTGGGAGCTGAGGAGCAGCTGCAGCCCTGAGCAGCAGGAGGAGATGCGAGCGCCACAGCCGCCCGCACCATAGAATCATAGGACTGGAAGGGACCTCGAGAGGTCATCTAGTCCAGTCCCCTGCACTCACGGCAGGACCAAGCACCATCTATCACATCCCTGACAGGTGTCTGTCAAACCTGCTCTTAAAACCCTCCAATGATGGAGATTCCACAACCTCCCTAGGCAATTTATTCCAGTGCTTAACTACCCTGACAGTTAGGAAGTTTTTCCTAATGTCCAACCTAAACCTCCCTTGCTGCAATTTAAGCCCATTGCTTCTTGTCCTGTCCTCAAAGGTTAAGAACAACAATTTTTCTCCCTCCTTCTTGTAACAACCTTTTATGTACTTGAAAACCATTATCAGGTCCCCCCTCAGTCTTCTCCAGACTAAACAAACCCAATTTTTTCAATCTTCCCTCATAGGTCATGTTTTCTAGACCTTTAATCATTTTTGTTGCTCTTCTCTGGACTCTCTCCAATTTGTCCACATTTTTCCCGAAATGTGGCGCCCAGAACTGGACACAATACTCCAGTTGAGGCCTAATCAGCGCGGACTAGAACAGAAGAATTACTTCTCGTGTCTTGCTTACAACACTCCTGCTAATACAGCCCAGAATGATGTTTGCTTTTTTTGCAACAGTGTAACATTGTTGACTCATATTTAGCTTGTGATCCACTATGACCCCCAGATCCCTTTCCGCAGTGCTCCTTCCTAGGCGGTCATTTCCCATTGTGTATGTGTGCAACTGATTGTTCCTTCCTAAGTGGAGTACTTTGCATTTGTCTGTATTGAATTTCATCCTTTTTACTTCAGACCATTTCTCCAGTTTGTCCAGATCATTCTGAATTTTAATCCTATCCCCCAAAGCACTTGCAACCCCTCCCAGCTTGGTATCGTCCGCACACTTTAGAAGTGTACCCTACTCTCTATGCCATTATCTAAATCACTGATGAAGATATTGAACAGAACCGGACCCAGAACCGATCCCTGCGGGACCCCAATCGTTATGCCCTTCCAGCCTGACTGTGAACCACTGATAACTCCTCTCTGGGAACAGTTTTCCAACCAGTTCTGCACCCACCTTATTGTAGCTCCATCTAGGTTGAACTCCATTATCCTTATTGTGCTGTTTCCCCTCCTACCATTCAAGCTGTTCTCTCCCTTTATGTGCTGTAAGAATACAAGTTCCCTGTCTTCTTCATACCGCAGAAAAAGGTTGACTCCAAGTGTGACGCTGGCAGACCACGTGCCAGCTCATGCCAAGGCCCCTAGGCCCCAGCTGAACACGGACCATGCATAGCTGGAAACCAGTCTGGCTCCGCTGTGTGTTAATGTTGTTCAAATAGATGTTAAGCTTCTAAGAATGTGTTTAGTGTTTAGACTTTATGAAACGCTGGTAGGATGCTGCACGTATTGATCTCACTGCGCAGCAGCCCACGGTATGGTGATCGTGTTTGCTTTGTAAACCTCGGTCTCTGTAAGTCACCACCCAGGAAAGCAGCATTACCTGTCAACTGCAGGGTTCTGCAGATGATGCTCGGTCCTGCCCACCAAGGAGGCCCATGGAAACCAAACGAGCCGTTGTGAAACATGAAAGAACACAGACTTGAATTGCTTTCCTCCCCCCTCCACGAAGAGCAAACCTGCGTGTGAATGAGCCCATCAGCTCGGACTCTGNGGCACTTACCTCGCGTCCTCGCAGCGTGGGATCGACGGCTGCGGCTCCCCCGTCGACTCCGCTACCTCCGCTCGCCCTGCTGGAGTGCCGGAGTCGATGGGAGCGCGTTCGGGGATCGATCTATCGCGTCCAGACGAGATGCGATAGATCGATCCCCAATAATTCGATTGCTACCCGCCGATCCGGGCGGGTAGTCTGGACGTAGCCTAGGATTGGCTACAAGGGTTGTCTTTGGTGTGAGATCTAAAGTGCAATTGACCTGGGGTAAGTAACTGGTCCTTTGGGACTAGGAACAACCTGAATATTATTGTGATTTTGGGTGTAAGTGACCATATATTGCCCAGGCAAGCTTGCCCGGGTGGCAAGACAGACCAGAGTACCCCAGGGGACTGTCTGTGACTCCATGGTAAGCCTGTTACAGTGCCGGAGGAATTTATACTTGGTTGGTGAAATCTCAGTATAGACCTCACAGCCAATCTAGAGTTTGTTTCCTGGTTTTTAATGGTCTGTCCTGAGGTTGGTACTCATGCCCTTCCAGACAGCTTAACGGGAGGCAGATACCCTGTATTCAACATACACCAGAGAAAGATTGAAACCAACTTTCATTGAAAAACTCAAAGCAAAACTGGTATCAGCAGACTAGTTACAAGCTGTCTTCAACCTAAACTTTGAGGTGCCCATATACTCATTGACTTGAATGGAGACAGACGGTCAAAAGCAAAAAGCTCCAGAAATTCCACTAACATATTCAGTGTTACGTGATCTGTACCACCAGTTTTGCAGAGACGGCCACGTTTGGTGCCTACTGGTACCAGAGGCACACGGCACACTGCCCCCTCTCCTTAGTGATGTGCACTACCCTGCTGCCCACCCCACAGTACCGTGAGCATGAGACCGGGGTCAGGAGCAGCTCAACTTCCTTGTAGGTCAGAGGTGAATGGGAGGCAGCAGACACTGGCTGGTATTCTGCTGCTGGTAAGTGATAGCTCCCGCTAGAAAGGTTGGGAGACATTGCTGTAAGTTCATCGTGGCCTGCCTGGTTGAGCATTTTTACTCATCCTCTTGCAAATGTTCTCTCATCACTAGCCCCCATCTTCAGACTTGCACAGCAGCACCTGCTGCGTATGTTCAATCCCCTGAAACTCGATTGGCCTGACAAGTTATGATACAAGTGTTGCCGAAGCATAAGAAGGAGAAAAAAACCACAAAAAACCCCAAGAGGACAGGGCCCTCGCCTGTCTCTCGGGGGGAGGGGGGGGGTACAACACACCCAGGATAGGGTTACAGGTTGTGTTTGATCCCATGTCCATGTGATTCTCACCGGGAGCTGGACTACACGGGTATTATACCACTTTAGTTCTGCCCGTCAACTCCGCCATGTCGACAAGCCCGCACTCTGCGCCCCTCCTTGGAGCGATTCCTGATAAACCTGGGAATCAGCGTCTCGGCTGTGCAAGGACAGAGACGAGCCGGGTGGGCTGGAAAATGGAAACATTTACCAGGGAGCTGAAGATTTTGTTTTCGAAGTACTTGTGTAGCTGCCAAATCTCTTGGCTGAAGCAGGAGTGTGAAAAACCATTGCCGGGGGAAAGGGCTACTTTCTTTTATTGTTAATTGCCAAGTTCTAGCTCCAGGGTTTGGCTCTTTAGACAAAGTAGAAAATAAAACAGGTCCCGGGGCTTTCCCATTGCCAAGCGCTTTTTGTCCAAACATTTCAAAATGCTTCATTACGATTAAGTCTCACAACCCTGCTTTCAAGCAGCTGAGTTTTACTCTGTCTGCAGCTGGGGAAAGTGGAGCACAAAGAGATTAAGCGGCTGGCTGGGGTCACACACAAATACCTAGGGTGGCCTGACCCCACGCCAACGCTTTAGATACAAGTCCCTCCTTCCTTCCTTGTGGAGAAAAAAATGGAGTCCAAAATGTCCAGGCTGGACTGACCCTCATAGTAAAGTCTTGACAGCAAAGGGCCCAGGGGCTCTGGCAGATATCCTGGGGAAGGAGTTCCCGCAGTGAAGTCCCTTGTCAGAAAAGACCCTACCCTCAGCCCCTCTCAGAGGGAAAGTCAGGCCAGACAGCATGTACCACGCCGCTGAGTTTCACGGCCTTAGAGGGACAGAGGGGAACAGTCACTGGATCATTATAGTGGTTGGCAGGGGTGGTTACAGTAGCACCTTTCCCAGCCAGGTCATGCACAGCAACTCCCTGGAGTGTCACCATCATTTTGACCAGAGTGGTAGACCCCAGTGGAAGCTCTCCTGGGCCCTGTTTACTGATGGACTCAGACCTACGACCTGCATTTTCCCTGCGTCTTTAGCAGGTCAGAGTCCTGGTTCATTTAGGGGAGTTCACTTAGCCCCCGGGTTTGTGCTTTTTGTCCCACGCCCCAGTATCCCTGTAAAACCATATTTATCCAAAATAAGTCTCCGAATCTTCAGTCCCCTACTCAGACCCCTAGACACACTGTCCCCAAAAGTACAGTGACTATTTGTGCTGCCACCAATGAGGTGTGTGTGTGGGGGGGGAGAAAGGCTGAGTTAAGGTGGCAAATGAGAGTCGACACAGCTGAGCGCTAAAGGAACGCAGATCTTCTTTTCTGGCACTGGATAAAAATGCAGGCGGGGGGGGGGCAGAGGAAACAGAGAACACGAATCAGCAAAATGGATTCCATGAAGCAGCAGAAGGTGTTTCCATGTTACACACATGCTGTTGCTTTAATGCCAAGCCTCCAGCAGAACAGACACAAGAAGCCAGACCCAGCAAACCTCTGATTCAGAACCTCCTCCGCCACAGAAAGGCCATGGGGAGAGCAGTCAGCTGAGGGTTACTCTATGATTCCCCCCCCCCCTTTCATTTCGGTACAGTGTCAGCACATTCGGACAGAACAGGGATACCGCCCAAAGCGTCCAAGCCACCCCAGCTAAACGGATTGCCCTCCTGTTCCACCGCTAACTTCCTCATGGGACAACGAGCTGCAGCCGAGCTCAAAAGCACTTTGCACTCCAGTGCTAGATAACCCTCCCGTCCGCCCTGTGTCTGACCGATCAGGAAATAGGTCACCAGGACAGTACCTGATCTCCCCAAGCCCCCAAGGGAGTCAGCGTCAGAACTCAGGAGCTCACAACGTACCTGCCTCTGTGGCTACATTTCGTGAGCTCTGTTCGCTCCGAGGCTATGTCTACTTTCTGAGCGAGGGGCACGAGGCTCCTGCTTGTGCACGCACACTCGCGCTTGCTCGCACCAAGCTGGCACAAGTATCACTAGCCGTTTGGCGGCAGCAGCACGGGTAGCGGAGGCACGGCTGAGCCGTGCAGAACACGGACCCGCTGCTTTCAGGCGCGTTTGCACTCGGCCCAGCTCAGTCGTGCCTCCACTGCCGCCACAGCCACACTGCTAGTGATACTTGTGCTCGCTCGCCGAGCACTAGTGAACGTGTGCGCACGCCGGGGCCGCTGGCTGAAGTGGGATTTGAGAGGCGCATGGGCCATCTGCATGGGCTGAATTTCCCCCGTAATGCTCTCGCCGTTAGACCTGCTGGACAAAATTCAGCCACCACTCCTGTTGAGGGCAGTCTATTTATTGGCCCTCTCCTGCACGTTCCAGGCATGCACAGCACCCAGCACCCATGGAAGTCAGGGATCCTCCAATGCCTGCTCCCTCCCCTGCTGGTGGTCAGAGCTGACCTCTCACTTGGGTTTCTTTTCCAGAAGATGCCCAAGATGCTGGGCGCCGAGCCCCTCCCGGGCGGTGGTGCATGCTCTCCCTGGCATCAGCGGGCGGGCAGAACGCTCAGTGCCGTGAGGAGCCCAGCCCCACATCTCTACATGGCTCTTCCTCCCAGCTTTATCCCAGGAGCTCAGCATCCCAGGTGTGGCTCTTGTAACAGGGCCCGCAGGACTGCGGGAACCTGCTTCACGAGGCTTCCTCTGCACCTGCTGGGGCAAGGAGCTTTCTTCAGCCCATCTGGGGTCACTGGGGGTGTTCCTACTTGACCGTCTCGGGTGCTCCATGATGGGCACTATGAAAGAAACAAAACCCATCTGTACCCCTGGTCGGGTCTTTTCTCCAGATAAACTTTGGTACGTTTCTAACAGAACTGCCTCGAAACAAAGCAGATGGGATGTCCTGCACCCAAGGCTGGACAACTGGTGGGCCTGTCTGCGACACCCCAGCCAACTCCTTTCTTTAAGTAGCAAAATATACACAAACACTGGCAATGCTTCATCTCCTGTTTATAGTATGAGACCAAGGGCCAAACAAATCACTGGTGTATTGCCACTGAAGTCAGGAGATTTACATCAGGGATGCCTTTGGCCTATAGATTTGAGGAGGACTCATTCTGAGGAGCATTTCTGAAATTTGCAGGGCGATTACTTGGAGCGTTGTCAAACGGCAAATCCACTCACGTCCTTCCTCTGGGCACCGCTTTGAAGGACAGCCTGATCCTCAGCTGGTGTAAACTGGGATAGCGCCTTTGAGGTCGCTGTTGCTACACCAGTTCACACCAGCTGAGGATCTGGCCTTAACTGGGCATCCCCTCAAACAGTAGGTGGGTTGGTTTTGGTTTTCATTTCCAGCTGTTGTACTCCAGTCCTGGTTTCTCCCTTCACTGGTCTGCTGCGGATGGTAACTTGATTTTGCAGCTGAACGCGAGAGACATATTAAGCCACCTCAACCACTCCTCCCCTTTGCCATGGCAGCACCCTCCCCCAGGCTTTGCTCAATCTGCTTTTAAAAGGTCCCAGCTTTGGGGCTTCCACAGCTTCCTCTGGGAGACCGTGTCACAGACAAGTAGGTCTCCCTTTCGGAGACTGTTATTCAGCCTACATTTACCATTGCTCCGTTTCCACCTGTTATTTCTAGTGATTCCCCCTTCACCACGCTAGACATTTTTTCTCCTTCCTTTGGTTATTACTCTGCTCAGCGATTTCCAGTCATACACCCGATTGGTCCATTGATTTGGCCGCTCTCCTGTGTGGGTTCCCTTGTGCTGAACTGTTCATTGCTTGTTTCTGAAAGTCACTCTCTGACAGCCTTCCCTGGCTGACCAGACGTTCATACACCTGGAAGAGTTCCTTCCACTCTTAAGTCCATAAGGCGGCCCACTTTGCTGAGGAGTTTTTCCCCAGATATGTGTTTCTACATCTCCCCATATTTAAAAGGGGTAGATGGTTACCTTGGATTTCTTGTGGCTCGTTAGATGTTCACAACAATTGGGAGCTTCTCCAATATCTTTTGTTGATCTTCACTCACCCAAGAGATTTTCCTGGATTCAGTTCCCAATGCTTGAGACGTTCATCTGCCATCTCCTTCCGGATGGGCTATTACCCATTGCCAGGAAAAGGAAAGTCATCGACAATGACCACCCGGAATGGGAGCTCCCCACTCAGCTCCTCCGTGTACAGGTGGGTTTCCAGGGGACATTGCAGACGTTCACCCTGGGGGAAGACGGGTGCGTATCCCTCACCCACATGTGCTCTGTCCCCGTGGTGGGTTCGCTGGTGCGTGAGGAGATGATGCTTCTGAATGAAGCCCTTTCCGCACTGGGTGCACCAGTCAGGTCTCTCTCCCGTGTGAGTCTTACGGTGGCGTTTCAAGTTCTTGCCCTTCTGGAAGCTCTTCCCGCACTCGCTGCAGGTGTATAGCCGGACCCCTGCGTGCTTGTGTTGATGCATCTTGAGGGTCCTGACGGCGTCACCACAAAGGGTGCAGCCGTAGGGCTTCTCGCCAGCATGCGTCCTCTGGTGCGTCACCAGAGTCTGCTTGTGCCGAAAGCTCTTGCCGCAGTCGCAGCAGATGAAGAGACTCTCCCCGGTGTGAGTTTGCTGGTGAACTTTCAGCACCCGGTGTGTCCGGAAGCTCTTCCCGCACTCGCTGCACAGGTAGGGCCGCTCGCCCGTGTGGGTTCTCCGGTGGATCTTCAGGCACTCGCCGGTGCTGAAGCTCTTCCCGCACTCGCTGCACAGGTAAGGCCGCTCGCCCGTGTGGGTCCTCTGGTGCGTCACCAGGTGCTGCTTCTGGATGAAGCTTTTCCCGCACTCGGCGCAGAGGAACGGGCGCTCCCCTGTGTGCGTGTGAAAATGGCGCTTCAGGTGCTCGCTCTTCCGGAAGCCCTTCCCACACTCGCTGCAGGTGTGCTTGGAGGGCTTCTGCGCAGCGTGACTTTGCCGATGCCGTCGGAGCTGCTTGTGCATGGCGAAGCCTTCTCCGCAGTCATTACATGTGTAGGCGCGCCCCCCGGCGTGAGTTCTCGCGTGCCTCACGAGCGATTGCCTGTGGCTGAAGCTCTTCCCGCAAGCCTCACACACATGGAGCCTCTTTCCCGTGTGGGTTTGCTGGTGAACGCTGAGATCCCTGCGTATCCGGAAGCTCTTCCCGCACTCGCTGCACAGGTAGGGCCGCTCGCCCGTGTGGGTCCTCTGGTGCTTCACCAGGTGCTGCTTCTGGATGAAGCTTTTCTCGCACGCCGTGCATGCGAAGGGTCGCTCCCCTGTGTGGATCCGATTGTGCCGCTTCAGGTGCTCGCTCTTCCGGAAGTTTTTCCCACACTCGTCGCACGTATGGGGCCGCTCCCCCAAGTGGATCTGCTGGTGCAGTTTGAGATTCACGGGCCTGCAAAAGCTTTCCCCGCAGCCAGGGCTTCTGTACGGTTTCTCTCCAGCGTGGATTCTCTGGTGGACCCTCAGGGTTTGCTTACAGCTGAAACTTCTCCCACAGTCGTTACGCATGTGCAGCTCCTCCCCAGCGTGAGTTCGCTGGTGACCCTGAAGAACCCTGCGCGTCTGGACGCTTTCCCGGCCCTCGCTGCCATGCAATGCCCTCTCCCCCAGGTGGGTGCTCTGGTGTGTTTTAAAGCGGGCAGACGTGCTGAAGCTCCTCCCGCACTGGGGGCAGTTATACAGCGCCACCCCTGAATGGGTTCTCTGATGCATTACCAGATGGTGCTTTTGGCGAAAGCTCTTTCCACACTCCGGGCAGGGGTAGGGTCTCTCCCCGGTGTGCGTCCGAAAGTGGCATTTCAGATTCCCACGCTTCTGGAAGCTTTTCCCACATTCGCTACATTTGTGAGGTTTCTCATCTGGGCTGAGCTGCTGTGGATTTGTGGTTTCAACATGCTTTCCTTTCAGGTGGGCTTGGTCTAGTTTGTTTCTCCTCCCCACAGCAAGGCTGCCCTGACCAGTGCGGTTTACTCCCTGGATAGAAAAAAGCAAATTATATTCCTTTTCAGAGTCTCTGAATGGTGTCTCGAGTTGTCCCAGGTTCTCAGCATTTTCCTTATCATCCTCATCCTCCTTAATTAGGAGCCTGAAATCAGCTGCTGGAATTAAAAAGAAAAAAACATTCTGGGCATCCACATGTGTTGGTTGCAAAGACCAAATCTGTTACCAACTAACACTTGCTTCCAAGACATTTCAGCCCTTGTCACACAGGTCTGCTACAGATGCAGCTCAATACGCTGCGAGCAGCAAGTGTGAGCTGGCCTAATTATGGGTCTGATTCTGCCACTCTTGCATTAAGCACTCCCATTGAAATCAGTGGGACTGTCTTTGGAGTAAGGTGAGATACGGGTGACAAAAATCTGGCTGTTTGCTAGAACAGTTTTCCCAAAAGTGTGTGGTATTGAATTAAGTTGTAAGGTCAATGTAGCTGAGGGCTTCTCTGAAGCAGACTTCAGAACACTTGCCGGAGTGAGTCCTGTTCAGATAACAGGTTTCACAGCATGGACCCCTCAGAGAGTTTTCCTGGATACTCTGATATCAACCCATTCTGCGTTTGCTCTAAAATTCCTTGAATCCTCTACTCCAGCTCCACACTCCATTGGATCTCATCCTCCAGTTAATCGCCCCGAAACAAAAATTCATTCTTTTCACTAGACAGTAAACTCTCCCATGGGTCCCTGGGATTGATAACGGCCTGGATCACTTTCCCAATATAGCCCAACACAAACACTCATCTCTGATTGCTGCTGTTGTCTCAGATGGTAGCAATCTGCTCACGGTTTCTATGGCAGGGAAGCTAGTAAAGTTCCTACTCACTCTCAGGTAATTCTATTTCTTCCAGATCCTGAAGCTCCCAGAGCGATGACTCTTCCTCCGGATTGTTCAGCGACACAAGAGCAGGTCTGGGAACTGGATACCCTGTTCACAAAGACAGGATTACACAACGGTCTGCAAGGTTCTCCTTCCACCCTGTGCTCGACTTCCCCATTCCCACCCCCTGGAGCAAGAGGCTCTGGACAGCGCTAGAAAGCCACACCCGCGTCTGAGCAGCATCACTCCTAGTGGGGCCAGGACTCGGCACTTCAATGTTCATTTGCAAAAACTCTGTGGCTTTTTATGTACCGGGAAAGCTGGGGGCTCGGATATTCGCCTCAATCTCTGATCCCACCCAGGAACATCAAAGCTCCTCCAACACACAGTCAAACAATGAAAACTGATCTTTACCTAGTGAAATCAGATGAACATAATTCTCCCTCATCACCTCCCGGTACAGCGCCTTCTGCCATTCTGTCAATTTCTCCCACTCCTCAAGGGTGAAATAGACAGCGACCTCCTCAAATGTCACTGGCACCTGAAATCCAGAGGGACATACACTCAGCACCTACCGCTGACGCCCTGAGACTCAGCCAGGCAGAGGGACGTGTTTCTATGCTGTACAGTGTGTTTATATTCTGCTGTGGACGTTTCATACACACAGTCTCATTTTTGGACACGTGTAAACTCCCAGGAATAGGAACTGTGTTTGGTACAGAGTCAGTGCTCACTAATTTATCCAGTGGTATCTGAGCACCTCAACAAAGAGATAAAAAGCCCCAAAGGAGCTTAGAAGTTGTAGTCTGAACTTTACTGCTGCTGCTACATGGCTTCCTCATTGCTCCATCTCTACACACACAGGCCTCTCCTCCACTCCTCCTGCACATCTGGAACTCTTAGTCTCACACAATACATTGGCCAATCACTTGCTACAGGCCCCTTCTGACCAATCAGAACCTCCCGAGCAACGTCCGGACAGTGACATAGGAGCTTGCGTGAGAGAAAAGTAAAGTCCTGATTGGTTGGAGGCACTTTACTATCCAGAGGTTTTGTCTTTTGAGTATATAGTTCTGCACCCCGCCTTTCTGTGCCTCAATTAGTGGGTTATTCCTTACAGGGTATTGAATCCATCACCTCTATAAGTTGCACATATAGAATCTCCACCCCTAATAGGAGATTACGGCTTCTTGCGAAAACACGTCTGCATGGTCTATCTCACACTCTATGTGACTAGATCCCCCCGGCGTGCAGCCTGGGACTGTGGTGGGCCCGCTGTGCACCCCTGACTCTCTTCTCCCCCTTGCCCCTCTTGCCCCTTGCCCCTGCTTGCCCCCCCTTGCCCCTCTTGCCCCTGCTTGCCCCCCCTTGCCCCTGCTTGCCAGGAGCCGATCAAAAAAAGAAGTAAGTGCAACAAGCTACAAGCCAAACAAGCTCCAAGCAAAAAACTAGCCAACAAGCAACTCACAAGCCAATTAAGCCAAAAACAAGCCCAAATTTCTGCGTTTTTTTCCACGGGTTTGGCATGTCTGCCCTGTGGGTGCCAGGAGATTAGAGAGACAAGGTGGGTGAGGTCAGATCTTTAACTGGACCAGCTTTTGTGGGGGAGACAGACAAGCTGCTCCACGAAGAGAGATTCCCTCACCCACCTTGTCTCTCTGCCCAGCCGGCAGATTGGGAAGGGCAGAAGGGTTGAGCGGGGTCGGGCTCTTTGCTCCAATCTCGGGCCCCGATCCTACTAGGCAAGGGGGCCTGGCTGGAGCCCGGGGCCAGGGGAACCCACCCCCTGCCCTGCCGCGGGGGGGCGCCTCTGCCTGGAACCAGCTGATGGCAGCCCCGGGAATCCCCCCCCGTTCACAGCCCCATGCCCGGGGGCCGCCCCGCAGCTCCCCGAGGGAGAGGCGGGGGCAGCAGCGGGGCAGGTGTTCCCCGCAGCCCCAGAGGAGGCCGCCGGGGCCCTGCAAACTCCGCCCCTGACTCCCGGTGAACCGGGGGAGGCTGGGTCCCCGCGGGCGGCCCAGCCCCTTTGCCCGGGACCCTCCCTCGCCCTGCTGGGATCCACCCCCCGGGCCCGCCCAGCTCCCGCAGCATCCCCCGGCTCCTACCCGAGCAGGGACCCCGCCAGCCATCGGCCGGGCGCCGCTGCAGCCCCGCTCCCTGCTTGGCCTGGGCAGCGCCTCCTGCGGGGCTCTCCGACCCCCCCCAGCGCCACGTGTGAGTAATTACCGGGACCCCCCCCCAGCGCCACGTGTGAGTAATTACCGGGAGACCCCCGCCCCCAGCGCCACTTGTGAGTAATTACCGGGAGCCCCCCCCGCCACGTCTGAGTAATTACCGGGAGCCACCCCCCCCTCCAGCGCCACGTGTGAGTAATTACCGGGAGCCCCCCCCGCCACGTCTGAGTAATTACCGGGAGACACCCCCCCCTCCAGCGCCACGTGTGAGTAATTACCGGGAGCCCCCCCCGCCACGTCTGAGTAATTACCGGGAGACCCCCCCCCCCCAGCGCCACGTCTGAGTAATTACCGGGAGACCCCCCCCTCCCACGCCACGTGTGAGTAATTACCGGGAGACCCCCCGCCAGCGCCACGTGTGAGTAATTACCGGGAGACACCCCCCCCAGCGCCACGTGTGAGTAATTACCGGGAGACACCCCCGCGCCACGTGTGAGTAATTACTGGGAGACCCCCGCCCCCGCAGCGCGTTTCGGCCCCACCGACACATGCGAACGGGCAGGAGCGTCAGGCCCTCCTGGATGGGGCGGGGTTCGGGGTCAGGGGTTGGGCTGGCCAGTTGTAAGGAGCCATTAATAGAAGTTGGTTCTGGGTCCAAAACCCACCCATCCTAAAGCATGTTAGGGGCCAGGGGCTGGTTCCTCCCACTAGCTACTTGCCCCAGCCCTGGAGTAACTGGTGGAGAAGAATGAGGGGGGATTTGATAGCAGCCTTCAACTACCTGAAAGGGGGTTCCAAAGAGGATGGATCTGGACTGTTCTCAGTGGTGGCAGATGACAGAACAAGGAGTAATGGTCTCAAGTTGCAGAGGGGGAGGTTTAGGTTGGATATTAGGAAACACTATTTCACTAGTAGGGTGGTGAAGCACTGGAATGGGTTACCTAGGGACGTGGTGGAATCTCCATCCTTAGAGGTTTTTAAGGTTAGGCTTGACAAAGCCCTGGCTGGGATGATTTAGTTGGTGTTGGTCCTGCTTTGAGCAGGGGGTTGGACTAGATACCTCTTGAGGTCTCTTCCAACCCTAATATTCCATGATTCTATGATCAGTACTTTCTTTCCAGCAGAGGTGGTTTGGGGGTTGCTCAGAGGAGGCAGTTTTCGTTGTGTAAGGTGATGATGCAAATCAGGAAGGCAAAGAGCTTTTTCAGCCCTGGACTTTGTTAACATGGCACAGGGCTGACGGGCCTCCGAGCCAAACTCTGATACTACGCGTCTAACAGCTTGCGGCGCAGCTGTCTATATTCTGCTCAGCTCCCAGTGAAGTCACTCTGGATTTATAGCTGTGTAAAAGCAAGAGGAAAATTTCACCGAGTCTCTGGAATGATTTATCAGTTCTCACTTCTTCAGCCTGCATCCAACTGTAGAAGAACTCCACTACAACTGCTTCATGAAATCATAGCCAGCTCTGTGACCCAAGGTCCTCTTGGCACAGGGGTACATAAGGGTTGCAAGGATCCCCCGGGTCTGGTATGTATGCAGTAGCCTGCCCATGAATGTCATGTAGGGTCTCCAATGAAAGCCTGTGTCACAGATCCAGACTAACACGGCTACCCCTCTGATACTGTGTCACACTGGTTATAATCACTGCGAGATGNCCCCCCCCCCAGCGCCACGTGTGAGTAATTACCGGGAGACCCCCGCCCCCGCAGCGCGTTTCGGCCCCACCGACACGTGCGAACGGGCAGGAGTGTCAGGCCCTCCTAGATGGGGCGGGGTTCGGGGCCAGGGGTTGGGCTGGCCAGTTGTAAGGAGCCATTAATAGAAGTTGGTTCTGGGTCCAAAACCCACCCACCCTAAAGCATGTTAGGGGCCAGGGGCTGGTTCCTCCCATTAGCTACTTGCCCCAGCCCTGGAGTAACTGGTGGAGAAGAATGAGGGGGGATTTGATAGCAGCCTTCAACTACCTGAAAGGGGGTTCCAAAGAGGATGGATCTGGACTGTTCTCAGTGGTGGCAGATGACAGAACAAGGAGTAATGGTCTCAAGTTGCAGAGGGGGAGGTTTAGGTTGGATATTAGGAAACACTATTTCACTAGTAGGGTGGTGAAGCACTGGAATGGGTTACCTAGGGACGTGGTGGAATCTCCATCCTTAGAGGTTTTTAAGGTTAGGCTTGACAAAGCCCTGGCTGGGATGATTTAGTTGGTGTTGGTCCTGCTTTGAGCAGGGGGTTGGACTAGATACCTCTTGAGGTCTCTTCCAACCCTAATATTCCATGATTCTATGATCAGTACTTTCTTTCCAGCAGAGGTGGTTTGGGGGTTGCTCAGAGGAGGCAGTTTTCGTTGTGTAAGGTGATGATGCAAATCAGGAAGGCAAAGAGCTTTTTCAGCCCTGGACTTTGTTAACATGGCACAGGGCTGACGGGCCTCCGAGCCAAACTCTGATACTACGCGTCTAACAGCTTGCGGCGCAGCTGTCTATATTCTGCTCAGCTCCCAGTGAAGTCACTCTGGATTTATAGCTGTGTAAAAGCAAGAGGAAAATTTCACCGAGTCTCTGGAATGATTTATCAGTTCTCACTTCTTCAGCCTGCATCCAACTGTAGAAGAACTCCACTACAACTGCTTCATGAAATCATAGCCAGCTCTGTGACCCAAGGTCCTCTTGGCACAGGGGTACATAAGGGTTGCAAGGATCCCCCGGGTCTGGTATGTATGCAGTAGCCTGCCCATGAATGTCATGTAGGGTCTCCAATGAAAGCCTGTGTCACAGATCCAGACTAACACGGCTACCCCTCTGATACTGTGTCACACTGGTTATAATCACTGCGAGATGTATGTATGGAAAATAGGTTGAGTTCTGTTTTATATTAAAAACTCTGTTCTCTAGGGCGGTGAGAGAAGGCAAGTCACTGACAGGTGATCCACAAGCTCCTGTCAGGCAGGGGGTAATTGATGCTCATCTCACTCTGGCTGGTCACGTGCCAATTAAGTATTGTACGAGTCACAATGGACGGCCATTTACCGTCTGAGCAAAATGCAAGTCACTAGATTGTGGAGGTTGCAGGACAAAACAAGAACACCCGGGCTTATCCTGTTACAGTGAGACAATGAACTCTTGAGCCTATATCTGGGGTGCAGATGAACCCCCAATTCTCCTTCAGTCTATGTGAACAAACCACCAGTGGCCTTGATCTTATGGGAAGGGGTTGAAAAGGCTGGGGAAAGGACGGGGGGCCGGCTAGCTTGCAGGGGCCAGGGCCGTGCCTTGGGAGCTCTGTTTAGGCCCTAGCGAGCGCGTTATGATTTTGTTTCATACGTAACCGTTTGTTTCCAACACTCTTTCTGTCCCTCGCTTGACTCTCAGTTCTCTGATGTTAAACGTCTCCCTGTTGTCGCTATACATCGACCGGAGCTGTGTGACGCAGAGCGGGGACCCTGAGCGGGCGTGTTGTTCCTTTGGGAGCAGCGAATCCGAGAGCTCTGCGTTCAGTGGTATTAGGAGTGCTAGTGATAATGTAGGGATTCAGGCCTGTATTTTCGCCTGAGATAGAATTTTGGGCCTTGTTTGCCCGTTTGATTCTTGATACACTTCTGTTCTTACTAATATGTGTGAACAAAGGGGTCCTTACTAAAATGTGCAAACAAAGGACAAAGACACTGTGTGTTGCTTCTGCCTGGCCAGATGGGTTTGTTAGTATAAGGGGAACAGATAAGAGCAGTTAAAGTGTTACTGGGCATGGTGGGAGTGGAATATACCAGCACACACTTGAAGACTGCCTCAGCTCCTATCTCAAGGCAAGGTCAAGCAACCCGTCGGGAGGGGCGAGGGAGGTTTGGGGGGAAGGTATCAAACACTAAAAGACCAAAGAAATGCCTGTCCCTGACCGTAGCACAACCTCACTCCTTACCCCTCCCATGGGGTACAAAAGAGGTGGGACGAAGACCCCAGACTCACGACCCCCCAAAACGGGACTCGACCATAAACTGTAAGGGGTGGGACCGAGGGTGTGCATTGCAGGTATAATTATGCCTGCTAAAGGGGAAGGGAGACGCGGGGTGAACGCTCCGCGGCGTCGGAGCCGGGCAGGGAGACGCGGGGTGAACGCTCCGCGGCGTCGGAGCCGGGCAGGGGGACGCGGGGTGAACGCTCCGCGGCGTCGGAGCCGGGCAGGGGGACGCGGGGTGAACGCTCCGCGGCGTCGGAGCCGGGCAGGGGGACGCGGGGTGAACGCTCCGCGGCGTCGGAGCCGGGCAGGGGGACGCGGGGTGAACGCTCCGCGGCGTCGGAGCCGGGCAGGGGGACGCGGGGTGAACGCTCCGCGGCGTCGGAGCCGGGCAGGGGGACGCGGGGTGAACGCTCCGCGGCGTCGGAGCCGGGCAGGGGGACGCGGGGTGAACGCTCCGCGGCGTCGGAGCCGGGCAGGGGGACGCGGGGTGAACGCTCCGCGGCGTCGGAGCCGGGCAGGGGGACGCGGGGTGAACGCTCCGCGGCGTCGGAGCCGGGCAGGGGGACGCGGGGTGAACGCTCCGCGGCGTCGGAGCCGGGCAGGGGGACGCGGGGTGAACGCTCCGCGGCGTCGGAGCCGGGCAGGGGGACGCGGGGTGAACGCTCCGCGGCGTCGGAGCCGGACAGGGGGACGCGGGGTGAACGCTCCGCGGCGTCGGAGCCGGACAGGGGGACGCGGGGTGAACGCTCCGCGGCGTCGGAGCCGGGCAGGGGGACGCGGGGTGAACGCTCCGCGGCGTCGGAGCCGGGCAGGGGGACGCGGGGTGAACGCTCCGCGGCGTCGGAGCCGGGCAGGGGGACGCGGGGTGAACGCTCCGCGGCGTCGGAGCGGGGCAGGGGGACGCGGGGTGAACGCTCCGCGGCGTCGGAGCCGGGCAGGGGGACGCGGGGTGAACGCTCCGCGGCGTCGGAGCGGGGAAGGGAGACGCGGGGTGAACGCTCCGCGGCGTCGGAGCCGGGCAGGGAGACGCGGGGTGAACGCTCCGCGGCGTCGGAGCCGGGCAGGGAGACGCGGGGTGAACGCTCCGCGGCGTCGGAGCCGGGCAGGGGGACGCGGGGTGAACGCTCCGCGGCGTCGGAGCCGGGCAGGGGGACGCGGGGTGAACGCTCCGCGGCGTCGGAGCCGGGCAGGGGGACGCGGGGTGAACGCTCCGCGGCGTCGGAGCCGGGCAGGGGGACGCGGGGTGAACGCTCCGCGGCGTCGGAGCGGGGAAGGGAGACGCGGGGTGAACGCTCCGCGGCGTCGGAGCCGGGCAGGGAGACGCGGGGTGAACGCTCCGCGGCGTCGGAGCCGGGCAGGGAGACGCGGGGTGAACGCTCCGCGGCGTCGGAGCCGGGCAGGGGGACGCGGGGTGAACGCTCCGCGGCGTCGGAGCCGGGCAGGGGGACGCGGGGTGAACGCTCCGCGGCGTCGGAGCCGGGCAGGGGGACGCGGGGTGAACGCTCCGCGGCGTCGGAGCCGGGCAGGGGGACGCGGGGTGAACGCTCCGCGGCGTCGGAGCGGGGAAGGGAGACGCGGGGTGAACGCTCCGCGGCGTCGGAGCCGGGCAGGGAGACGCGGGGTGAACGCTCCGCGGCGTCGGAGCCGGGCAGGGAGACGCGGGGTGAACGCTCCGCGGCGTCGGAGCCGGGCAGGGAGACGCGGGGTGAACGCTCCGCGGCGTCGGAGCCGGGCAGGGGGACGCGGGGTGAACGCTCCGCGGCGTCGGAGCCGGGCAGGGGGACGCGGGGTGAACGCTCCGCGGCGTCGGAGCCGGGCAGGGGGACGCGGGGTGAACGCTCCGCGGCGTCGGAGCCGGGCAGGGGGACGCGGGGTGAACGCTCCGCGGCGTCGGAGCCGGGCAGGGGGACGCGGGGTGAACGCTCCGCGGCGTCGGAGCCGGGCAGGGGGACGCGGGGTGAACGCTCCGCGGCGTCGGAGCGGGGAAGGGAGACGCGGGGTGAACGCTCCGCGGCGTCGGAGCCGGGCAGGGAGACGCGGGGTGAACGCTCCGCGGCGTCGGAGCCGGGCAGGGGGACGCGGGGTGAACGCTCCGCGGCGTCGGAGCCGGGCAGGGGGACGCGGGGTGAACGCTCCGCGGCGTCGGAGCCGGGCGGGGGGACGCGGGGTGAACGCTCCGCGGCGTCGGAGCCGGGCGGGGGGACGCGGGGTGAACGCTCCGCGGCGTCGGAGCCGGGCGGGGAGACGCGGGGTGAACGCTCTGCGGCGTCGGAGCCAGGCAGGGGGACGCGGGGTGAACGCTCCGCGGCGTCGGAGCCGGGACCAGGACACTGGGAAACAAGGCTGTGTGGTGTCAGAATTATGGACATGCTGGCTTGACACTAACCCCAATGAAGATCGCATTGCCTGCCCGTCGGACTTCTGGTCTTCTGCTTTGTGTCTGCGTGACAAGAACCAGGGGAGGGGGTGAAGGGAAAGCCCTCAAACCAGTGGATCAGGGCTGTGCACTCCAGAGGGATGTTCCGAGGACTTGGCCATTGGCGGATGCCTATCGCTAACCTGTCCAGAGAGCGAGGGCAGCGGAGGCCTGGAAGGCTGGTGGTCTCAGGGAGCTAATCCACAGCAGGCCTAGACATGACGTCCTCCCACTAAGGACAGGTGGTGGGGGGGTCGTGGGAAGCGTCACAAGCTGCCATTAGTGAGCGGGCAGCACAGGGAGTGGGTGCCTTGGCCCTACACCACGGAATAGAAGATCGGCCTTCGTCCATCCTCTGCCAGCCCGGGCTAGGAGCTGTCGGGACAGAGTGTTCCACACGGAGCGGAGGCTGGAGGACAGAGTCTCTGCGCTGTAAGTTAGACGGACCTTAGGTGGACTATGGGGTTTAGGGGCGTCGAAACTGGTGGAGTATCAGAGGGGTAGCCGTGTTAGTCTGGATCTGTAGAAGCAGTAAAGAATCCTGTGGCACCTTATAGACTAACAGACGTTTTGCAGCATGAGCTTTCGTGGGTGAATACCCACTTCTTCGGACTACTTGCATCCGAAGAAGTGGGTATTCACCCACGAAAGCTCATGCTGCAAAACGTCTGTTAGTCTATAAGGTGCCACAGGATTCTTTGCTGAAACTGGTGGAATTCACTGAGGAACCAAGAGGGGAGGATGGCCTGGAAACGACACCCACTTCGCCTCTCCCACCCACTCTATAGCTGTGTAAGTAGGTCCTGTGGAGTCTGTATTGGACTCCCTTCCTCTCTACCTGGCAGGGTGCTCAACCCCTCCCTCCCCCCCGGCCCTGCCCCCACTCCACCTCTTCCCCCAAGCCGTCACCCCACCCCTTCCCACCTTTGCTCCGCCCTCCAGCCCCATCCCTTCTCCGCCTTTTTCTGCCCCCTACCCTGAGCATGCCCTGTCCCCACTCCTCCCCTTCCCTCCCAGCACCTCCTGCACACCACGGAACAGCTGATCCGCGGCGGGCGGGGGGCGCTGGGAGGGAGGGGGAGAAGTTGATCAGTGGGGCTGCAGGCAGGGAGGAGGCACTGGGAGGAGGAGGGAGGGGAGCTTGGCGGCTGGTGCGTGCTAAGCACCCCCGGAGTCGGCGCCTATGGCTGGATGGATTGAGGCTGTAATGAATCCGTGCTTGAGCAGCACAGTGGCCGTGCCCTCGAGTTAATTAGATTTGCAGAAAGAGGCTCTGTTTGTAATACACTATTTTTATTGCTCCAAACACCCTGCACACGGTACATGAGATTACACAGGATTCACAGGTATTGCTGCTAGGGATGTAACAATCGTTTAAGGAAGTACCCGTTTAAACTATTAAAATTATATCGTTAACCGTTTAATCGTTCACCAGTTCACAATCTACCCCTGGCGTGGGGGGACCCACCCTGCTGTCTCTCCTCAGAGGTGGAGTGCAGTGGCCTGGGGGAGCATGGCTGGGCGCTGCCACCCCTTGCTCTCCCAGTTTCTAGGCACTGCCGAGTGCGCCTAGTTCGGCAGATCCAGTGGTTCCGGGGCAGACCCACCGCTGCAGCCAGCTACAAGAGAAGCAGAGCTGGGGGGGGAGGGGGGAGCTGCCGGGCTGCCCCCAGCGGTGCCCTCTCTGCCGGGCACAGGCTGATCCAGCTGCACCCCGAGCTGCGAAAGTGCTGCAAGCTCCCGCGTCCCCTGGGTAGTGCTGTGACATTTTTGATGTACACGTTAGCTATTACAATGCCACGAAATTATTTTACCAATCTGTTTTAAACGTTAACTGGAATCTATTAACGGTAAGACTAATACTGATCGGTTTACATCCCTAACTGCTGTACGGTTCTACCACATGCGACAACAATGCAATAAATCCCTTCGCTCACCACTAGAGAGAGACATTGGTTTCTGCCATTGCTACTCACACCAGCGAACGATTATTGTGCGTTCCGAGTGACGTCTGCACCACACGCCCAACGCCTCCGCTGATGCCAGCCGTTCTTGGGCCTTCCAAGCTCCCACAGAGGAGGAGGTGCAAGGACAGGAAGGCCAAGCCCTAGACTGGCTCAAAGAAGCACCAGGAACACAAAGTTCACGCTAGACTTTTAAAAAAAGTGTCTGAATGTTTGTGTGCGTCAGCGTGGTGCTGGAGAAAGGTGACAGCCCAGGAGACAGGCTTCCTCTATCCCCAGAGCATGTACATAGACAGCGTGCTGCAAGCAACCCAAACCATGCTCTTGATCTGGGGAAGTCCAGTTCTAGCAGGCAGGACCGGTAATTCTGCACAACTCATTCAAACCTCAGCCTCTCTGCTGGGAATACCAGGAAGGGGGCCAATTTAGGAAGGGTACATGGAGATCTGTCTACTGGTAACATGGCTGAGACCCAGCATACTCATTTCCCATGGGCCACTTTCCATCACTATCAACCCCAGCGAGATTTAAACCTAGCGGTAGAAAGCTTCCCCTCTCATTAGGAATTGCTCTTCAGTGCTCCTCGACTTTTTAAAAAATTGCCTGGAGATCCTGCAAAGTCTGGTGGTTCCATCAGTTCCAACACCTCAGCACATGTTGCGTCACCTCACGTCTACCAGAAGACAGCTGAAGCACTGAGCCACCCTAAAGGTCACAAAGCCATTCCTGGAGACTTTCCTCCGTGACAGAGCTGTGTGTGCGCGCACACATTTTCACAGTCCTCTCTACCGACTTTAACGACAAAGATGGCTACTACTTTGACTCCTTTTAGTTCTCCAGAGCTAGACCAGCTAAGGGGGAAGAGAGCTGGATTCTAAACCTTCTTGGACATCAGCGGGAATCATTGTGGGGATTTTCTATGGCCTGTTATCCAGGAGGTCAGACTAGATGGTTGCAATGGTCCCTTCTGGCCTTGGAATCTAGGAATCATCAACAGAATTGTTTAAGTTCAAGTCATTTTCACAGGGGCAAAACTTAAACACACACAGCCAGCAGATGTGTTGAGCAAGAACGTGCTATTCTTACTCTTCAGAGTAAAACCACCCTTTAAATAGTTCCATTCAAGTCCTATGTGCTGATGTACGGTGGTTTTATTAAGGGTGAACTGAACAATGAGCTTTAAAGTGTCCATCCCATCAGATGGGTGGGGGGATATTTCTTACACTTTTTGGATGCTGTTCCTACCTTGGGCGCACAATACGTTTCCATTTGTCCGGGCAAGTTTTCCCCACGTGCAATGAAATGTCGCATTTTTGTTCTTTCTGTGCAACTTGCGGCCCAGCGGATTAAGCCTCCTGGCTTGTTTTATTGTAACGCACAACAGGAAAAGTGAACTTTGGAACCATGATCACCGAGACCGGCGTTTTTCTTGCATGAGTGACCTGGTGACGCCGAAGATCACGAATGGCTTGAAAACGTCTCCCGCACTCTCTGCACAGGCATGGTGGCTTGGTTATGTGGGTCTCCTGGTGCCTGAGCAGCTGTTGCTTCTGAATGAAGCACTTCTCGCACTTGGTGCATTTAAACCGCTTCTCCCCTGTGTGGACTCTCAGGCGCATTGCCAGGTCTCGCGTTTGAGCAAAGCATTTCCCATATTCAGCACACACGTGGGTCCTCTCTGCATGTGTGAGCTGGTGACGGTCCGGATCTGCATGCTTTGAGAAGCGCTTCTCACATTGGCTCCTTTTCTTCTTGTCCCGCTCCGAGGGATTTGGGATTGTAGCGGACGTCTTGTGGCTCAGGCTGGACAGAGCTAACGTCGTGGGCAGGCTCCTGTTCTGCTTGGAGACACTGCTCTCACTTGGGCAGTCTTCTTCCTCGCCGGAAGCCTGCAAGGCCTGCTCCCTAGAGTCCCCGGGTAATATACTGACGTGTCCCAGGCTTACATCATACCCTTCGTCATGCCTCTCCACCTTGAGCTGGGCCCCGAGAGCATCTGCAGGATTAGAATCAACGGCCAGACAATGGTCAGTGGCAAAGAACCTTGACAGGACAATAGATTTTGTTTCACGGGGGGATTCCAAGACACGGAGCCTTTCAGAAACTGCGCATGGGCCTGCCAGGGGGACAGCTCGGGACTCACAAATCCACTTGGCAAGAGGAACTCTGCAACGTGTAGCATCAGGCTCCTAGACCAGAACACAAGGGCTCTTCTCAGGCTTTGTCTACACTCGGCAGTTTTGTCGGTCAAACTTTTGTCGGTCAGGGGTATGGAAAAAAACCCCACTCCCCCGATGGACATAAGTGTCACCAACAAAAGTGCCGGTGTGGACAACGCTATGTCGGTGGGAGACGCTCTCCTGCTGCTCGTTGGCGGTGGTGTAATTATGCCGGTGGGAGAGCTCTCTCCCGCTGGCACAGAGCGGCTACACGGAGACCTTACAGCGGCGCAGCCGCAGCAGTACAGCTGTAAGGTCCGTAGTGTAGACCTGGCCTAAGATGGACAAAATTGACTGCACAAACCCACCGGCACGTCTTGGCCGGTAATTTGCTATCCAGACACTGTGCTCTAGACCTGAATTGTAAAAAAAAATCCCCCCTCCCCCCCCCATCGACACCAAGATGTGAATTCAACAGTGAAATGAATACAACTCCCCCCTCCCCCCCCCGAGGTTTTGGGCCTGGATCTGACCCACATCACTTTGCCTGCTAAGTGTGGGTAGAGCAGAAGCCATTTCATCTGGAACAACAGACCGGCACAATTTTGTTTTTGGCAGAGGGAGAGAACTGGTGACATTCCTAATTGCCCTGATTCCAACCATTACTGGGGGTTGCAAGGTTGGTCGTTCCAATGCAGCTGAACCCCCTTCCCTGCTAGTGGCTGGAGGATTATACTTCCACAAAACGGCACTGGGCTGCCCAAAATACAGGGCAGGAATTCCATATTAACAGAGATCCCTGTAGACACCTTCTTTCCTGAGCCATGTTGAGCAAAGGAAGGGAATCCCTATCCGGCCAGACACCACAGAACCCACCGTAAACTTCCCGTTGATAAAGGGAGACAAGAAGGAAAACAAAAAGTGAGGGAACACTTCAGAGATGGGCTGTGATGATGTCGGCATGCCCAGACCAACCCAGGCAGGCATTAGATCTACTGCATGTCCAACCCACCTTCTTGATACTTCACCTAAGGGCGGGGTAGCGTGTGCTCTCTGCCGAAAGCTCAGAACTAGCCGATCATCATGGAGAATACGAGAGGTTTGTACAGGAAATATTTTAAGAGCTATGGAAAATGTAGGGCGTTACTAGTTGGAGAGACAGCAGGTCACCTGAGGCGGGGCAGGGCTGAGAACGAACTCGATCCAGAGTGCGAACACGACCCAGCCCAGCGTCTGACCACCTGCAGGCCTGAGCACTGACAAAGACAAAAGGACCCCAAGAGACGACTCCAAATAGGGGGCCCTGAGGGCTGGGCTGAGCTGAAATGAATGCGATGGCCCGATTATGAAAACAGATACAAAGTCTGGGACTGTATAAGGGCTGAAGAAAGGGCACACGATGTTATCCATCCAGAGGTGACACTCTGCCGGCGGGAGTGTCTCGTGGAAAGGGGATCCCTGCTCTCTGGGCTGGACAAGTGCTGGCTGGACGGACTGACCGACCATTGGGTGAGAAATACAGGTCTGTCGCATCTTAGGCGCATTTAACATGTGCGATTTCAGCTTTATGCAGTCAGCAAAAACAAGAAAAAAACTGAAAAAAAAGAGAAAAATAACAATTTAAATACTGTTCCTGTAGTGCGGGCAATTCCGCCCGCCATTACACTCAATGTAATTTTGAATATACGCGGTTTTCGCTTTAGGCGCTGACCGCGGAACGTAACCCCAGCGTAAGACGAGACAGACCTGTACCTTATTAACAAGTGCCTTTCCAGTCTAACTACAGGCTCTAGTTTGTGTTTTATGTCTTTTACCTGTATCCTTATGTTTCCAAATCCTTTCACTTGCTTTCATTTGAATCTTTTACTGAAGCTTTGCTAAATAAACTTCCATTTGGTTTTACCGTAGACACATCTAAGTGCCTTGTGCCAAAGAGATGGCTGAACTGAGGTGAGGCCAGTGAACCAGAGAGCACTGATTCCAGGGAGGCAACAGATCAGCGCACGTTGTGGATGTCCTGAAGACAGGGGACGAGGCACTCGGCTGTACTAAACTGCTAACCTGCAGTGGGAAAGAGCAGGGCTTGCGCTAGCCTGCTGTGGAATTTGTGTGGCTTCGGGAGAGTTTCCCCTGGTGGGCGCAGACAAGAGTCCCTCATGCCGTTAGCAGGTGATAGCGATTCACCCTACACACCTGGGTTAGCCCTGAAAAGTGTCACACGTGCACTCTGGTGCCAAGAATAAAACATATTTGCTATTTTCTGCAGCGATACAAACCCCCTCACATCTGCTCCGGTGGCCTGACGCTGAGCATTCTTCTCTGGCGAGAAAGGTGGTAATAGCACCAAGCACTCGAGCAGCACTTAGCAAGGGCCAGCCGTGCGGGGGCAACGCCTGCTCCTGCATTCCTGATGTGCCCGAGTCACCCGCACTTCACTGCAAGGTGGATCCACAGCTTGTGGGATTGCCACAGCTCCAGCAACTTCAATTTACGCTCCATCAGCTTCCCCCCACGCCAGGAGCAGATCTGCCCCTGGGTGTTTCGAATGCACCAGGAACGCAGGCCCAGGCCCATTGACTATGCAGATGTTGCCACTCACACGCAGGTGATTCTTTTCCTTTCCGATCCAGCTGATCCGGGAGGCCCGGCTCTTCCTCTGGGTCAATCTGCGATAAAATGGCAGGACTCCCAAATTGATACCCTGTGAACACAGACAAAGGGATTACAGAGCCATCGGTAGGAGCTGGCCCAGTCCCAGGAGCTCTTGATCACCATCTGCAAGAGCTGAGGATGCTCAGCACTTAGCAGGCTCGGACCCCAAAATGTCAGTTGCAAAGAAATATTAATATTAAACCAGAACAAAACTGTAAATCCTATTTGTGCTCCGGGATTCCACCGTGCCCCATTCGACGTGGATGGATGGAAGTAAGCGAGATGGCTCCACTTTTCTTTAGAGTGGGCGTAGCTGGGCTCCATCAGGAATCCACGGGTCGGGAGATTAGCCCTGAATCAAAAGCCCCTAAAAACCCCCTCCAAAGATCCCACAGCTCCATGCCAGAAAACGAACACTGATCTTTACCCAGTGAGATCAGACTGGCACAATTCTCCTTCATCACCTCTCGATACAGCTCCTTCTGCCACTCAGATAAAACCTCCCACTCCTCCCGGGAGAAAGAGATGGTGACATCTTCAAAGGTCAGTTGCACCTGAAATCACAAGCAGTTACTCAGCCCTGTCTGCATCCATCGCCTGCCAGCTCTGCCGGGTTTTCCTGCCTCAGTTTCCAAGGACACCTCCTACCCTAATCTCTGCAGGGAAGGGCCAGTCATTTACTGTGTGTGTGTACAGCACCTCACATAACGGGGCCTGATCCTGACTGGTGCTAACGTAACATACAGCCAGAGCCTTCCTATAAGTAGGGCATCTGATAACTGGCAGTCACTGGAGCTCGGCTCTGTGCCATCCTGGGGGTAGAGGTGATGGTTCTTTGCATGGTACCTCCTCCAGGCAGGAATTGCAGGCTGAGGGTAAGAAGAGCAGGGAAGGAGCCCATGTACAGGAGGGGCTCCACAGTTCTTAGCGCTCCAGGGATACAGATACTTTGGATACGGTTCTCTGTATTTTTATGGCACCTTCCATCTGGGGAACCCAGAGCATCTGGTCATTCTCACAGCCCTCCTGTCAAGTAGGAAAAGAGAGTTATCCCCATTCTACAAGCGGGGAAACCAAGGCAGAGAGAGGTTAAGGGACTTGTCCAAGATCACACTGGCAGCATGTGGCAGAGCCGGGTCAAGGACCAATAGTACCCGAATGGGGTCATTTCAATTCTCTGAGTCGGAAAACGTGGACAGCCCTGAAATCACTGCCCAAGCTGTGCCTCGTTCCCATACCCAACAGCCAAACCAAACCACTTTGCTTTGCCCACAGTGGGGGAGGTCAACGTCCATTTCTGTTTCCATGGCCCAGGCTGCTACAGGCTGGTTCAACTCCTCTTTCATGGCTCACGTGAGCCGGATTCTCAGTTACACCAAGGCCTCTTTATACCACTCTGGCAGCACGGAGGTGCCTGAAAGTGGATGGAGACAGCTCCTGATTCTATCCCCGCGCCAGCCAGTGTAGGTGTAAGCTCTAGGCCTGCCCTGCTCCCAGTTAGGGGGCAGATCAGAGAATCATAGAATCTCAGGGTTGGAAGGGACCTCAGGAGGTATCTAGTCCAACCCCCTGCTCAAAGCAGGACCAACACCAACTAAATCATCCCAGCCAGGGCTTTGTCAAGCCTGACCTTAAAAACCTCTAAGGAAGGAGATTCCACCACCTCCCTAGGGAACCCATTCCAGTGCTTCACCACCCTCCTAGAGAAAAAGTTTTTCCTAATATCCAATCTAAACCTCCCCCACTGCAACTTGAGACCATTGCTCCTTGTTCTGTCATCTGGTACCACTGAGAACAGTCTAGATCCATCCTCTTTGGAACCCCCTTTCAGGTAGTTGAAGGCAGCTATCAAATCCCTCCTCATTCTTCTCTTCTGCAGACTAAACAATCCCAGTTCCCTCAGCCTCTCCTCCTCAGATCGGAGGCATGGGCAGAGTACACTGCACTCTGGCTGTTCCCAGTTCCTCAAGGCTCATAGGCAAGTTCTGAAAGCAGCACAGGCTGTGTTTACTGAGCAGGGGAGCAAGAGAACTACAGGGTCTGTCTGCGCCCAGCAGCCTCTGTAAGAAATCTCCTTTACACTCAGTACAACCGCCGCCTGTCTCTCCTCACCCATGAGCCACTGCACCTTTCACCAGCACAGAACTCCTCCTCATTCCTCTACCAAGTCTTCTGAGGGATAGATGGGCAGCAGGGGGTTGTGTTCGCAGGGCCAGGTAGGCAGGCGGAGCTTCAGAGTCTCAATGCGTGGATGAGACGATGGTGTAGAGAGGAGGGGTTTACATTCATTAGGAACTGGGGAAACTTTTGGGATGGGGGGAGCCTATACAGGAAGGATGGGCTCCACCTAAACCAAAGTGGAACCATACTGCTGGCACTAAACATTAAAAAGGTTGCAGAGCAGTTTTTAAACTAGGAGATGGGGTAAAGCCGACTGCTGCAGAGGAGCATGTGGATCGGACAGAGACTTCTCTTAGGGGAGAGTCTAATGGTACAGAATCTCCAGGTTATAGTCAGGAGCAGAGGATGGAAGAGGATAATGTAAGGGTCGGATCAGATGATAAACATTCACATAAAAAAGAATCTGACACATCAGAAAAGGGCAGACAAATAAACAGTGACAAGTTTTTAAAGTGCTTGTACACAAATGCTAGAAGTCTAAATAATAAGATGGGTGAACTAGAGTGCCTTGTGATAAAGGAGGATATTGATATAATAGGCATCACAGAAACCTGGTGGACTGAGAGCAATCAATGGGACACAATCATTCCGGGGTACAAAATATATCGGAAGGACAGAACAGGTCGTGCGGGGGGGGGAGTGGCACTATATGTGAAAGAAAATGTAGAATCAAATGAAGTAAAAATCTTAAGTGAATCCACATGTTCCATAGAATCTCTATGGATAGAAATTTCATGCTCTAATAAGAATATAACATTAGGGATCTATTATCGACCACCTGACCAGGACAGTGATAGTGATGATGAAATGCTAAGGGAAATTAGAGAGGCTATCAAAATTAAGAACTCAATAATAGTGGGGGATTTCAATTATCCCCATATTGACTGGGAACATTTCACTTCAGGACGAAATGCAGAGATAAAATTTCTCGATACTTTAAATGACTGCTTCATGGAGCAGCTGGTACGGGAACCCACAAGGGGAGAGGCAACTCTAGATTTAATCCTGAGTGGAGCGCAGGAGCTGGTCCAAGAGGTAACTATAGCAGGACCGCTTGGAAATAGTGACCATAATACAATAGCATTCAACATCCCTGTGGTGGGAAGAACACCTCAACTGCCCAACACTGTGGCATTTAATTTCAAAAGGGGGAACTATACAAAAATGAGGGGGTTAGTTAGACAAAAGTTAAAAGGTACAGTGACTAAAGTGAAATCCCTGCAAGTTGCATGGGCCCTTTTTAAAGACACCATAATAGAGGCCCAACTTCAATGTATACCCCAAATTAAGAAAAACAGTAAAAGAACTAAAAAAGAGCCACCGTGGCTTAACAACCATGTAAAAGAAGCAGTGAGAGATAAAAAGACTTCCTTTAAAAAGTGGAAGTCAAATCCTAGTGAGGCAAATAGAAAGGAGCACAAACACTGCCAACTTAAGTGCAAGAGTGTAATAAGAAAAGCCAAAGAGGAGTTTGAAGAACGGCTAGCCAAAAACTCCAAAGGTAATAACAAAATGTTTTTTAAGTACATCAGAAGCAGGAAGCCTGCTAAACAACCAGTGGGGCCCCTTGATGATCAAAATACAAAAGGAGCGCTTAAAGATGATAAAGTCATTGCGGAGAAACTAAATGGATTCTTTGCTTCAGTCTTCACGGCTGAGGATGTTAGGGAGATTCCCCAACCTGAGCTGGCTTTTGTAGGTGACAAATCTGAGGAACTGTCACAGATTGAAGTGTCACTAGAGGAGGTTTTGGAATTAATTGATAAACTCAACATTAACAAGTCACCGGGACCAGATGGCATTCACCCAAGAGTTCTGAAAGAACTCAAATGTGAAGTTGCGGAACTATTAACTAAGGTTTGTAACCTGTCCTTTAAATCGGCTTCGGTACCCAATGACTGGAAGTTAGCTAATGTAACGCCAATATTTAAAAAGGGCTCTAGGGGTGATCCCGGCAATTACAGACCGGTAAGTCTAACGTCGGTACCGGGCAAATTAGTTGAAACAATAGTAAAGAATAAAATTGTCAGACACATAGAAAAACATAAACTCTTGAGCAAGAGTCAACATGGTTTCTGTAAAGGGAAATCGTGTCTTACTAATCTATTAGAGTTCTTTGAAGGGGTCAACAAACATGTGGACAAGGGGGATCCGGTGGACATAGTGTACTTAGATTTCCAGAAAGCCTTTGACAAGGTCCCTCACCAAAGGCTCCTACGTAAATTAAGCTGTCATGGGATAAAAGGGAAGGTCCTTTCATGGATTGAGAACTGGTTAAAGGACAGGGAACAAAGGGTAGGAATTAATGGTAAATTCTCAGAATGGAGAGAGGTAACTAGTGGTGTTCCCCAAGGGTCAGTCCTAGGACCAATCCTATTCAATTTATTCATAAATGATCTGGAGAAAGGGGTAAACAGTGAGGTGGCAAAGTTTGCAGATGATACTAAACTACTCAAGATAGTTAAGACCAAAGCAGATTGTGAAGAACTTCAAAAAGATCTCACAAAACTAAGTGATTGGGCAACAAAATGGCAAATGAAATTTAATGTGGATAAATGTAAAGTAATGCACATTGGAAAAAATAACCCCAACTATACATACAACATGATGGGGGCTAATTTAGCTACAACGAGTCAGGAAAAAGATCTTGGCGTCATTGTGGATAGTTCTCTAAAGATGTCCACGCAGTGTGCAGAGGCGGTCAAAAAAGCAAACAGGATGTTAGGAATCATTAAAAAGGGGATAGAGAATAAGACAGAGAATATATTATTGCCCTTATATAAATCCATGGTACGCCCACATCTCGAATACTGTGTACAGATGTGGTCTCCTCACCTCAAAAAGGATATTCTAGCACTAGAAAAGGTTCAGAAAAGGGCAACTAAAATGATTAGGGGTTTAGAGAGGGTCCCATACGAGGAGAGATTAGAGAGGCTGGGACTCTTCGGCTTGGAAAAGAGAAGACTAAGGGGGGACATGATAGAGGTATATAAAATCATGAGTGATGTGGAGAAAGTGGATAAGGAAAAGTTATTTACTTATTCCCATAATACAAGAACTAGGGGTCACCAAATGAAATTAATAGGCAGCAGGTTTAAAACAAATAAAAGGAAGTTCTTCTTCACGCAGCGCACAGTCAACTTGTGGAACTCCTTACCTGAGGAGGTTGTGAAGGCTAGGACTATAACAGGGTTTAAAAGAGAACTGGATAAATTCATGGTGGTTAAGTCCATTAATGGCTCTTAGCCAGGATGGGTAAGGAATGGTGTCCCTAGCCTCTGTTTGTCAGAGGGTGGAGATGGATGGCAGGAGAGAGATCACTTGATCATTACCTGTTAGGTTCACTCCCTCTGGGGCACCTGGCATTGGCCACTGTTGGCAGACAGGATACTGGGCTGGATGGACCTTTGGTGTGACCCGGTATGGCCGTTCTTACGTTCTTAGGATATGTCTGCACTGCAATTAGACGCCTACAGCTGGTCCATGCCAGCTTCCAGGATTACCCTTAAGAAGCAAGAGACCCCAGCTCAGCACTCCCCCAACCCCCAGCAATTCCAGTCCTGGCTCCGGCAAGGATGAAGGTAATTGTGTGCATGGAAATGAAGTGCTTTCGCACACTGCAAAGGAAGAGCAAAGTGCACACTTCACACGGCAGCAGGACCATCACCTCTCCCTCCCAACCCCGGGGTGATCTCTTCAGTGCCCCCCCCCAGTCGGCAGTGGGGAAAACAGAAGCAGGGCACAAAGAGGTGACGTACTCAACAGGGCCCAGAGACAAGGTTGGGGGGGGGGGGGGGATTCCTGACTCCCATGACTGTGCTCAGGCCGCTAGGCCAGGCTGCCTCTCCCATTTAGGGTGACCAGACGTCCCGATTTTATCGGGACCGTCCCGATATTTCGCTCTCTGACCTGTGTCCCGACCGATCTTTGGTCGGGATGCGGGATAGAGATATCCGCAGGCAGCACTGTTGTTTTTTTTGTTTTTTGTTTTGCTCAGCCGGGACTCGCTTGGCTTTTTTTTTTTTTTGCTCAGCCCTCCCCCCCCCGTGTCCCGATATTTTATTCCCCTCCTCTGGTCACCCTACTCCCCATTCCTTCTGTTTAAAACACCTCCAAGAATCCAGGGGCTGTTCCACCCCCAGCAGTTCCCCCAGGCTGCTTCTGTGGCAAGGCAAGAGCACGCCTAGGATGAGTGGGGTTCTGCCGGCGCATAGCGGTGGGGCCCCTTGTGCGGGGCCCGGGCCCAGGGGGAGCGGGGGAGCCGCACAGCTGCCTGTCGGCTTGGCTGAGGTCTGAAGCTGGGGGATTTCCCGCACTGCAAAGCGCAGCTCCCCCGCGGAGCGTCTCTCCGGGCTGGGGAGCCGGGGCGGGGCGCTCAGCTGTGCTGGCCCCACGGGGCTCGGGGGCTGCAGGGGGGCTCGGGGGCTGCCCCCCCCTTAGCCAGGGCCCCGGCGCAGTCCAGCCCCTACCTGGGCCGCAGCCATGGCCAGCGGGCTCCGGCCGGAGCGCAGCGCAGCGGAGGGGCCCACGGGCGGGCGGGCGGCCCGGTCCCGGCTGATGGCAGCGGCAGCCGCCTCCCTCCCTCCCCCTGGTTCCGGCTCGCCTGCGAAATGGCTGCGGCGGAGCAGCGCCCCCAGCGCCCGTGCCCTGCCCGGCCCGGCCCCGGCTGCTGCTCCGAGGGTCCCCTCTGCTCTGCTTGGCGGGGCCGCCTGGGAGTCCGGATTCAATCCCAGCGCTGCTGCGGAACCCGCTGCCTCAGTTTCCCCTGCTTTAAAATAGGGATCGCCGCGTCCCTGGCACGCTGGCGCTTCATGAAGCGAGGGGGGGGTTAGGTGAGATCATGTTAGGGAAACCTCTAGTTCGCAGGGTCCTTAAGGCTTCCGAGGGGGGCTGCGGGTGCATGTCACTGGGGGTGTTTAAGAACAAGTGGGATAAAGCCCCGTCAGGGTTGGGCTGGGTTTACTCAGTCCTGCCTCATCGCAGGGGGGCTGGACGTGGTGACCCCCCTCCCACCCCATCCCTTCCAGCCCCACCTTTCTAGGGTTCTGAGATTCTACAGCTTGTGCACTTCGAGAACGCTGAGCTCAGCAAACCGCAAATGTCTGAAAACCAGGACATGCTGTGTTACGCGCCAACATAACCTTAACTCTGCCCTCTTTGAGCGCTGCCCATAGCGCGCACCCTCCCCCTCTGCCTTTTCCCTGTAACGGACAGGGCACTGCCTGCATTTGCTCTATGCTGCGACAGTGACTCTGCTTCCCCCACAGAATGCCACGTTTGGGAGATTTAACAACCCCTTCGCACCCTTTTACAGCCCTGTCACACCTGCACACAGGATACCACCTAGCCCTGGACTTTCCCCTCCGCATCGCTGAATCCACAGACTGCTCTCCTGTCCCGCCTCACTCCTGGCAATGACCCAGAAGTCACCCAATTTCGGGGCTCCGGTACAACCTCCGCAGTACTGTATTGAAATGGTGCGGACTGGAAGTTCCTCTCGGTCCGCACGCACCTGGTTCTTTGATAACACACATGGGGCGGGATTTCAAATCCAGCTCTCCTCACATCACAGAGCTCCTCCAGCTTATTCCTCCACCATTCAATACAGCCAGACCTAGCACAGGGAATGCAGCTGGAGTGCATGCACATCATTCCCAGTGGCTATTGCCAGCTGCAGGGGGCAGAGTTAAGGTTGTGAGGGCATTTACCTGAACTCTGTATTGCCTGCTTTTCAGAAATTGAGTTTCACTGAACTCGACATTCTGGAAGGGCCGGAGCTGTCACCAGGCCACCTTAACTCTGTGTTCACAACGTTTTTTGTCATTTAATAATGTATATTGTAATAGCTGGGGAATCAGAAGAATTTCCCTGCGCCTACTTGGCAGTGAGGTGACATCACACAGCAGCTGTCTGCCACTCTCCACCCCAGAGGTGTCTGCATTTTAGTAATGAAGTGATTCCCTTAGATGTAATTTGTTGTGGGATTCTACAGAATGGAGGATATTTTAATTTTCCACCTTTTCCTTAATCCTGAGAGTGACCGTAACCACTGGACAGAGAGAGTTATACATCTTCTGTAACCTTGCCTCAGTTCAGTCTCTCACCAGCACTGCCACCTCTCACACATTAACCCATCACAACAGTGTCTGAGAAACTCACAAACACTGATGACTGTATCCTCCCAACACCTCTATGGTATAGGGGACCTTTATTATGCCCATTTTTACAGATGGGGAAACTAAGGCACAGGGCCTCGAAAGGCCAGATTCTGCACTGTGCAGAACAGAAGGTGCAGCGTGATGAGGGTGGACAAGGATGTCTCTATGCCACCTTTGTTCCTTCCTAGATTCTGGGCTGCTCTGGGCTGAAGGGGTGTCGAGTAGGGCTGGCCCCCAATTAATGTAGGGCCTATTCTCACTTACAGCAGCTTCCCAACTGCTGCCAATGGGCTGCTCCGCAGCCGAGAACTGGCAGAGCACAGAAGGGGATGGGAGAGGGGCCAATCAATGCCTCTCCTAGGAGCACCCTGCCCTCTCTACACCACTGGAGCATCAGAAAGCGGTCCAGAATCTGACCCTAAGTCACATGGGAAGTCTGTGGCAGAGCTGGCTCTGACCCCAAATCCCTTGAGTCCCCATCCAGTGTATTAGCCACTAAACCGCCTTCCTCTCACCTGAAAGATGATAGCTACCTACTAGCATCTGAAGGGCTGACTTTCCAAGGATGGAGAAGAATTATTTAGGCTGGCTCGGGCGTTCAGGTCATCTCCCATGCCTCCATCCTAGATGTCTCCATTTATGGGTTTTAGTAATTGGCTGAATTAGTTTGGTCAATAATATGTTTTAGTTGCATTTGATTTTTCTAAAGTTTAGGAAGACAGAACAACTACCAGAGGAGTCAATGCACACAGACCGTCTCATCTGACAGGTGTAACTTTTATACCCCTGACCCAGTCAGGTGACTGGGGCCAGCAAATAACTCTCACACTGAGGATACTCCAGTCTCATTGGTGGGTCTGCTCGCATGCTAAGATTTCCTCCTCTCTCTTCACTTTGCGCCAGCTTTCTATTGACTACAGACATCCCAGGAACTGTGGTCATGTTTGTTCAATTCAGGAGAGTTCCCTTTGATTCTTGGATGCTGCAACCTCCTTATGATCCCTTCTTTTTCCCTCTTTCCCCAGAGGACCCATCCGGAGAAGGATAATCTAAAACACACATGCTCAGTGTGAGGGATTATGATGCATGGCCAGAAAGGGTTAAATATCCTGCAAAATAAATCACCCTCAAAAGACATTTGGGGAGATAATGTTTGAGTTTTTGTGTATTTACATATGTCTGAGTAGGGTCGACAATGTAATCAACAGTCTCTGTCTATGCTGTATTCTGATCATTCAGAGATCAAAAGAACATCCTAGCATTTAAATGAATTGTAAACACGGGATATCTCAGTATCCATCTCTCTTTGAAATGTACTGTGAATGGTGGAGGAACAAGCAAATGGCCATATGTTAATTCGTATAGCTAAGTACCGGTGATGGACCTCCTTCAAAGTCATCCTAATTACCTTTTGTTCCCCGAGGAAATCCCAATTTGTCAAAAGACATGAAATTGTATAAAAGATCCTTGGGTCCTGATTCTGTCATCTCAGATCTGCTTAGGCTTCATCAGGGGAAGTTTGAGTGGCAAGACTGAGGTCCCAGTTATGCTGGTACACCCTGAATATGAGATTTGGACATTGGACTGTGACCTATGAACTATTTTGGAAAGAATTCTTTGCAGCTACAAAGCTCACCATCTCTGCTATGAATCTGAACCTCAATGGATTGAAATCATGTTCAATTTTGATCTTCTAACCATACTCTCTCTCTTTCGTTTTTTAATAAATTTTAGTTTAGTTAATAAGAATTGGCCGTAGCGTGTATTTGGGTAAGATCTGGAATATTCGTTAACCTGGGAGGTGATGTGTCTGATCCTTTGGGATTGGTAGAATCTTTTCTTTTATATGATGAAGTAAGATTTTCAGGAATCTTCATCATATTTGCCTTAGGTACCTGGATGGCGGCCTGAGGCTGGATCACTTTAAGAGAACTGTGGTGTTTGGACTTCTGAATAACCAGTAAGGTAATACAGAAGCTGTTTTATGCTGGTTTGGTAAGTATTGGAATATCCACCAGCTTTATGGGGATTGTCTGCCCCATTCTTTGCAGTTCACCCTAACTGAGTGACCTCAGCTGGCCCCCGCTGGGACCCGGGTCACAGGGACAACTGAGATGCAGTGATGCTGCAGAAACTTTTAGAGATGAGTTTGCCCTCTGACAAGGTCAATGCAGCTTTAGGCTGCACATGGAGGCCTTACAGGGCAGGAGGGTAAGAGTCCAGTTTTATACAGCTCTGGTTCGACTGCCCTGTTCTGAGCATGACTTTACCTGAAAGATATTGACGAGCTGAGGGAGTGCAGAAACGGGGAGGATATAGGCCCGATTCTTCATTGCAAGGTGTCGTCATTCCTGCCAGGGCTCCGTGGGCGCAAACTGCTACCAAATCGAAATGATGGCATTTCACACTGGTCTAAATGATGACGCTAGATGCAGGGCGCTGATGATTCATGCCCCTTGTGTCCCCGGACACAGGTAGGTCCCTGCTTTCAGGGCCTGTCCCTTGCTGGTTTTGCAAGACACAGTGTTCTTCCCCCATTTCTGTGAGTGCCTGACGACTGGCCACCTCCAGGAGCAGTTCTGGGAGGAGCTTGTGCCTGCCCACACCTGAAGGCCCCTCCCCCAGCCAAAGGGGAGGAGCTATCAAACCCAGGGCTCAAGTGAGGTTGGGAGATAATGACAAATAGGGTCAGGAATGAAGGTCATAGGTCCAAAATCAGAGATCCAGAGGGGGGCACTGAACAGAGAACCCCAGACAGTGCCCACTGCTCCTCAAAGGTGTCTAGGGGCCCAGCGGACACCGCCCATAGGAACTCTGCTCAGACGCGTGATCGAAGGGAGGAACGGAAGTGGGCCCCACAGTCCCACAGCACCTCCCCATCCAGCATCCTCCTCCTGGTGGAATCGATGGCCTCCTTGGCCAGCACCAGGAGGAGGTTGGTGAGGAGTGTGACGGTACCGCCCATAAGGCTTTATGGAAATATGCTTAGAATGTGTTTTATGCTACATATGCCATGTAACATATCTCTGTAAAGGTGTGATGGGGCAGAGGGGCCCCGCACTGGCGCAGCCGGGGTTAACCCTTCCTTCCTGGTAGAGGAAGCCCCGCCCCGGAAGCCCTGCTGGGCATGTTTCAACTGGAGACTAGGTATAAAAGCCTGCAAAGCTGCTCAGTCTGGGCTGACCGGCGGAGGAGAAGGACGCACACAGCCAGCTCCCGAGGAGGGACAGCCAACGCTCCAGGATCCCGGAGCCAGCCTAGGCGGCATGCACCCTGCATCCCAGACGGAGGACCCGACAGAGGGGAACCGACCGGAAACACCCCCCACCCCACCCCACCCCCACGGAGTGGAGAATACGACGTTGAGGGTAGGAAGTGACCCATGGGAACTTTAGGGACAAGCCGCGTTAAAGCAGCACTGACGCTTGGCATGTTGCGGGCAGATCCCTGCCGAGCCAAAGGCAAGGGGAACCCCGCCACTAGGAGAGCCCTGGGTCGCGACCCGGTGGAGAGGGCGGGCCCGGGTCCCCCTACTCCTCCGGCCATTAGGCTACACTTCCCCACCTGAGAGGAGGAAAGATAGACTCTGGCCGTTGGGCAACACTGCCCTGACACTCGGGGCGAGTTATATGGACTCTGGCCGTTGGGCCACGCTGCCCTGACACTCGGGGTGAGTTATATGGACTCTGGCCGTTGGGCCACGCTGCCCTGACACTCGGGGCGAGTTATATGGACTCTGGCCGTTGGGCCACGCTGCCCTGACACTCGGGGCAAGTTATATGGACTCTGGCCATTGGGCCACGCTGCCCTGACACGCGGGGCAAGTGAGGTGGACTCTGGCTGTTGAGCCACGCTGCCCTGGTACTCGGGACGAGCGCGTGGGAACCAGCCATTAGGCCCCATCAGGACGCCCTTAAAGAGGTCAGGCCTGGAAACTTGAGAGGCGGAGGCCCTGGCACCCCACCCTTCCCTGCCACAGAGGGGCGCTGCGGTGCCAGACCCATCACAAAAGGTTATGATCTACTGAAATTATTAATCCTATTTGCATGCATGTATCATTTTTGTATTCGAAGTTATGAATGTTATGAATGTTGGCTGTGTACTGGCTTGATTTCTAAATAACCTTAGTAGAGCATTTGGTCAGTTCCTGAAGAAAGGAATGTTAAAATTAAGTACACCTCTACCCTGTTTTAACGCGACCCGATATAACACGAATTCGGATATAACGCGGTAAAGCAGCGCTCCGGGAGCGGGGGTGGGGCTGCGCACTCCGGCGGATCAAAGCAAGTTTGATATAACGTGGTTTCACCTATAACGCGGTAAGATTTTTTTGCTCCCGAGGACAGCTTTCTANAGGCGGAGGCCCTGGCACCCCACCCTTCCCTGCCACAGAGGGGCGCTGCGGTGCCAGACCCATCACAAAAGGTTATGATCTACTGAAATTATTAATCCTATTTGCATGCATGTATCATTTTTGTATTCGAAGTTATGAATGTTATGAATGTTGGCTGTGTACTGGCTTGATTTCTAAATAACCTTAGTAGAGCATTTGGTCAGTTCCTGAAGAAAGGAATGTTAAAATTAAGTACACCTCTACCCTGTTTTAACGCGACCCGATATAACACGAATTCGGATATAACGCGGTAAAGCAGCGCTCCGGGAGCGGGGGTGGGGCTGCGCACTCCGGCGGATCAAAGCAAGTTTGATATAACGTGGTTTCACCTATAACGCGGTAAGATTTTTTTGCTCCCGAGGACAGCTTTCTATCGGGGTAGAGGTGTACCTAATCAAGAAACACTTAAAGGACAATGGATCTTGGAATGCTCCAATCCACATAAGAAGTCTACTTGAGGATGTTCAAGGTAGCATGTAAACAATGGATGCTACCTGTAAAAACTGAGTCATGCATGGACATGTGACTTGCCCAGGTGACTCCAAAACTCCATCTTGGAGCTGGACTTTGCATAGGAGTGAGGAGGGGGTCTCCACCCACAAGAGAAAGTCTATTTAAACCCCTGGGAGACCCCTCCATTTTGTCTTCAGCTGGCTAAAGAGAGAGCCTCTCCACCCCCCAGGATACTTGAAAGAAACTGGAACAAAGGACAGTGTGCAAGGGGTGTGAGTGATTGCTGGACCCAGGCTAAAAGGAGATTAGTCTGTAAAAGGGAGCATTCTGGAACTGGTGAGGATCTTATCTGTATTCAGTTTGATTAGACATAGATTTGCGCATTTTATTTTATTTTGCTTGGTGACTTACTTTTTTCTGTCTGTTACTGCTTGGAACCACTTAAATCCTACTTTCTGTATTTAATAAAATCACTTTTTACTTATTAATTAACTCACAGAATGTATTAATACCTGGGGGAGCAAACAGCTGTGCATATCTCTCTATCAGTGTTATAGAGGGCGAACAATTTATGAGTTTACCCTGTATAAGCTTTATAGAGGGTAAAACGGATTTATTTGGGTTTAGACCCCATTGGCATCTGAGTGTTAAAGACAAGCACACTTCTGTGAGCTGCTTTCAGTGAAACCTGCAGCTTTGGGGCAAGTAATTCAGACCCTGGGTCTTTGTTGGAGCAGACGGGAGTGTCTGGCTCAGCAAGACACAGTGCTGGAGTCCTGAGCTGGCAGGGAAAGCAGGGGTAGAAGTAGTCTGGGCACATCAGGTGGCAGCTCCCAGGGGGTTAAATAAATATATTAAAATAAATACCTATCTCATAGAGCTGGAAGGGACCCTGAAGGGTCATCAAGTCCAGCCCCCTGCCTTCACTAGCAGGACCAATTTTTGCCCCAGATCCCTAAGTGGCCCCCTCAAGGATTGAACTCACAACCCTGGGTTTAGCAGGCCAATGCTCAAACCACTGAGCTATCCCTCCCCCCCAACCTGTGACTTGGGAGGTCTCGTGACTTTGTGGGGCCACGGACAGGGTGTGTGTAAATCAGGAGGTGCGGGGAAAAGTGCAGCCAGAACCGAAGCAGAAGATTCTGGTGGAGCCAGAAAAGGAGCTGCAACCTGGCGCACACAAAGAAGATGTGCGCCAGGGTCTCCCTCATGCCACAAAAGGGGCAAGTGTCAGGGAACCCAGCCAGGTACACGCCCTTGCTCACAGCTCCATGAAGGAGCCGCCAACTAATATCCCCTGCGGGCCATGGGATCAGGGCAGAATACAGATTGGCCCACCAGGCACCTCCAGGAGAAGCTGAGCCCGTGATAATGATGGTGTGAATGAGCGGGCGGGGAGAAGAGGAGGGTGAGAGCTGGGAAGGGCTGAGAAAGAGGGAATAGATCGAAGGATGAGGGAAGAGAGAAGAGGAAGGAGCAGAGGGAAAAGAGGATAAAAAAGCTGAGAAAGTAAAAGAACAGAAGGTTTCAAAGAGGAAGAGAGAAGGCAGGATTTGGAGCCTGGAGGCCCCTATTTGAAGAAAGGCCACAAGAAGATTGAGGAGGCTGGAAGAATCAACATATGAATTAAATCCTCCTGCCTTGGCTGAGAGACATTTGAGAGGGGGACATAACAGTCTACCAATATCTGATGGGGGTAAACACCAAAGAGGCACAAGAAATAATTACCGGCAAGGGAAAAGTTTCTTTAGTATGTGATCGATTCCCCCACCCCCGACCCCCCACTCGCACCCAGCCGAGCGGCCTCTATCGCAGTGCAGTACTTCTCAATTACCAGCTTGCAGTGACGGGCACACAGCATCCTATTGCTGCTGCGTACTCAGAAATACACTAGTCACTATGGTGTGCGAGTATCAGAGGGGGAGCCGGGTTAGTCTGGATCTGTAAAAAGCAACAGCGAGTCCTGTGGCACCTTATAGATTAACAGACGTATTGGAGCATGAGCTTTCGTGGGTGAATCCCCACTTCGTCAGACGCATGTAGTGTGCGAAACACCCTCCGTGGCTGCTAGCGGGGGTGTGACTGGGCATATACTGCATAGACCCATAGAGAATAGCACCATCTACTGCTTTCCCCAAAACTTCCCTAGACCCTTGAATTTCATGCCAATCTGCAGCATGGATGTGCAAAGCCTGCCCAGACAAATGCAGTATTTCACAATCAAGATGTTAAGAAGCTGCCATAGAAATTGCTCTGACACTTAGCTACAAGGCACCTAAATAGCAGATAAAGGCTCCCCTCTACAGCTCAAATTAACTTGCAGTCCATTAAACCAGGGTAACAAAGGTTCATCACATACGCACTGACAGTATGGAACACTCTGGTGTTCAGACTTGCCGAGATTTTAAGTCATTTGTAAGCCATCATGATTCCTACTTAGGGACTAAGGCCCAGAGGAAATTAGGAGCCTGAATATCTTTGTGGATCTGGGCCTATATTTTTTCTGCTGGTCTCTAATCTTGGTTGTATGACTGCTTGGGAGCCCAAACTGAGACATCTGTCATCAGTGGTGACTGAAAATTTGCGGCCGTATAAATCTGCGATCAAAAGATTCCCTCCTGCAGCACACCTCTGTCAGGAGCACACGCTGTTCCACACTGCGCACCCAGCACCACACCCAGCTGTGTCACCTCTGCCGCTCTCCCACACAGGAGACCATGTCCAGCGATGGTTACTATTCAGCTCATTGCTCATCAGATACAGGAGGTGGCAGCTAAGGACTACAAAAAATGTTCAGATCTCTACAATGTCAGACTGCCAAAACCTCGACTTCCTGCTGCTTAGTTAGGCCCTGCTCCAGCAAAGCACTTAAACATCTGCAATGGGGCTATTTGTATGCTTAAAATTAAGCATGTGCTTAAGTGCTTTTCTGGCTCAGAGCCAGAGTACGTGTCCTTGCAAAACCCAGGTGTATGCTGGTAGGCTGGAATTTGCCGTTTCACCGATGAGTGAGGGACAGTGTAAAACTGGTTTGCAGGCCACTGCTTGGGAGATTTGATTGGTGTTTGCTGGTTTATATGGAACGATGAAACATCATGAAGCCTTATTAGTCATTTAGTAAAACACACACACACAGACTTCAGCTCCATACATCTCCAAACCAACCTCTGCAAAAACCCACTTCAACTTCTGGTTGCTTGGTTTGGCCTCAATCCACCAATGCACTTACACACATGCAGTGAGACTACTCACATGCTTAAAATTAAGCAGGGATTGAAGTGCTTTGCTGGAGAGGGGCCAGCAGGCATGGGCTCACAAATCACTGACGGATGCTGTAATGAAAAAAACAGACGTCAGGTTGGAAGGTGCCTCTGAAGCACTGGGTAGGAGACCATGTAAAACTGCCTTGCACAGAGCTGGTTGGGAGATTACACCCGTGTTATATGTTGGTTTAGATTTTGTAACTAATGGAATCTTATTGAATCACTTAGCAGATTTCGCTAAAAAAAAGTTCAGCTCCGTTCAACTCCATGTCCCCACCTCAGCTTCCTGCTGCTTAGCTTGGCCACAGTCCAGAAAAGCACTCAAGTACGTGCAATGGGACTATTCACATGCTTAAAATTAAGCACATGCTTTAGTGCTTTGCTGGAGCAAGGCCAGAGTGTGTGGTCTTACAAATCACTGCTGGGTGCCGGAACAAAGAAACAGATGGATTTTGCCTTTGCAATACCCAGACAAGGACAGTGCAAAGCCGGCTTGCACGAAGCAGCTTGGGAGAAAGTAACAGCTCCATAGTAAAAGTTGAGTTCTGGAATGCACTTGAAAACGAGACACAAATTCTTGGTTGTTTTTTTATGTAGGCAGCCGTATTCCATGTGAAATTTCATATGGTGTTAGCTGTCGTGCCCCTTGAACTTCCGGTGTAGTGTTGGCTGGGTACTGTGTAATCCATTTGTAATGGGTGGCACAGGCGCCGACTTTCAGTTTTCTAGGTGGGTGGGTGCTCCATCCTGGCTCTGCCCTAGGGTTGCCAACTTTCTAATTGCACAAACCCAAACACCCTTGCGCCGCCCCTGCCCTGAGGCCCCACCCCCACTCACTCCAGCCCCCCCACGCCCCGTTACTCGCTCTCCCTCCCTCACTTTCACTGGACTGGAGGGGTTGGGGTGCGGGTGGGGGTGCGGGCTCTGGGGTGGGGCCAGAAATGAGGGGTTCAGGGTGCAGGAGGGGATTCCGGGCTGGGACAGGGTGTTGGGGTGCGGGAGAGGGTGAGGGCTCTGGCTGGGGGTGCAGGTTCTGGGGTGGGGCTGGGGATCAGGGGTTTGGGGTTTAGGAGGGGGCTCTGGGCTGGGGCCAAGGAGTTTGGAGTTCGGGAGTGGGCTCAGGGTTGGGGCAGGGGATTGGGGTGTGGGAGGGGGTGCAGGCTCTGGCTGGGGGTGTGGGCTCTGGGGTGGGGCTGGGGATGAGGGGTTTGGAGTGCGGGAGGGGACTCAGGGCTGGGGTGCAGGAGGGGGTGTGGGCTCCAGGAGGGGGCTTAGGGCTGGGGTAGGGGTGTGGGAGGGGGTGCAGGAGCAGGGTCTGGGAGGGTGTTAGGGTGTGAGAGAGGGTTGCGACCTGGAGCAGGGGGTTCAGGGTGCGGGCTCTGGCTGGGCAGCGCTTACCTCAAGCAGCTCGCAGTTGGCGGCACAGCGGGACTAAGGCCGGCTCCCTGCCTGCCCTGGCTCCGTGCTGCTTCCGGAAGCATCCGGCTTGTTCAACCCCTAGGCAGAGAGGCCAGGGGATTCTGCGCGGTGCACACTGCCCACAGGCGCCACCCCCGCAGCTCCCATTTGGCCACAGTTCCTGGCCAATGGGAGCTGCAGAGCAGGTGCTGGAGGCGGGGGCAGCACATGGAGCTTCCCTGATTGCCCCTGTGCCTAGGGTCCAGACATGCCGGCCACTTCAAGGGAGCTGCATGGTGCCAGGGCAGGCAGGGAGCCTGCCTTAGCCCTGCTGCACCGCCAACTGGACTTTTAACAGGCCCAGTCAGAGGTGCTGACCGGAGCTGCCAGGGTCCCTTTTCGACCGGGCGCCTGGCAACCCTACTCTGCCCCGTAGCCCTGCCCCTAGTCTGCTCCTTTCCCCAAGACCCCATCCTCGCTCCGCCCCCCTCCCCACCTCCACTCCGCCCCCTCCCCGAGTGCCCTGCCCTTGCTCCGCCTCTTCCCACCCCCGCTCCACCTCCTCCCCCCCAGTGCCTCCCACTCGCCACCGAACAGCTGAGCGGCGGGGGCCGCTGAAAGATGATCGGCTGGTGGCTAGTGGGTGCTGAGCACCCACTATTTTTTTTCCATGGGTGCTCCAGCCCCGGAGCACCCACAGAGTCAGCATCTATGATGGGCAGTATCTAAAATTGGTCTCTGGCTGAGATATGTTTGGATTTCTTATACGTTATTGCTGATGTATATCTTCAAAACAATATTGTGTATCTGCACAAACATTGGCTGAGAGGTGCATCTTGAGAAGATCTGGTACAAGGTGGCATTTTTGCAAGAAATAACTGGGATTAAGGGCTATTTTTGCTGTTGTCTTTCGTAACTGAAAGTTTATCCTTCAGTGGAGGTTGGCACATAAAATCTCCTTCAGAGAAACTCCCAAAGAAGTGCCCTCTTTTAAAATGTCTACTACCATCTCTCCCAATGGGACTGAGGCCTTTTCCCTACAGCCGATGTAGTGAGGAGCTTGGTGGTGTGAGGTTCTCTGCTTGGTGTCCCCCTCTGGATCTCTTGTTTTGGCTCCATGACTCTGTCCCATCCTCACTTGCCGACTGGACTCAGTGGTTCCTCCCCCTCGGTTGAGGGAGCGGACCTTTGTTTTTGGGGGGACTGGACCCGCCCGGCCCAGTACGCACCATAGGTACAGCCTATGTAGAAGAAAATTTAGTTCAGTGGCTCTCAACCTTTCCAGACTATGGTACCCCTTTGAGGAGTCTATGTCTTGTGTACCCCAAAATTCACCTCACTTAAAAACTACTTGCTTACAAAAATCAAACATAAAAATACAAAAAAGTGTCACAGCCACACTGTTATTGAAAAATTGCTGACTTTTTTTTTTTTACATATAATGATAAAATAAATCAGTTGGAATATAAATATTGTACTAACATTTCAGTGTATAGTGTATAGAACAGTATAAACAGTCATTGTCTGCATGAAATTTTAGTTTGTACTGGCTTTGCCAGTGCTTTTTAGGTAGCCCGTTGTAAAACTAGGCAAATCTCTAGCTGAGTTGATGTACCCCCAGGAAGATCTCTGCATCCCCCCAGGGGTACGCGGACCCCTGGTTGAGGACCACTGATTTAGGTGCTGCTTTTCTTTTGTTACCAACAGGAGTGAAGCCAGGTTACCCACAGGAAAGATGCCTGCTCCCTATGCCAGGAAGCCTCGGGATGCACCGTTTTTTGAGGGCTGATGGATGATTTTTCAATGCTTATTTTGGCAGTACTACTCCAGTCCTCCTCCAACCCCCCAGAGTACCAGCGCTGGGCGGGGGGAGCGTGCCCAGGGGCATGCCGAGGGCAAGGCGGAGGGGATGCAGCATTGCAGCTCTAGCCATCTGGGCCTGGTTTTATACCTGTCTCAAGAAAACACCATGAAAGGGGCCTACTCTGAGGTTTCCCTTATTCAAAATGGCTGCCATCTCCTATTACTGCCAATGGGCTGAAGCCAGAAAGGTCGCTGCCATGGCCCTATGGTCGATATCTCCCCTGGAAGTGTGAGGCTGCCCTTAGTAAAGATGGCTTCCACCTCCCACTATTTTCAATGGGATTGAAGGCATGACCACAGGCACACTGGCTGCCACTGCAGGGTTCAGGGGGCTGGACAGGGCACAGGGACTGTGAGGAGCAGCAGAGACCCAGTGAAAGGGGGATGGGGAGAGTGAGGGGCAGCAGGAGGCAGATTTAGGTGGTGCAGGGGTTGTGGGGGGCAGGAGGGACCAGGGGAGTGTGGGGCAGCAAGGAAGCTGAGGGAGATGCAGCCGGAGTGGGGGGCAGGAGGGAGGCTGAGGGGGGAGCAGGGGGAAGTGTTGTATAGGAGGGAGGCTGAGGGGGGAGCAGGGGGAAGTGTTGTATAGGAGGGAGGCTGAGGGAGGAATGGGGGGATTTGGGGGCAGGAGGGAGGCTGAGGGGGGAGCAGGGGGAAGTGTTGTATAGGAGGGAGGCTGAGGGGGGAGCAGGGGGAAGTGTTGTATAGGAGGGAGGCTGAGAGGGGACTGGGGGGATTTGGGGGCAGGAGGGAGGCTGAGGGGGTGCACAGGACAGTGATAGAGGTGGGAGGTGGACAGGATTGGATGGCAGCTCCCCCAGCCTGGGGGTGGGGGTGGGGAAGGGGAGTCCCCTCCGAGTAGGCGGGGGAAGGAAGGCCGTGCCGCAGCGTTGCTATGTCTACGCTGCACTTTCGTCGTTAAAACTTTCGTCGCTCAGGGAGGTGAAAAAAACACACCCCGAACGACAAAAGTTTTAACAAGGAAAGCTCTGGTAGTTTTAACAAGGAAAGCTCTGCTTCGTCGGTGGGAGACACTCTCCTGCTGCCAAAATACCGCCCCTCGCTGGGGGTGTTTTTATTTTGTCATCAGGAGAGCTCTCTCCTGGCGACAGAGGGCAGCTACTCTGCGTCCCTTACACAGGCGCGGCTGGCGCGGCACAGCTGTGCATTGTAAGGTGCACCGGGCAGACATAGTCTAACTCTCGTGAACTGATGACCAGTGAGTGCCACAGGTTGACTGTGCATTGTGTGTAGTACCTCTTCTTTGTTTGAAAACCGCTGCCTATTCATTTACTCGGGTGACCCCAGGTTCTTGTGTTATGTGAAGGGGTAAATAACGCTTCCTTATTTACTTTCTTCACACCATCTTGAGTTTATAGACCTCTGTCATATCCCCACTCAGTCCGAGTCTGAGTACCCCAGCTGTAATAGTTTCAGGATTAATCTACTCAGCATTTTTTGCATTATTCTTGTGGGTGTCATAAGTAGCAGAAAGTTTTACAATGCAGAGAACTTGCCCAGTGGAGTCTACAGCCAGAATGTGCAATGTAACACATTATGTTTTATTTATTCGTTAGCTTCAAACAGCCCTTCACAATTTACCCTTATCCAAATGAGAATATTGGTTGGAACTCAAAGTCAATGTAATTTTTGTTGTAATTTGTATAAAGAACTTGTAAGGGCATAACTGTATGTGAGACTGAGCGTATCTAAGTGTAGTTAAATAAAGTTAAAGTAGAAGATATGGGATAGTGTCTGTGTTGTGTTCATTTGGATGGTGGAAAAATATGCATGCTCCTTATTATTAATTACTGTATTATTAATCAAATAAACACTGACAACTTGAAATCTAGTCAATTTAAAAAAAAAGTCTCACTGCCAAATTTTGGGTGGTTTTTTTGTTTTTGTTGTTTACAACCGTAGGTTCCTATTTTCCCAGACGTCTTTCTCTCCCTTCATAGAATCTCAGGGTTGGAAGGGACCTCAGGAGGTCATCTAGCTTGTGGCTGTGTGAATGTCCGGCACAAGCAGCAGGGGAAAGTGACTGACTACACAAGGAACAGTGACACCAGCTTAACCCAGAGAGCTGTTGAATGCACAAAACTCCCTGGAAGAACAGATTTTTTCTCTCTAACTTCTTTCCGCCACAGCCCTCGCAGGGGCTCCTTGTAGTAACTGGAGGTAAAACTCAGACAGAAATGTGATTGTATTTTAAATTGCTGATGTCTATTTAAGCAGAAGGCTGCATAGATCAAGATGGAGCATTGCACACTGGCACACACAGGTCCAGATTCCCAGCCCCTCCTCAGATCAGGGGCTTTAGACCCGAAGGAGGTACGTCAACAGACAAATACAGAAAACTAGGTATGTAACACCCTTAGCAATGACCCAGTTCTCACTGTCTCAAGGTGTTGGACTACACTGTGTACATACCCTGAGACCTAAGCCACATAGTTTTGTGGCCAAGAACAGCTCTTGCCCCTCAGTCCCATGGAGGCCAGGACACAGATGGCCTTGGGCCCTCCAAATACTGCAGCCCTTGATGTTCTGGGGCCTCCAGATATGGCCCCAACTTTGTCAAAGTGGACTGAATCCTGGGGCAGCTCTGCTGTGCGATCAGGCCAGCTCCCAGGTGGGGTCAGCGACTTCTCCCCCTCCTCACTGGGCTCCTAGGCAAACTTCCTTGGGGTACCGACATCTCCCCCAGTTCCCAGGCGGGCAGTCTCCTGGCTCTCTAGACTGCTAGCTTATGTGCCACTGCAAGTGTCACCCTTCGTGGGGTCTCTCCTAGGGGGAGTCCCATTCCCCCACCCCGCGGCCACATTGCTGGGTTGGGATCCTCCTGGTAAGTTCCTGTGGAACTGTCCCTGCATAGAACTGTCAAGCTTGCCCTGGTGGCCAGAGTGTGTGTATCTGTCTTCTACTCTGAGACAGGTTCCTCCCTTGGTCTGCCCTGGATTGGCCTCAGTAGTTTACATGGGTGAGGGCCAGCTGTCCCTCAGGCCCTCCTCTCCCTCCAGTCTTGAGCTGCTTCCAGTCCTGCCTTTGCCCACGGAGCTTACTGCTGGGACCTGCTGTCCCTGGGCAGCCAGAGCCCAAGCACCTCAGCTTCCTACTGCCTCCCTACAGGCCATCCCCATCTCCTTGGGGTCACCTCCAGCTGCCACTGCATGGGGACCTTCCCTTATGCTGGGGTCGAGCCGGCAGCCAGTTCTGCACTGACTTGGGGTGGGCACGTCAGGCTGCCTGTACCTGCCCTGGGTCACCTTCTTTTGGCTATCCGTGTAGCTTCACCTCTCCCAGGAGCTCACTGGCCCAGATCAGGGCCTTTGGGGACCTCCCCTCACCCTGCCCCATTCAGTCTCTGGCTGGTCCCTCCAGCATCCCTGCCAACAGCCCCAATGCTCGGGGGCGATAGTCAAATGGCCATAATGGAATTTCTTGTTTCTGGTGGGTGGGGGTGAGGAGAACAGAGGAGGGATTTGAGCCCTGGCAATTTTTTGAGCCAGACTCCACTTCTGATGCTGGCATTTTCTGCTGCTGACCACGAGTTCCCAGACACCAAACAGAACTAGCTCGAGGGCGGCCCTCGAATCATAGGAGATGGCTCCTGAACTGGCTGGAGGCAGAGAGATTATTATTTATGTTACAATAGCATGTAGACGCCCCAGTCAAGACTCAAGGTGCTTGATGCTGTACACCTCTCACGATCTAGGTTTGGGATAAGCACCGCTGGGGGATGAAACAGACAAGGGGGAGAGAGAAGGCTGGGGAACGTTAGAACAAGCATGATTTTGCAGAAATAAGCAGCAGTCGCAGCTCAGCGCCTGCCTGGCCAATATGAGCTGGCAGTGTCCCGGGGGCATCCAGGAAGAGGGGAGTCTTCGGGGAGAGCCAAGGGAAGATAAGGTGGTGCCCAACAGTCCGGCTTCACAGAGGAGCTGCAACCTCAACTCTGCCCTTGTGGGAAGCTTGGGGAAGGGAGATGCTACAAGTCTGAGGCAGTTCGGGTTACAGACGCGATCTGTAGCATACATTGGCTGCACTAATAGTGAAGTCTGATTCTCATTTACACCAGGGATTTTCACACTGCTCTGGCAGTCCAGAGGAGCCTGAAAATGGGGGTAAATGTAATTGATGCATTTTAAGGCCACTTTCCTCTGCTCGAGCTAGAGCCCGCCACCGTAGCTACACTTCCATTTTGAGTGCACTAGTTTGATCTGGAAATTACCCTTCCAGCTCCAGGGCAGACGTCCCCTTTGTGCGATGGGGACTAAGCCTGAGTGTCTCTGGACGGGTCTGTATTGTTAGGTGGCTCAACTTCATTCCCTTGCTGTGCCGGTTGTGTGTGAGGGAGGTTTAGGTGGAGCAACGCACAATGTAGTGTTGTTTCAGCAGGTTTCTCCCCCCTCCCCCCCGCTCCTGAGTGGGATTAGAGCAAACAGAGACCCCTGTCCAGCAAAGCACTTAAGCATGGGAGTAATCCCATTGCACATGCTTAAGGCCAGCTCGGGAGTCCAGCTCGGGAGTCATGTGAGTAGCCAGCCAATGAGATGACTCACATGCTAAATTAAGCACGTGCTTAAGTGCTTTGTTGGAGTGGGGCCTAAGTGCTTGGCTGGATCAGGTTGTTTTTTTCCTGCTGACAGCAGCAAGTCCTCGAGGCGCTGATCCAGCAAGGCACTAAAATGTGTGCTTAATTTTAAGCACGTGAGCAGTTCCATTGCACATGCTTAAGTGCTTTGTTGGCTTCGTGCCTAACTAAGCAGCAGGAAGCTGGGGGTGGGGTGGGGGAGGGGTCTGCTGGGGCTGGAGCAGGATGAAGCTGAACACTGTTAAGTGAAGCCTGCTGGGGACTGAATGAGACCCTGTGATACGTCAGAGTCACAAAGTATAATAATAATATATGGAGATATACCTATCTCCTAGAGCGGGAAGGGACCCCGAAGGGTCATTGAGTCCAGCCCCCTGCCTTCACTAGCAGGACCAATTTTGCCCCAGCTCCCTAAGTGGCCCCCCCAAGGATTGAACTCACAACCCTGGGTTTAGCAGGCCAATGCTCAAACCACTGAGCTATCCCTCCCCCCGAAAGCAGCCACCCCCAGGATAATTAACACCCGGCTTTGCTGCGGCACAGTTCTGGTTCTTCCACACCCTATACACCTGACACAAAGCCCCAACAGCAAGAAAATGAAAAGTGAAACTACCTGACAGTACGTAGCCTCTACTCTTCTACCCAAAGGTACCCAGCTTCCCACTGCTGTACACCAACGACCTCACGCCGACCATAGCTTAACTCTAGGGATACCAGCCTTCTTGCCCGCCCCGTACCAAAGCACCCCTCATCCACCATACTGTCAGCCTCAAGAGATCAAAAATCATGAGTCAGACCCTAAAAATCATGAGATCAGCCCCAAAACCACAAGATTTAAAAAAAAAAAATCAAATTGTGGTGTACTCTGTGTTTTGACATTTTAAACTCCCCTCTATTCCTCTGCCAACCTGTGTGATAACTTCAGGTTGAAAAGTCAACCGTTAACGCATACAAAATACACGCCTCAGCCTGGCTGTCCATATGGAGATGGCACTTACCCTCTTCTCGTCCCTAAGACCGGGGGACTGCCAGCCATTTCCTGCTACTGCCACTTCCCTGCCTCCCCAATCTCCTGCCCCCAGGGCCCCAGGACCCGCTCTTTGCTCTAGGGCCATGTGTGAAAGGCAGGGTTCAGTGGCACGACAGGTCCATGTCCTCAGCCCTGAGGCTCTCGCACAGAGCTCTGCCCAGCCCTGACAATGATGGGGGGAGCCTTTCATATGATGACAGCTCCTCCTGCAGGCACCAAAATCCTATGGATATCACTGTTTATTTCTCTCCATTCTGAGAGCTGACCATTTATTCCTCCCTTTGTTTCCTATCTTTTAACCAGTTACTGATCCATGAGAGAACTTTCCCTCTTATCCCATGTCTGCTTACTTTGCCAAAGTCAATTTAAATTAAATACATTTTTTAAATGTTTTGATTTTTTTGTTTTAAAAATCTAGAACTGTTACGTGTTTTGGCGTAACTTCCATTATCCGTATGTTAAGTTTGCATTATCCTAACAGAACATTTAATTTATTCATATATGTTTTATATGTTTCAGGTCAAAGTGAAAATGAAAAGACAAAAATCAATGCTACAATTTTTGCACTCAAAGGCCTCAAAAACCAACCAAGATGAAGAACACACCAAGAACCCAGAATATACCAACGTCATCTCAAGGTTCAAGTGGTGTATCTACATCCAACCAGTCCAAAGCACAAATACAGCTACCTACTGAAGAAACAGTCTCTCCAAAACCTAAAGGCAGTTCCCGATGTTTGTCGGTCAAAGTTTTCCAATTTAGTGAAGTTACAAAAGATGGTTACTGGTGCACCTCTTGCAAAAAAGCTTACAAAGAAGGAAATCTTCCTAATGCTACAATTGGTAAAAGTGGAGGGGCTTGGTTTGCCAGATCAATCAGCAAAGCCAATGCTGGCAAACTACGTGAAAAGGCTACAAAACACCAAGCCTCTGGATTGCACTGACATTCAGAAAGCCTTATTAGCCAGTTACTGTCAAAGCCAATTTTAGAAGTACTTAATGAGGCTGTTAAGAATGCTGGAGACACAACACAGTTTTTGTGAACAAACATGGCTGTCACATCATACTTTGTATTTAAGCAAGAGATACCACATACTACAGACTGGAGGCCATGTTAAGTGCATTGTCACTTATTAATCCTGAAGGTGGACACTGGTTCCGACCAAGACCAGCAAATGCTCATTAACTTTCTGCAAGAAACTCAACTGACTGGTTAGAAGCATGTGGTGCAACAGTGAAAGACTCAGCAGTTGAAAAAGTGAAGAACTCTTTCACCACAGTCAAAAAAATTGCATACATGGCTGATGAATGCACCGCTGCAAAAGGGTGTCAAGTATTAAGTCATTGCATATCTTATCTTGATGTCAGGGGTAGGCCAGTAGATGCATTTCTAGATGTTCTGGTTATAAAAGACACATCGGCTGCATCTGTGACAACCCACATCTTAGAAGAGTTAAATGCTTGTCAATGGAACCCCAAACAGATGGCTGCTTGTGCATTTGATGGAGCTGCAAACTTCTCCGGAAGACATGGTGGAGTACAAGCTTTGCTCAGAGAAAAGTGTAACCCTAATCTCTCTTATATACACTGCAGAGGCCATCTACTTCAGCTAGCACTAGTATGAGCTGCAGACTCTTCAAAAGACATTTTAAAAGACATCAATTTAATGTCTTCATTATACTCTTTTTTCAGCAAGAGTCCAAAAAGACTGAACATCTTGGAAAAAACAGAAGATACACTGGGTCTGAAGTTCAAATTAGTCTAACCTGGGAAAACCCACTGGCTTTCTCATGAGCGATCCTTGGATGTTATCTTAAAATTACTGCAACCGTTATTAATGGCTTTGGAAAGTATCTAACAAGATGGGACAGATCTAAATAGTGAGGCTGGTGGATTACTTTTGCTACTAAGTTCAGAGAAGACTATTGCCATTCTCTCTCTTGTAAGTCTGCTGTTGAAACCACTTGGGTCATTACACAATGTCATCCAGGCATCTGCTCCAACAGTAGTAGATCTCTGTCCAGCAATAGAAGTTACACTGGGATCAATCAGAGAGCTAGCCGTTGAAAACATACCGGAAGAAGCAAAGACTTCAGTCCAGAAGTTGACTAATGAAGGCATTTATATTGACTCCTTAAATGAAGAAGACAAGAAGTGTTTGTTAAGCCAGCTGAAAAAGTAAAGTACACTGACTTGATTCTTACAAATCTACAACAGCAACTTCTGGATTCTACTCAACCGCTACGTAGGTTTTACCGATGCCTGTCCTATAAAACACTGACGGTTAAGTGGAGTGAGGCACTACCAGCAGTGGGGCTGCCATGTGCTCAGGACAGAATAGAGAATTTGAACAGAGTGGAATATCATACGACGAATGAATGAAGATTTGACTGCAACTTCTTTTTTATGATCACTAGTGACTCGACCTGATCTTTGTGCTATGTTTCCTGGGATGAAAGAAACAGGAATTCATCTCTTGCTACTCCCAGTCACAATAGCTACAGTTGAATGTTCTTTTTCGTTCTCTTTGGGTGGGCCCATGCTTTGTGGGGGGGGGGTCACAGACCTGTGTAAACTTTGCACTTTGTGGGCCAGCTCCTTATCAGGGGGACTAAAGAGTGACAAGGCACAGCCCTAGGTTTCTCATCTGGAGACCCCACATGTCTCACCCCAGAGTCGAGCTGGATGTGGGAACTAGGCATGAGTTCAACATGGAAAAGATCAATCAAAATAAAATAACCCTCCAGGAGCTGGGTTTGGTTTCATCTAGGACCTCAGTGCTTAAGATTCCAGCTCTGAGTTCACAGATACAGCTCCCATAGGATTGCAGCACTCACTGTCTGAGACCAAGTTGGGTGAGGGTATCTGTGGGGTGGGTTAGGAGAGTGCCCAGCTCCAGGTCATAAGAACAGCCATACGGGGTCAGACCAATGGTCCATCTAGCCCAGTATCCTGCCTGGTGCCAGAGGCTTCAGAGGAAATGAACAGAACAGGACAATTTATCAAGTGATCCATCTCCTGTCTTTGCAGTGAGAGGTGTAGGGACACCTGGAGCATGGGGTTGCTTCCTAGACCATCTTGGTTAATAGCCATTGATGGACCTGTCCTCCAGGAACGTATCTCATTCTTTTTTGAACCGCGTTACACTTTTGACCTTCACAACATTCCCTGGCAATGAGTGTTGATAAATGCGAAGTAATGCACATTGGAAAACATAATCCCAACTACACATACAAAATGATGGGGTATAAATTAGCTGTTACCACTCAAGAAAGAGCTCTTGGAGTCATTGCCAGTATAGTCTAGCCCTCAGAGGTCAGAGGTGCTTTCGCATGAATTCACGGGGGTGAGGAGGAGTCACCTTGCTAGTTCCTGCAGCCGCTCGCCGCTCATTCTGGCCACTGTTTTTCATCATGCCACCGTTCACTCCACCGCTCTGTCGCCGATGGCCCGGTGCTGTCACCTTCTGTTGCCACCTGCCTCTGTGACCTCTGCGAGTTGGTCTCTTAAGGTTCCACGAGCTCTCAGTGACTTCAGCTCTCAGGGGGGAACCTCGCTGCTAGTGCAGGCTGGGCCTCGCTTCCACAGAAACGCTGCCCCACAGCAGGTCTAAGCACTTAGACCTGATTATCAGTGATTTCAGCTCCAGTGGTCACTTAACAGAACAAAAGACTCTCTATGGAGCCTAATCAGCTCTCTCTCTAAACAGGGGAGAGGGACAGGTCAAATAGTGCCTGTGACTCTTAGGCAGAGCCCACACCACCGAACAAAACCCCTGTCTCCTCCCCTGCCCCACTGGCATCAGCCATCCAAAGCGAGTGCAGTTCAGTTGAGGGTGACCCCCTCAACCAGGACAGGCTAAGCACAGTTCTGCTTCCCTTTATTCATACAATACCAATAACAACATTGAATTACCCCCACATTCCAATTTAATTTTTTTTATTAAAGCTAATGTTAAAATTATATAATACACAGGTTAAGGAAAGAGTGTCTGTACAGCTGGGTATAGTGCTTAGATTATCCAAAAGTACAAAGGTTGGTTTAAAAGTCGTACAAGACATATAGTACATAATCTGCAATAACCCAAATTTAGGGGAATAAATTGAATGATACAGTTTAGATATAGGTATCTAAATATTCAGGTATATCACTCATGAAAGGTTATACAGAGGGTTGATTGTGGAAAGCAAATATATCAATGAGTGAAGATTGTCCCTCAGTACCTGAGAATTTATACACATGGTCTTAGCCACGTAGGCTAAGAAACGATTTGTAACCCAACACCAGCCAAAATTGTAACCCAACACCAGCCAAAATTGATCACTTCGTCAACACAGCTCTGTCTGCTTGGATAGGAGGCAGAGTAGGTGTGTTCATGTAAGCCTTTCCCCCTCATCCCCCAGCTGATCACTAGCTGTCAGGGAAAGAGCTCGTTCAGACCTTGCTTACAAATCATAATATAAATTATTAGGTTGGCCAATATCCCAGAAACAAATGCGCCGACATTGTCATAAAAAACAACAGCTGTGTGCGGAAGCTAGTCTTTGTTCATACTTTTCAAACCTGTTATGTCCAGGTACAAGTATTTTATCACATATTGTCAAGTATCAGAGGGGTAGCCGTGTTAGTCTGGATCTGTAAAAGCAGCAAAGAATCCTGTGGCACCTTATAGACTAACAGAGGTTTTGCAGCATGAGCTTTCGTGGGTGAATACCCACTTCTTCGGATGCAAGTAGTGGAAATCTCCAGGGGCAGGTATATATATGCAAGCAAGAAGCAAGCTAGAGATAACGAGTTTAGTTCAATCAGGGAGGGTGAGGCCCTGTTCTAGCAGTAGAGGTGTGAAAACCAAGGGAGGAGAAACTGGTTCTGTAGTTGGCAAGCCATTCATAGTCTTTGTTTAATCCTGAGCTGATGGTGTCAAATTTGCAGATGAACTGAAGCTCAGCAGTTTCTCTTTGGAGTCTGGTCCTGAAGTTTTTTTGCTGCAGGACGGTGACCCTAACATCTGCTATTGTGTGTCCAGGGAGGTTGAAGTGTTCTCCTACAGGTTTTTGTATATTGCCATTCCTAATATCTGATTTGTGTCCATTTATCCTTTTCCTTAGAGACTGTCCAGTTTGGCCTATGTACATAGCAGAGGGGCATTGCTGGCATATGATGGCGTATATTACATTGGTGGATGTGCAGGTGAATGAACCAGTGATGGTGTGGCTGATCTGGTTAGGTCCTGTGATGGTGTCGCTGGTGTAGATATGTGGGCAGAGTTGGCATCGAGGTTTGTTGCATGGATTGGTTCCTGAGTTAGAGTTACTTTGGTGCGGTGTGCAGTTACTGGTGAGAATGTGCTTCAGGTTAGCAGGTTGTCTGTGGGCGAGGACTGGCCTGCCACCCAAGGTTTGTGAAAGTGTGGGATCATTGTCCAGGATGGGTTGTAGATCTCTGGTGATGCGTTGGAGGGGTTTTAGCTGGGGACTGTATGTGATGGCCAGTGGNTCCTGCAGCAAAAAAACTTCAGGACCAGACTTCAAAGAGAAACTGCTGAGCTTCAGTTCATCTGCAAATTTGACACCATCAGCTCAGGATTAAACAAAGACTATGAATGGCTTGCCAACTACAGAACCAGTTTCTCCTCCCTTGGTTTTCACACCTCTACTGCTAGAACAGGACCTCACCCTCCCTGATTGAACTAAACTCGTTATCTCTAGCTTGCTTCTTGCTTGCATATATATACCTGCCCCTGGAGATTTCCACTTACTTGCATCCGAAGAAGTGGGTATTCACCCACGAAAGCTCATGCTGCAAAACCTCTGTTAGTCTATAAGGTGCCACAGGATTCTTTGCTGCTTTTATCACATATTGTATATGCTTTTAAAGTGTGAATTAAAATTTCAATTTCAATTCAGATTTCCAACCAATGACTAAATTGGTAGCACTGCTTAACTAGTTGACCATTGGGGGGGTGGGGGGGGGGAATTCAGGGGGTGTGTAGGGAAATCCCTGATAATCCAGAAGCAATTTAACTCCTAGGTCTGACATCCTTACCCAGCTAGGTCAACATTTAGGGCTTGTCTACACTACCACGTGGGGTTGATCTAAAATACTCAACTTCAGCTACGTGAATAGCATAGCTAAGTCGACGTACTTAGATCTACTTACCGCGGTGTCTTCACTGCAGTAAGTCGACAGCTGACGCTCTCCTGTCGACTCCACTTACGCTTGTCGTTCTGGTGGAGTACCGGAGTCGACGGGAGAGCGCTCAGCGGTCAATTTATCGTTTCTAGACTAGACGCAATAAATCAACCCCCGCTGGATCGATCGCTGCCTGCCAATCCAGTAGACAAGCCCTTACTGCTTCTCCCTCATCAAATCCTGATACAGCTACAACTTTCCACTCTTCCCAGGAGACACAGACAGCGATGTCACCTAACCTCACTGGGCCATGCAATCAGAAGAATTATACACTCAGCACCTTCAGACACCAGTCTTGATGTAAGAACCCACAGCCTACAACCAGGGTTGGAAGGGTTTGAGACAGCTGCTGCTTCTGCCTCACCACCAGAGGCCCAGGCAAGGTGGCCACCAGAAGGTGCTGAGAGATTGACCCCTGCAGGAAGTCCTGCCGTACAGGGCATGAGCGACAGCCCTCTGTGGTTTCCTGATTGGCTGGAATTTCCCATATAAACTAGAAAGCCATTTCTGGGAGCTGTCTGAGTAACACAGACCTCTGGTGCACACCTGCCTTGATCTCATACTTCCAGCTCTCAACGTAGGCTTGGCTCCTTACCCCCATACCTGTTTTTCTGTTTTTGGCCTAAGACTGTAGCTGACCCTGTAAGGATGAGGCCTTTTCCTGTCGCCATATTGTAAAGTCTGAGGCCTTTGTCAGTGGCCATATTAGGACAGCAGCAGCCATGAGCTAAAAAGCAGAAAGTCACATCCCCACAATCCATCTAAATAACATTAAAACAATGTAATATCGGGCTGTTAAGAAGGAGATCCTGTGCTAATAGCACCCACCATCACCAGATAAAGAAACAAATCTGAAGATGCTTAAAGAAACCTTTGTTTGATAGCATCCTGTCTGACAAGAAATCACTTATCAACAAGTTGTGGTTGTGAAATCCCCACTTCTTTATTGTTTTGCCTTTATGGTCCCTACTTCTCTATTGTTTATCTGTATGGTCTCTGTCTGTCTTTGATTGCTTCTGTCTGTTGCATAACTAATTTTGCTAGGTGTAAATCAACCATGGTGGTGGGGTATGATTGGCTAAAGGATTGGTTTACAACATGTTAGGATTGGTTAGAAAATAGTTTAGTAATATTTTAGTAAAATGATTGGTTAAGGTGCAGCTAAGCAGGATTCAAGTGTCACTATATAAACTGGGGTCCAGAAGGAAGTTCTTTGGAACCAACTCCAGGACACAGCCCAAGATCCGAGCTGCCAGACCTCAACACTCTGCCAATGACCCCGGGCAGAAGCTGGAGTCCTCCAGATAGACCTGATCCTGACTGGCCATCAAGAAAGTTCATCTGCCTTATTGGGAGTGGTGAGCACTGTATGTGTAGCGTGTGCCGTCTGTTTTGGTGATTGTTAATAAATGGAGGTTAAGTAGGATATTACGGTGTGTAACCCTTCTGCCCGTCAGAGCTGGCAGCAACAAGGGCCGGGTTCAGTATCTAGGGGTTCCGTTTCAATAACACAATGCAAAACCGGCTCGAGCCCCCACCCAGTGACCTGGGACAATTACATACCCCCCCCCGGGCGCCTCTAAGAGGCAACACTTCCCCTCTCGCAAGCACAGGGTCTGAGTGTAGCAAAATCCTTTTAATAAAGGAGGGAAATAATGCGGCATTATGTTGAGGAAACACCACAAACCATGAGCAAAAGACCCACCCCCAAGTAAGTTTGGCAGTGTCCTTTTCCCCTCAGGGTCTTGAGTCCAGCAACCCAACAGTCACCCCACCCACAGTTTCTGTCCTTGGTCAGCGCAGCCCCCCCAGAGTTCAGAAGTTCATCCACAGAGACCACCTCCCAGCCTGGGTGGAAGCGGGGGGGAGGTATGGGGGCACCTTACATGCTCTGCTGCTAGAGGTCGATGGCCAATAGCCACGCCTCTCCGTGGGGTTCTGCTGCAGTCTTCACCGCCAGCCTCTCCTCTCCGCCAGCCGTCCTGCTGGCCCCTCCTCTCCGCCAGCCGTCCTGCTCGCCCCTCCTCTCCGCCAGCCGCCCTGCTGGCCCCTCCTCTCCGCCAACCATCCTGCTGGCCCCTCCTCTCCCCCAGCCGCCCTGCTGCCCCCTCCTCCGCCAGCCGCCCTGCAGGCCCCTCCTCTCCGCCCGCCGTCCTGCTGGCCCCTCCTCCGCCAGCCGCCCTGCTGGCCCCTCCTCCGCCAGCCGCCCTGCTGGCCCCTCCTCTCCGCCAGCCGTCCTGTTGGCCCCTCCTCTCCGCCAGCCATCCTGCTAGCCCCTCCTCCTCCAGCCGTCCTGCAGGCCCCTCCTCTCCGCCAGCCGTCCTGCTGGCCCCTCCTCTCCGCCAGCCATCCTGCTAGCCCCTCCTCCACCAGCCGTCCTGCAGGCCCCTCCTCTCCGCCAACCATCCTGCTAGTCCCTCCTCTCCGCCAGCCGTCCTGCTAGTCCCTCCTCTCCGCCAGCCGTCCTGCTGGCCGCTCCTCTCCACCAGCCGTCCTGCTGGCCGCTCCTCTCCACCAGCCGTCCTGCTGGCCCCTCCTCTCCGCCAGCCATCCTGCTAGCCCCTCCTCCACCAGCCGTCCTGCAGGCCCCTCCTCTCCGCCAACCATCCTGCTAGTCCCTCCTCTCCGCCAGCCGTCCTGCTAGGCCCTCCTCTCCGCCAGCCGTCCTGCTGGCCGCTCCTCTCCGCCAACCATCCTGCTGGCCGCGCCTCTCCTCCAGCCGTCCTGCTAGCCTCTCCTCTCCTCCAGCCGTCCTGCTGGCCCCTCCTCTCCGCCAGCCGTCCTGCTAGCCTCTCCTCTCCGCCAGCCGCCCTGCTGGCCCCTCCTCTCCGCCAGCCGCCCTGCTCGCCCCTCCTCTCCGCCAGCCGCCCTGCTAGCCCCACCTCTCCACCAGCCGTCCTGCTGGCCGCTCCTCTCCTCCAGCCGTCCTGCTGGCCGCTCCTCTCCGCCAGCCGCCCTGCTAGCCCCTCCTCTCCGCCACCCGTCCTGCTGGCCCCTCCTCTCCGCCAGCCGTCCTGCTAGCCTCTCCTCTCCGCCCGCCGCCCTGCTAGCCCCTCCTCTCCGCCAGCCGCCCTGCTCGCCCCTCCTCTCCGCCAGCCGTCCTGCTGGCCCCTCCTCTCCACCAGCCGCCCTGCTGGCCACTCCTCTCCGCCAGCCGCCCTGCTAGCCCCTCCTCCGCCAGCCGCCCTGCTGGCCCCTCCTCTCCTCCAGCCGTCCCGCTGGCCCCTCCTCTCCGCCAACCGTCCTGCTAGCCCCTCCTCCGCCCCCCGCCCCCCTCCCCTCCCCCCTCCCCCACCCGCCCTGCTGGCCACTCCTCCCCGCGCGCCGCCCAGCTAGCCCCCCCTCCGCCAGCCGTCCTGCTTGCCCCTCGTCTCCCGCAGCCGTCCTGCGGGCCGCTCCTCTCCGCCAGCCATTCTGCTGGCCCCTCCTCTCCGCCGGCCGTCCTGCTGGCCCCGCCTCTCCGCCAGCCATCCTGCTGGCCCCTCCTCCACCAGCCCTCCTGCTCGTCCCTCCTCTCCTCCACCCGTCCTGCTGGCCGCTCCTCCCCGCCCGCCGTCCCGCCGGCCGCTCCTCCCCGCCAGCCGCCCTGCTCGCCCCCCCTCCCCGCCAGCCGCCCTGCTCGCCCCCCCTCCCCGCCAGCCGCCCTGCTGGCCGCTCCTCTCCGCCAACCGTCCTGCTAGCCCCTCCTCCCCGCCAGCCTTCCTGCTGGCCGCTCCTCTCCGCCAACCGTCCTGCTAGCCCCTCCTCCGCCCCCCGCCCCCCTCCCCTCCCCCCTCCCCCACCCGCCCTGCTGGCCACTCCTCTCCGCCCCCCGCCCTGCTAGCCCCTCCTCCCCGCCAGCCTTCCTGCTGGCCGCTCCTCTCCGCCCGCCATCCTGCTAGCCCCTGCTCTCCGCCAGCCGTCCTGCTGGCCCCGCCTCTCCGCCAGCCATCCTGCTGGCCGCTCCTCTCCGCCCGCCATCCTGCTAGCCCCTGCTCTCCGCCAGCCGTCCTGCTAGTCCGCTCCTCTCCACCAGCCGTCCTGCTGGACCCTCCTCTCCACCAGCCGCCCTGCTGGCCTCTCCTCTCCGCCAGCAGACCGGCTGGCCTCTCCTCTCCGCCAGCCGGCCTGCTAGCCCCTCCTCTCGACCAGCCGTCCCGCTAGCGTCTCCTCTCCGCCAGCCGTCCTGGTAGTCCCATCTCTCAGCCACCCATCCTGCTGGCCTCTCCTCTCCGCCCGCCGCCCTGCTCGCCCCTCCTCCGCCAGCCGTCCTGCTAGCCGCTCCTCTCCACCAGCCGCCCTGCTGGCCTCTCCTCTCCGCCAGCAGACCGGCTGGCCTCTCCTCTCCGCCAGCCCTCCTGCTAGCCCCCCCTCCGCCCGCCGCCCTGCTAGTCCCTCCTCTCCTCCGGCCGTCCTGCTGGCCCCTCCCCTCCGCCAGCCGCCCTCCAGGCCCCTCCTCTCCGCCAGCCATCCTGCTGGCCGCTCCTCTCCGCCAGCCAGCCTGCTAGCCCCTCCTCCGCCAGCCGCCCTGCTCGCTCCTCATCACCTCCAGTCGCCCTGCTGGCCCCGCCTCTCCGCCAGCCATCCTGCTAGTCCCTCCTCTCCGCCAGCCGTCGTGCTAGCCCCTCCTCTCCGCCACCCGTCCTGCTGGCCCCTCCTCTCCCCCAGCCCCCCTGCTGGCCACTCCTCTCCGCCCCCCGCCCTGCTGGCCCCTCCTCCCCACCAGCCGCCCTGCTGGCCTCTCCTCTCCGCCAGCCCTCCTGCTAGCCCCTCTTCCACGCCAGCCCTCATGCTCGCCCCGCCTCGCAGCAGGCCCTCCTGCTAGCCCCTCCTCCCCGCCAGCCTTCCTGCTGGCCGCTCCTCTCCGCCAGCCAGCCTGCTAGCCCCCCCTCCGCCCGCCGCCCTGCTACCCCCTCCGCGCCGCCCGCCGTCCTCCTGCCCGCCCCACTCCGCCCGCCGCCCTGCTGGCCCCTCCTCCGCCAGCCGTCCTGCTAGCCCGTCCTCTCCGCCAGCCGTCCTGGTAGTCCCATCTCTCAGCCACCCATCCTGCTGGCCTCTCCTCTCCGCCAGCCCTCCTGCTAGCCCCTCCTCTCCGCCAACCATCCTGCTGGCCCCTCCTCCACCAGCCCTCCTGCTCGTCCCTCCTCTCCTCCACCCGTCCTGCTCGCCCCCCCCCTCCCCCAGCCGCCCTGCTCGCCCCCCCTCCCCGCCAGCCGCCCTGCTGGCCACTCCTCCCCGCCAGCCGCCCTGCTCGCCCCTCCGCTCCGCCAGCCGTCCTGCTTGCCACACCTCTCCGCCAGCCGCCCTGCTCGCTCCTCATCACCTCCAGTCGCCCTGCTGGCCCCGCCTCTCCGCCAGCCATCCTGCTGGCCGCGCCTCTCCTCCAGCCGTCCTGCTAGCCCCTCCGCTCCGCCAGCCGCCCTGCTCGCTCCTCATCACCTCCAGTCGCCCTGCTGGCCCCGCCTCTCCGCCAGCCATCCTGCTAGTCCCTCCTCTCCGCCAGCCGTCCGGCTAGCCCCTCCTCTCCGCCAGCTGTCCTGCTAGCCTCTCCTCTCCGCCCCCCGCCCTGCTAGCCCCTCCTCTCCGACAGCCGTCCTGCTAGCCCCTCCGCTCCGCCAGCCGCCCTGCTCGCTCCTCATCACCTCCAGTCGCCCTGCTGGCCCCGCCTCTCCGCCAGCCATCCTGCTAGCCCCTCCTCTCCGCCATCCCTCCTGCTGGCCCCTCCTCTCCCCCAGCCCTCCTTCTCTCCCCTCCTCTCCCCCACCCCTCCTGCTCGCCCCTCCTCTCCGCCAGCCGTCCTGCTGGCCCCTCCTCTCCGCCAGCTGTCCTGCTAGCCTCTCCTCTCCACCAGCCGTCCTGCTGGCCCCTCCTCTCCGCCAGCCATCCTGCTGGCCCCTCCTCTCCTCCAGCCGTCCTGCTCGCCCCTCCTCTCCGCCAGCCGTCCTGCTGGCCCCGCCTCTCCGCCAGCCGTCCTGCTGGCCCCTCCTCCGCCAGCCGTCCTGCTGGCCGCTCCTCTCCGCCAGCCGTCCTGCTGGCCCCTCCTCCCCTCCAGCCGTCCTGCTGGCCCCTCCTCTCCGCCAGCCATCCTGCTGGCCCCTCCTCTCCGCCAGCCGTCCTGCTAGCCTCTCCTCTCCGCCAGCCGCCCTGCTCGCCCCTCCTCTCCGCCAGCCCCCCTGCTCGCCCCTCCTCTCCGCCAGCCGTCCTGCTAGCCCCTCCTCTCCGCCCGCCGCCCTGCTGGCCCCTCCTCTCCGCCAGCCATCCTGCTGGCCGCTCCTCTCCGCCAACCGTCCTGCTGGCCCCTCCTCTCCGCCAGCCGTCCTGCTGGCCTCTCCTCTCCGCCAGCCGTCCTGCTAGCCCCTCCTCTCCGCCCGCCGCCCTGCTGGCCCCTCCTCTCCTCCAGCCGTCCTGCTCGCCCCTCCTCTCCGCCAGCCGTCCTGCTGGCCCCGCCTCTCCGCCAGCCGTCCTGCTGGCCGCTCCTCTCCGCCAGCCGTCCTGCTGGCCCCTCCTCCGCCAGCCGTCCTGCTGGCCGCTCCTCTCCGCCAGCCGTCCTGCTGGCCCCTCCTCCGCCAGCCGTCCTGCTGGCCGCTCCTCTCCGCCAGCCGTCCTGCTAGCCCCTCCTCCCCGCCAGCCGTCCTGCTGGCCGCTCCCCTCCGCCAGCCGTCCTGCTAGCCCCTCCTCTCCGCCAGCCGTCCTGCTAGCCCCTCCTCCGCCAGCCGCCCTGCTGGCCCCTCCTCTCCTCCAGCCGTCCTGCTGGCCCCTCCTCTCCTCCAGCCGTCCTGCTGGCCGCTCCTCTCCGCCAACCATCCTGCTAGCCCCTCCTCCGCCAGCCGTCCTGCTAGTCCCTCCTCTCCGCCAGCCGTCCTGCTAGCCCCTCCTCTCCGCCAGCCGTCCTGCTAGCTTCTCCTGCGGCGGGGATAGCTCAGTGGTTTGAGCATTGGCCTGCTAAACCCAGGGTTGTGAGTTCAATCCTTGAGGGGGCCATTTAGGGATCTTGGGCAAAAATCTGTCTGGGGATTGGTCCTGCTTTGCGCAGGGGGTTGGACTAGATACCTCCTGAGGTCCCTTCCAACCCTGATATTCTAGGATTCTATGATTCCTCTCCGCCAGCCGTCCTGCTAGCTGTCCCTTTCTGCTAGCCTCCCTGCTAGCCACGCCTCTCCGCCAGCCGTCCTGCTAGCCCCTCCTCTCTGCCAGCCATCCTGCCGGCCGCTCCTCTCCACCAGCCGCCCTGCTAGCCTCTCACCAATATGTCTTCAGGCCCCTCCCCCGTAGTGTGGGCCCCTTCTGAGGGCCCTAAACACCACTTTGACCCCTCCTCTCTCCACTGTGTAATAACAGAGCTAATTTTCGCTCTGCTTACATGTGTAAGGCTCTTTCACTGGTAAAAGACCCCATAAGCCCACAAAAGATTAAGCCCTGAGTCCACAGGGAATGGGTGTTTGCTCTGAGTCCACAGGGAATGGTGTTTACCCGGAGCCCTCAGAGCCCTCAGAGGAGTAGAGCCTTTCGCCTGGAGCCCTAGGAACTGGGAAAGGGGGGTGCCTACATCAACCGGGTTATGCCTTCAGCCCTAGGAACTAGGTAGAGGTGGGATGTCCTAGAGTGTGCAGACAATGAATTTAGGGTAAAGTTGGATGCCTTAGAGCGTGTGTAACAGAGAATTTTGTGCCGTTAACAACCCTGGTGAAAGCCCCTGGCTGGGTCTGGCCTGACCCCAGTTCTTAGTTTGGTAATGGACTCTGACTTTGCAGCTTTTACCTGGCCTGGCCTGGCCCCAGACTGATCTCTGCCCTTCGCTTCCATCCTGATAGTACGCAGCTTGCTGCATGTCCACAGGCTGGCCCTGACACTCAGGGTGGTTTGGTTTTTTCGGGGGGCAGGAGGGGGGTTTGCCCCATCAGCTGCATGGAGAACACCCAGAAAAAGTCATGCAACCTGAGCTGTATTATCTCATCCATGGGCCCTTTCTGTAGGAGGGAAATCCCCCTTGGAATGGGGGTCCTGGGGAGGGGAGGTGGAGACAGGAATGGCCCTGGTAACACAGCTACATTAGATCTGTGCTGCTGTGTGTGTGTGTGTGGGGGGGGGGGGGGGGGAAGGGGGTGGTGGAAAACCCCCCGGGGGTGGGGGGGGGGGGGGTAATGGGGGTGCCGGAGTCCCCCGATCCCATGGGGGGGGGGGGGATAAGGGATAGCTGAGAAACCCACCGGGCTTGGGGGAAGGGCCCTGCCCTGCGATTTGTTCTGTAAACCCCATGGAATGATTTGTGGGGAGCTGCAGGAGCTCAGCACCCCTCAGGATCAGGCCCACAAGGTAGATTTTTATCTGCTGTTATTTCAATGGATCAGAGAGTGAAATATTCTGTGTGTTTTCCAAACTCTCAGCCTTATTGCTGCAGAATATCTTCTCTAATGAGCGGGACTCCAGGAGCATCTCGCTTCGCTGGATGAGGGCTCCAGCGAGGTGTTTCTGACATGAAGATCAGCAGTGAAAGGGTTAACAACATCAGCCTTTAAAGGGCACCATCACCCCTGGACAGGTCATGCTTCCTTCGGAGCTACGGGTGCAGCCAGTATCGATGCAGGTCCCCCCGGGAAACAGGGTTACATTCGGAAGCCTCTACCCAATCAGAAGGGCTGAAAATGTGCCATTATTACTAACAAAATGTTCGACTCTGAGGACCACAGAGAGCCACTGACAGGACGAATCCAGAGCTCCTGCCTGATCTCGATTGTCCTTGCCCAGGTCTCACCTTGGCAGAAGCCCCTGCAGCCACTTCCCCTGTCACTGTCGCCTCTGAATTAGCCATCTACAGATTCTAGGGGGATCGCGTTTCTCAGGGCTCGCTGGGCAGAGGGCAGCAGAGCCGGCTCTTTTCGTGCCTGAACCTCTACTTTTTACCCCCCTTTGCAGCTCAGTCTCTCCTAACGGCTGCTTTGCTCACTTGTTGGAACTGAACTTCCGGCTTGGAAAATGAGCTCTTCAGATCTGTGGGGCCCAAAATCACCACCTACTGCCCCTGGTCCACAAATTCTCATTTTCCTCGGGTAGCATTCCCTTCTGTCCCTTTCCCCCTGCCCGCAGCTGTCTGTCACTCATTGCGTGACCAGCTGTTCACCTTTTGCTCCATCCTTTGTTTTTACCTGCAGCTTCCCTAATGTGGACAAGTCGCCGGCATTGGGGCCACCGGGCATTGGAATCCAGCTCAGGGCAGCTCGAGACCCCATGCCGGGTTAAATGCCAGCAGCCACCGGGCTACGCTGGAGCTGGCCAGGTTGTAATAAAGGAGTGCTTGGTCAGAGACAACTGAATGTTATTTCCTGGCCCCAGTCACCGGATGGGGTCAGGGCTACACACAGGGCCGGTGCAAGGAAGTTTCGCGCCCTAGGCGAAACTTCCACCTTGCGCCCCCCCACCCAGCTGCCTCTGCCGCCCCGTCCTTTAAATAGCCGTGGGAGCCCCCCCGCTTCCCATGGGCTCCCGCAGCTATTTAAAGGGCCAGGGCGGTAGAAGCAGGGGAGCCCCAGGCCCTTTAAATAGCCCCCAGAGCCCTGGGGTAGCGGGGGGCTCTGGGGGCTATTTAAAGGGACGGGGCTCCAGCTGCCTCTGCCGCCCCGGTCCTTTAAATAGCCGCTGGAGCCCCGCCGCTTCCCCAGGGCTCCCGCGACTATTTAAAGGGCCGGGGCGGTAGATGCAGGGGAGCCCCGTCCCTTTAAATAGCCCCCAGAGCCCTGGGGTAGCAGGGGGCTCGGGGGGCTATTTAAAGGGACGGGGCTCCAGCTGCCTCTGCCGCCCCGTCCTTTAAATAGCTGCTGGAGCCCCGCCGCTTCCCCAGGGCTCCCGCGACTATTTAAAGGGCAGGTGCCCCCCAAATCTTAGTGCCCTAGGCAACTGCCTAGGTCGCCTAATAGGTTGCGCCGGCCCTGGCTACACAGGTTCCTCCCCCTCTCACATGATGACGGGACTCAGTCCCGACTGCCCCTGTTCATGGATTCCAAGGCCAGAAGGGACCACGGTGATCATCCAGTCTGACCTGCTGTATTGCACAGGCCAGAGAACGACCTCACAATCACTTCCCTACAGCAGATCCTTTAGGAGAAACACCCAGTCTTGTTTCAAGATTGCCAGCAATGGAGGATCCACCACGACTCTTGGTAAATGGTTCCAATGGTTATTTACTCTCACCATTAAGAATTTAGGACTTATTTCCAGTCTGTGTGCTTCTAGCTTCAACTCCCAGCCATTGGATGGTGTCAGACCTTTCTCTGCTGTTACGTCTGTCAGGGTTCCCTCCCTACTCTGAACTCTGGGGTACAGATGTGGGGACCCACATGAAAGACCCCCTAAGCTTATTTCTACCAGCTTAGGTTAAAAACTTCCCCAAGGCACAAATCCTTCCTTGTGCTTGGATGAGTACTGCTGCCACCACCAAGTGAGTTAGACAAAGATTCAGGAAAAGGACCACTTGGAGTTCCTGTTTCCCTAAAATATTCCTCCAAGCCCCTTCACCCCCCCTTCCTGGGGAGGCTTGAGAATAATATTCCAACCAAATAGGTTAACAAGGTGAGCACAGACCAGACCCTTGGGTTTTTAGGACACTAAAAACCAATCAGGTTCTTAAAAAAACAGAACTTTATTATAAAGAAAAAAGTAAAAGAAGCACCTCTGTAAAATCAGGATGGAAAGTAATTTTACAGGGTAATAAATAATAATAATATATGGAGATATACCTATCTCATAGAGCTGGAAGGGACCCCGAAGGGTCATCGAGTCCAGCCCCCTGCCTTCACTAGCAGGACCAATTTTTGCCCCAGATCCCTAAGTGGCCCCCTCAAGTATTGAACTCACAACCCTGGGTTTAGCAGGCCAATGCTCAAACCACCGAGCTATCCCAGTGATCTATTTGAATAAGATTCAAAACACAGAGGATTCCCCTCTAGACAAAACTTTAAAGTTACAAAAAAACAGGAATAAACCTCCCTCTTAGCATAGGGACAGTTCACAAGCTAAAACAAAAGATAATCTAACGCATTTCCTTCCTATTACTTACAATTTGTAATCTTAGATGCTTAGTTCAGGTATGGCTTTGGGAGATGTATTTTCCCTGCCCTGGTTCCTCGCTGACCCGGAGAGAACACAAAGAGAGAGACAAAACAAAAACCTTCCCCCACAGATTTTAAAGTATCTTCTCCCCTTATTGGTCCTTTTGGTCAGGTGCTAACCAGGTTATTTGAGCTTCTTAACCCTTTACAGGTAAAGGACGGCTTTTATGCTCCCCTTAGCTGTATGTTCATGACAACGTCTTTCATAATCCCGATAATGCCAATCACAAACAACCCTCACAGACCAATACAGGCCATGGATAAACCCATCTGTGGAGATGTCAAGGAAGGAGGCCGGGAGACGACCTCAGCCCCTGACAGATAAGAGTCTCTCGATCTCACTGGCTTATTGATTGCACAGCCACTTCTTGATCTCAGAACTGCTCTGCTCTGTGGCTATGGTGGGACTGCATCCTAGAGCCTGTGTTTGCTGCAGCGGCTGCTGGTTTTCATTTTCACCAAGGGGGTGGAGACATTGTAAGGAGTCTGCTGGCTCATTCAGGAGGGTGTGGGGGGGGCACTATGCTAGCCCCTAGTTTAACACCCAACCTGCAGAGGACTCCATAATCCCTACAGCACAGTGGTCAGTGAAGGAGGTCAGAGTGGACCTGGCTGGCTCAGAAGGGAGCTGGAGTCAGCAGCCTGGGAGTTGGCTGCAGAGGGACGGCTGGATCGCGGGCAGCCTGAGAGCTGGGGCTAGAGGCCCTGAGAGCCGGACAGACACGTCCTGGTGCTGGCTGTAGCTACAGCAGGAGGACACAGGGCTGTGGCCTGCAGGCAAGCGGACAATGTGGAGAGGTTACCCAAGCTTTTGTTAGGTGTCATATCGCTGGACTAGACTGCTGCAAAGGACTGGGCAAGGAGCGGTTGGGTTCTCTTGGTTTAACTGGGGCAGTAACCATGCCCAGGGTGCCTGCCCCTGTTCATTTCGGCCAGCCCTAGGAAAGGAATCCTCTGTCACTCAGAGTGTGTGACTGTTGTGTGCGGAACCCAGGAGGGCTGGAGTCTGAGGTACAAAGAATTGGGACAGCTGGGATGATCCTGAGCCCGTGAGATTGGACAGCTGGCAGTGGGTCCAGAGCACCCTGGCAGATTTCCTGGGACAGCTACCTCAAAAAAAAGGACAATCCTAGGAGAACCTGGGCAGGTGCCAACCCTGCTGGAGCCTGTAGAGCTCACTGCTTGGAGGACTACAGTGCTGGCCTCTGAGTGCATGGTGCACCCTGTGAGCTACCCACAGCTCTCAGCCACTCCCTGCAGTGGGGCTGGTTACAGCATGGCACAGGAGCACGGGTGGTAGCGTTGTGGAAATCCATCACCAAGGGATTCAATGTGCTCCTTGGTTCTAGTGAGATGTCTCCTGCACCTCCAGTAGCATGGAGCCTCGGGGTGGTTATGACATCAGCGGTTGGGGTAAATGGTCTCACTGCTGACGCAGGCTGACAGCCACTTTCTGTTTGTCGCTGTGCCACTTGCAGGGAGGGGTATCTGGTTGGCCTTCGTGCCATGGTATTTCTTCTCTCCTTTCCTGGCATGTTGCTGCGTCGGGGTTAACTCAAGACGTTCCTCAGATGCTGGCACCTCTGCCCATGGAGTGCTGAGCTGGTGACTCTGATAAAGTGCTGTGATGGGTGTTGCAGAGACTGAGTTCTAACAAAGCTAAATACAGGACCCTTTGGGACTTTTTAAAATGGCTGCTTCTAGGGACTTTTCTGTTAATCCAGTTGCTGTGAGGGGCTCAGCTACCAAAGAGAATTGTCAAAATGAGCCACTCCTGCATTATGGACTAGTTCAGGGGTAGGCAACCTATGGCACGCGAGCTGATTTTCAGTGGCACTCACACTGCCCGGGTCCTGGCCACCAGTCCGGGGGGGCTCTGCATTTTAATTTAATTTTAAATGAAGCTTCTTAAACATTTTAAAAACCTTATTTACTTTACATACAACAATAGTTTAGTTATATATTATAGACTTATATAAAGAGACCTTCTAAAAATGTTTAAATGTATGACTGGCACGCGAAACCTTAAATTCGAGTGAATAAATGAAGACACGGCACACCACTTCTGAAAGGTTGCCGACCTCTGGACTAGTAAGTCATCTAGAAACTATAATACAGAACAGAATTATCAGACACAGCCATCAACATGATATGTTGGGGAAGAATCAACACGGCCTTTGTAAAGGGAAGTCATGCCTCACCAATCTAGGAGAATTCTTTTGAGGGTGTGAACAAGCAGGTGGATAAGGGTGATCCAGTCAATACAGTGTACTTGGATTTTCAGAAAGCCTTTGACAAGGTTCCTCACCAAAGGCTCTCAAGAAAACTAACTAGTTGTGAGATAATAGGGAGGTCCTGTGATGGATCAATAACTGGTTAAAAGACAGGAAACAAAGGGTAGGGATAAATGGTCAGATTTCACAATGGAGAGTTAAATAGCAGGGTCCTCCTGGATCTGTGCTGGGACCTGTACTATTCAATGTGTTCATTAATGGGGAGTGAACAGTGAAATGGCAAAATTTGTGGATGATACAAAATGATTCAAGATAGTTAAATCCAACACAGGCTGTGAAGAATGACAAAGGGATCTCACAGAACTGGGTGACTGGGCAACAAAATAGCAAATGAAATTCAACATTGATGAGTGCAAAGTAATGCACATTGGAAAAAATAATCCCAACTACACATATATAATTATGGGTTCTAAATTAGCGGTTACCACTCAAGAAAGAGATCCTGGAGTCACCATGGATACTTCTCTGAAAATTTCAGCTCAATGCACAGCAGGGGTCAAAATGGGTAACAGAATGTTAGGAACTGTTAGTAAAAGGTATAGAAAATAAGACAGAAAATATCACAATGCCACTCTATAAATCCAGACCTTGAATATCGTGTCCAGTTCTGGTCACCCCATCTCAAAAAGAATAGAGTGGAACTGGAAAAGGTCCAGAGAAGGGGAACAAAGATAATCAAGGCTATGGAATGGCTTCCATATGAGAAGAAACTAAAAAGATTAGTTATTTTAGAAAAGAGACAACTAAAGGAGGATATGATAGAGGTCTGTAAAGTCATGAATGGTGTGGGAAAAGTGAACAGAGAAGTATTATTTACCTTTTCCCGAAATACAAAAACCAGGAGTCACCCGATGAAATTAATAGCCAGCAGGTTTCACATAAACAAGAGGAAGTACTTTTTCACAAAATCCACAGTTAACCTGTGGAATTCATTGTCATGGGATGCTGTGAAGGCCAAAAGTATAACTCGGTTCAAAAAAGGGATTAGATAAATTCGTGCAGGATAGGTCCATCAGTGGCTATTAGCCAGGATGGTCAAGAATGCAATTCCATGCTCAGGGTGACCCTAAACTTCAGACTATTCTGTACAGTCCCCCTGAAGCACAGGCGCTGGCCACTGTCGGAAGACAGGATACTGGGCTAGACGGCCCATTGGTCTGACCCAGTATAGCCGTTCTTAATCCCACGCTGAGCCAACTGCTCCTCAGGCTGTGTTGTTGTGTTATGATTAAGCACATTGCAGGGTGTGGGCGCTGAGGGTGCTCAGCGTTTCGCAGACCTGGCAGTGGCAGGATCAGGCCCTTTGTGAAATTCTTTTTGCAGGGAACAGAACGCCAGGCCAGGTTGGTCATTCTCTTCCTTGGGGGCAGATGCGGTTCACTAGCTAGAGGCAAACACCCGCGCGCTTCACCTGCATCCTGCCTAAGCTGAAACTCCCGCAGATATCGCTTGGCCGCTCCCTCCTTTGGTTTCCAGGGCTGCAGATGTTGTTGCCGTGCTGTCACTGGGCAGAGAATGAACCAGCCACCTCTTCCCTCCCACGCCACAGTTTAGATGCTGCCTCCTCCTCCTTAGCTCACTCTAACAGCAGCTCTTCTCCTCCAGAGAAACTCAGCATCCAGTCTCGAGGGTGCCACCAGCTGTCCGTGATCTGCTAATATTCAAATTTGGAATGGGATTTACTAGTCTCTTGAACCTCCCACAATCCTGTCCTTGACTTGGTCCCTGTACCCCATCACAGGGACAAAAGCATTTCTCCAGATCGGCCACTCTCTCCCTGTAACTCTCCTATAAGACCTTACCTAGACATGGCTTTTGTCAAAAGAACGAGGAGTACTTGTGGCACCTTAGAGACTAACAAATTTATTTGAGCATAAGCTTTCGTGGGCTAAAACCCACTTCATCAGATGCATGGAGTGGAAGATACAGTAGGAAAATATATATACACAGAGAACATGAAAAAATGGGTGTTGCCGTACCAACTGTAACAAGGGTAATTAATTAAGGTGAGCTATTTGGTGAGCTATTATCAGCAGCAGAAGAAAAACTTTTGTAGTGATAACCAGGATGGCCCATTTCCAACAGTTGACAAGAAGGTGTGAGTAACAGTAGGGGTAGCTTTTGTACTGGTATAACTATTTTGAGTAGGGTGTGATTTTTTTTAACCACCTTCGTTATATCAATATAACTGCTAGTGTGGACACAGGTTCACCAGTATAAAGGTGTTTTATAGCTTATTCCCCTTTCTGACAAGTATCAGCTATACCGGTATAAGCCCCTTTATACCAGCAGAACTGCATGCACAGTAGGAGGGTTGTACCACTTTCACTATACCGGTATAGTTAAATGGATTCTAATGTGTGTGTAGACAACACATAATCCTCTGTCCTATCAGCTCACCATCTGCTTTTCAAATCTCAGCCAAATCCCCTGACTTTCTCTACCAATCTATTAGATTGTGGGTTAGTCTCCCAAGGGAACCTCCATCTTGGACTGGATATAGAACATAAGAACGGCCATACTTCATCAGACCAATGGTTCATCTATTCCTGTATCCTGTCTTCCAACAAGTGCTTCAGAAGGAATGAACAGAACAGGGCAATTTTGAGTGATCCATCCACTATGGTTCAGTCCCAGCTTCTGGCAGTCAGAGGTTCAGGGACAACCGATGAGTGAGGTGCATCCTGGCCATCTTGGCTAATAGCCATTGATGGAGCTGTCCTCCATGAACTTACCTAGTGGGTTTTTTTTTTAACCCAGTTATACTTTTGGCCTTCACAACATCCCCAGGCAATGAGTTCCACAGCTTGACTGTGTGTTGTGTGAAGAAGTACTTGCTTTTGTTTGTTTTCAAGCTGCTGCCTATTAATTTCATTGAGTAACCCCGAGTTTTTGTATTGTGGAAGCGGATAAATAACATTTCTCTATTCATGTTTTCCACACCATTCATGATTTGATAGACTTCTATCATACCCTGCTTTAGTTGTCTCTTTTCTAAGATGAACAGCCCTAATCTTTTGAATATCTCCTCAGATGGAAGCCGTTCCATACCCTGGATGATCATAGAACCTTTTGCAGTTCCACTCTGTCCTTTTTGAGATGGAGTGACCAGAACTGGGCACAGTATTCAAGGTGTGGATGCACCATGGATTTATACAGTGGCATGATGATATTTTCTGTCTTATCTCTCTTACCTTTCCTAATGGTTCCTAACATTCCGTTCGCTTTTTTGACTGACACTGCAGGTTGAGTGGATGTTTTCAGAGAACTCTCCACAATGATTCCAAGACCACTTTCTTGAGTGGTAACAGCTAATTTAGACCCCATCATTTTGTATGTATAGTTGGAATTATTTTTCCCAGTGTGCATTATCTAGCACTTAACAGTGAATTTCATCGGTCATGTTGTTGCCCAGTCACCCAGTTTAGTGAGACCCCTTTGTAACTCTTCACAGTCAGCTTTGGACTAAACTATCTCGATTATGCACCAGGAAAAATCCTGCCCAGGCTCCCCCTAGATGGACTGCATGTGACCCAACGGTGTAGCTTTCTAGGTTCTAAGATTCCTTTTCCTACACTCAGTTTGAATGTAAGAGACATGCCCCATTGTGCGAGCTGCTGTACAGCGAAGTAACAAAGAAAACAGTCGTTGCCCCAGAGAGTTCACCATCTAGGTGTCAGACAGGATGCAACAAGTGGATATAACAGACTGGGGTTGGGAGATAAGAGAAACAAAACGATACCGACACAGAGAAAAATTGCATCATGTAACTGCAATCTTTTTATCTGCCTAGACACTCCACCCCCCACATCTGAGCACCTCCTCCCAGATATTTATGGATTAATCCCTGTGACGTAGGGGAGCATTACTGTCCCCAGTTTAGTGCTGGGGACCTGAAGCACAGCGAGGCTAGGGGATGTGGCCAAGGGTACACAGGCGGGCTGTAGCAGAGCCCAGAGTAGAGGCCATCTCTCCTGGCCAGAGGGCTCCTTTCCACCTGCTCCATCTGAGGTTTCGGGGTTGGGGAACTCAACCAAGCAGAAAGCAAGAGGAGGAGGGAGAAGGCAGCATTTGTGCCAGGCCAAGGGGTGTGTGTGTGGGGATGGGGGCCCGTTGACTAGGGGGTGCCTCGAACGAGCAAACCCTGTAGATGACCCCCCCCGTTTGGAGAACAAGCCTCCATGGGGCGGGAGCCAGCAGAGGGCAGCAGCAGGCTCGCCGGCGGCTCGTCGTGCCTGCCACTCGGAGGCAGAGGAAATGAAGGCGAGTTCCTCTGAGTCAGGAGCCATTAGCCCAAGAAGCTGGAGCGCCCAGCGCCGTGAGTCCGGGCGCGGGGAGCCGGAGCGCGGAGCCCAGCCCAGCCCAGCCCGCGGCGGAGGGGGCCCGAGCGCTGCTGCCGCCGCCGGGCGCCCCGCGCAGGTGGGACGTTGGCAGCGGGGCCGCTTGGCCCCCGCAGCCGGGGCACGGGGCGAGCGGCGGGGCTGGGAGTTCGCGGACAAGGGCGCAGCGCCTGGCCGCCCTCCCCCTGCGGGCCGCCCCCGGGAGCGGAGCCGAGCCGAGCTCTGCCGGCGGGACCCACTTGCCGCTGCGCGGGGCGGCGGGAGCGCGGGTCCCTGCAGGGGGCTGGGGCTGCCCCGCTGGGCAGGGCCCTTCCCCGGCACCGGGCTGCGGGGCGAACCCCGGGGGCTCCGCGCGTCGCTCCCTGCTGCAGCGGCGGCTCGGCCGGGCTGGAGCCGAGCCAGGCGCCGGGGCGGAGGGGAGGCGGCTCCGGCGCCCCGCTGCCGCGGCACCGCGGAGCCCGCCCGGCCGCCAGCGGCTCCCATTGTCCTCGGCCGGGGCCGGGGCGCCCCGGGCTGGGCGCGCTCTGCCGCCGGGAGCGGGGCTGGAGCAGCAGGGGGCGGTGCAGGCCGCCCCTGGGAAGGGCCCTGCCCCGGCCGTGGGGGGCCCAGGCGTCCCGGAGCCGCCCCCCGGCTAATCCCGGCCCCGGCCGGCCCTGCAGCCCCGGCCCCGCTCCCCGCCGCGGCAGGGACCGAGCGGGGGAGGGGGAGAGCGAACAAAAGGCTGCCGCCTGCCAGCCCCGCCGCTGCCGCAGGAGCAGCCCGGGGGGGCCGGGCGCGGGGGGCCGGCCCGAGCCCCCAGCCGGGGGGCTGCGCTCGCAGGAGGCCTCTGAGCGGCTCAGCGCCGGGGAGGGGGGAGGAGAGCGGAGCAGATTAGCTCCCCAGCCGGCCGTGGTATGCAGAAAATGCTGAGCTTGGAGAGTGTGTGTGTGTGTGTGTGTGTGTGTGTGTGTACACGCTGTGGCTCTGTGTGTGTACACGGTGTGGTTCTGTGTGTACGGCAGGGCTCTGTGTGTGTGTGCGCACGCTATGGCTCTGTGTGTGTGTGTGTGTGTGTGCGCACGCTATGGCTCTGTGTGTGTGTGTGCGCACGCTATGGCTCTGTGTGTGTGTGCACGCTATGGCTCTGTGCACGCTGTGGCTCTGTGTGTGTGCACGCTGTGGCTCTGTGCACAGTGTGTGTGCACGCGTGTGCACGACATGGTTCTGTGTGTACGGCAGGGCTCTGTGTGTGTGCACGGCAGGGCTCTGTGTGTGTGTGCACGCTAGGGCTCTGTGTGTGTGTGTGCACGCGTGTGCACGGTATGGTTCTGTGTGTACGGCAGGGCTCTGTGTGTGTGTGTGTGTGCGCACGCTATGGCTCTGTGTGTGTGTGTGTGTGCGCACGCTATGGCTCTGTGTGTGTGTGTGTGCACGCTATGGCTCTGTGTGTGTGTGCACGCTATGGCTCTGTGCACAGTGTGTGTGCACGCGTGTGCACGGTATGGTTCTGTGTGTACGGCAGGGCTCTGTGTGTGTGTGCACGATATGGCTCTGTGTGTGTGTGTATGGTATGGTTCTGTGCGCACGGTATGGCTCTGTGTGTGTGTGTGCGTGCTATGACTCTGTGCACGGTACGGCTGTGTGTGTGTGTGCACGCTATGGTTCTGTGTGTCTGTGTGTGTACTGTATGGCTCTGTGTGTGCACGCTATGGTTCTGTGTGTGCACGGTATGGCTGTGTGTTTGTGTGTGTGTCTCCACGGTATGGGTGCGTGTGTGCGCTATAGCTTATATTTTATAACCTATAGAGTAATATCTACAAATGAAATAATATCACTAAACCAAATTCTGAAGTCACTTTGAAACGAGACGTCAGAGCGTTCCTCCCGGATAAGGTCTCAAGGGGCCATTTCAAGCCTTGTCCAAACGCTTGATTTCACCGTTTTCCCCCTCTCTAAACCGAATTTCGCTGGCATGGGCAGGTTCCCGTGGAACGGTTCGATTTTGACAAAGGGGCATGTTCTGACAGAAAACCAGGGTTCTGTTGTGCAATTTTGGACCAGGTCTGATATCCAGCTGTTTCGGTACTTCGCTGGTCCCCATCACTGTGGTCTCTGTGCCCCTTGCAGTCCTCATAACTCCCCCGGGAGGCCAGGGAGCAGTATTATCCCCATTCGCACATGGGGAAACTGAGGCACATAGAGCTTAGCAGGACTGGCAAGTCTCTCTTCTGTAATGCATGTCTGACCGAGCAGGTGTTAGCTCTGGTTCTCCACCCATGGAGGATCCCAGGCTTGGAGTGGGCTACCGGGTCTAACTGGGAGTTATTAACTCTTCCACTACAAGATGGATTGTCTAAGGAGGGTGCTTAGACAGCCCGCGTTTACCTCTGGCTTTTTCTCTTCTCTCAGGTGCTTTCAAGCTGGGATGAGTGTCTCCCTCGTCACCTGGCTCTCTGGAGCAGTTATTTAATCTCCCCAAGCCACCCATCTCCGTCCGGATTTGTGTCCCGGAGCAGGATTGGCTCCAGGCCTTTCCCCCCCTGGCACCATGGATTCCTCAGCTGCTCTGGCTTCTGCTCCTCCTTCTTCGGCTCCCTCTGGGTCCCGGAGCCCGATGTTTTCCTCCGGAGCCGACCGAGAGGAGTGGGGACCTAGGTTCAACTGTGCCCCTTCCACTTCGGCCGCAGCCTCCCAGGGGTTGGCCACATCTGGCCGGAAACGGAAAGCCAACTTCTCCAACGACGAGACAGAGACTCTGGTCTGGAACGTGGTTCGGCACTTCAGCGCCCTCTACGGCTCCGAATCCCTCCGCGCTCACCCTGTGCGGCGGAAGCAGCTGTGGACCCAGATCCAGAGCCGGGTCAACTTCCTGGGCTACACCGAGCGCTCCATCGATGACCTCAAGCACAAGTGGCGAGACCTTCGGCTGGACGTCAAGAAGAAGATCACTTCCAAGAAGCATCCCCCTATGAACAGGGCAGGGGGGCCTCTCCACAAACCCCGCCTCACTCCCTTGGAGAAGATGGTGGCCTCCACCTTCTTACAGGCCAGCCATGATTCCGAGCCCGAGATCATCTTTGACCCCGGTGAGCTAAGCTTTGGGTTTCTCTGATAGCAGGTCTGGTGCGCAAGAGCTCACAATGGCGGTAGGGTCGGGGAGGTCTAGGGGTAAAGGAGATGGAGCCAGAAGACCATTCCTCCAGGGAAAGGGGCTTTCATGAACATCTGTTTCCACCCTGTTGTCACCATCTGAACACATCAGCCTCACCTAATAGTAATGTAACAAATCCCTGGACCTCTGGGACTTGGTTCCTGGTGAACATTTACTTATTGTGCTAGCTCAGAGAGGATGGTGAAAAAAAGACTTGTCAATTTTGCCTTTTTTCTAGTCAGTTTCCCTTTTGGGTCTTCCTGCAGTAGGAGAATACTGTAATGTCCCGGTGGCAAAGGCTGCTGGGAAATATTTATACTCAAATAGCCAAACTAAAGGAAATCGTTTTCCCTGGTATTTAAAAAAAAAATGGTGGAAATATTCCTGTTGATCTTCGGTTTTGTAAAACTTTTTTGGTTTTAAAAACATCGAAATACTGTGTCTAGCCTGATCACATCCCTTTTACAGGTGACTTGCAGGGGGGAAAATCATGGGTTCGTGCCCCCTTTTGACTGCATGGGTATGTGTTCTTCTGAGTTAACAGTGCCACTGTGAAATAGCTCTGGAGCTGTGCAGAGTGGTTGCGCGTGCTGACACGTTATGCTCACTTGCTTTAGCCTATATCCTCAGCTAAGCCAGCCAACGCGAGTTCAGGGCTTGTGTGTGGGGGCAGGATTTGGGCAGCACTCGAGTTAACTCTGCAGTGACGACAAGTCCTCAGGTGTATCAAGTAGGGTTGACAAGTTTCTCCCCCCACATCCAAAAATCAAAATGGGGGGGATGGGGAGGCACAAGGGATTCTGCTTGTTTTTACATTAGAAATGTAGGTCTCCTCTGCCCTCTTTTTCCTGGGAGACTCTTTGCGCTACTGTAAAACTTGAAGGAACATGACATCAGACAAATCATGCAAGACTCACCTGATGAAGGCTCTGATTCAGCAAAGCACTTATGCACCTCTCTAACTTTTAAAACATACTTAAGGCCATCCCTGTTAATCAAAGCACTTAAGCACATGCTTTGACTTCAGTTATACTTACCCACACGTGCTTAAAGTTAAGCACGTGCTTAAGTGCTTTGCTGAATTGGTGCTAAAGTTAGGCATGTGCTTAAGTACCTTGCAGAAGTGGGGCCTAATTGAGAGAGTGATTTTTTTCCAGAGTGATTAAAACCCTTTGTTTTATTTGCTTTTTGTTACCTACTATTTAACTCAAATGCATGAGACACACTTGGGAGAAAAACCTCAGGGTTAAAGACTCACTCTCCTCCTTCAACGAAACATGGAAAGAGCTCCTAGTCCAGATGTCTGGAACTGCCAGTAAAGCAGGGAAGACCAGACTGGACATTCTCAATATGTTGAAGATGAAACAAACAAAACCTCAAAACCTTGGTTCTTTTGTTCGTTTGTTTAAAGACCCATTTCAGGCGGCCTTTTATACCTTATAGAGGACCAAAAATAAATAAAAGGGGACAAATCCAATTTTCATTCCCTTTGCTGGTCACCTTTAAGTTCAGATCAGACCACTAGCTTTTGGTGAAGGAGGGACATACAAGCACAGATTGTTAGTTTAAATATATACTGCAAAAAATCCAGGCTGTTTTGGGGCTAGACATGGCTTATATAAAAACACAATGGAAATATCCTGTTGGACTTAATAGAAAATTCTGATCTTTCTGTAGGGTGTTTTTGGACCGTCCTGTAGAGCTGATCAGAGAATGATCTCCCTGCTATAGAATTTTATAGGACCATTCAGAAAACCTATAGAAAGGATCTCGTTCACTTAAGTTCTGTAGTTTGTTGGAGTAATTTTTACATGCCCCTGTGGGTTTCATCCCAATTCCAATGGCTGGGTGAAGCTAGACAAATTCAGATTGGAAATAACACATGTTTTTAATGGTGAGAGTAATGAACTGTTGGAAGAATTGACCAAGGGTGGTGGTGGATTCTCCATCACTGACCATTTTCAATGAAGGTTGGATGTTTTTCTAAGGGATCTGCTCTAGGAATAATTTTGGGGTGGTTCCCTGGCCTGCGTTATGCAGGCGGTCAGACCAGATGATCACAATGGTCCCTTCTGGCCTATGAAAAGTCCTATAGGATGTTTCCCTAGGGGAATCCTAGCCTGTGATACACGAAGCCTACGGAATGATCGTCTCTATCCTCTTAAGTCAATCGTCTCTTTCTCCTGCAGACTTGTTCTTCCCAGGTGCGTCCAAGCAATCGATCATGTCCTTCCAGCCTGCAGTCAGCCACCCCAGCATCTATATAGACACCAATGGGCAGCCCTCCTCTTTGCCTGACGTGGAAGGTTCCGCTGCGCCCCGGCTCGTGGTCCAGAGTCCAGACCCTTCTGTGATCTGTGAATACAGCCGAGGCGAGGGGCAGAGCAGTTCAGGTAGGGGTGATGGAGAAGCTGCCGATAGCTACAGCAAAGGCCAGGCTGACTGTCCGGGGCACAGGCCTCTTCGATAGCTGGGGGCAGCAGTTGCTGGTGCCTGTTAAAGGGTCAGCCAGGGAGTCCTGCGCATGGGGGAAATGATCACACTGACAATGACTTTTCTGTGACGCGCTGTCTCCTGCAGGCGCTGCAGTGGGGATGCTGTAGAAGGCCAAGGAGTGGTTACATTTGTTGTCGAAAATGGTGCAATGATTGTGACTCTGAGAACCTGGGCCAAGCATGTCCGTTACGTAGCCCCAGTGAAGTTACAGCAGGAATGGAGTAGGGCCCCATAGTCAAATCTCAGACCTCCATGCACTTCTAGAGAAACTCTTTGCAAGGACGTGTCCCTGCTGTCAGCTTCGAACAGCCTAGTGGTTAGCTTCAGGGCAAACCCTTGTGCGTTCACAATGCTCAAACTGTGGGTGACTATTCCAGCGCTCCTGCCCTCTAGTGTCCAGGTCTCCTAACGCAAGAACAAGGAGACGGTCAATGAAACGAAAAGGCAGCAAATTCCAAACTGATCTAAGACAATAAACACTTTTCCTGCAGCACACAAGTAGCCTGTGGAACTCTCTGCCACAGGATGTCGTCAAGGTCAAGTATTTAGCAAGATTCCAAGAGAGAGTGAGCATTTATATGGAGGACCAAAATATCCAGCATTATCCAACTTAATCCTCAAAAAGATGTTGGAAGGGATGTAACAGCCTCATGGTTCCGGGCCCAAGACAGCCTCAAAGTATTGGGGTTTAGGAGGAGACTCCCATTGGGGGCCAGATTATCCCATATCTGCTACCGCAGGCTTTTTTTACACCTGCCAGCGAAGTAGCTGGTTCTGGCCACTGTCGGGAAAGGAACGTTCCTGTTGGGTCTGACCAGCGCCCATGCAGCCCTGCCAGGGTGTGTGTGTCTGTGGCTGCTTTGAGTGATTTTTAGTCAGAAGAAGACCCTGGGGCGGTCCCAGGGATGTGGGGAGAGGGGACCGATTGGGAATCTAACGCATGCCGCCAAAGTGGGTGAAGCTGGTAGACTGACCTGCTAGCTTCTCTTCTCTTTCAGCCGAATCGGGGCCGGAGCTGCGGACTCCAGAGATGTCGGCCATGTCCCCGCCTCTGAGAAACGAGTCCCTCGTCTCCTACGCCTCCATGTCGGAGGAAGAAGAGCGGGAAGGCCAGGAGGTGGACGGGTGCCCCGGCGCAGCGATGGGCCTTCAGCCTGGCCCGGAGCCCCAGCTGTCGACAGAGGACAGCGCGAAGGCCTCCCGGCAGGCCATGCTCATCCGCCGGTGCAATTCCCAGGGCTCCATGAGCTCCCTCCCCGAGGACACGCTCAATCACGTGGACGCTCACGCAGACTGGGCCCACGAAGGGGTCGCCGACATCCCCTCCTTGGGCAGGGTGCTGGACGCCTCCCAGCCGGAAGAGGAAGAGGGCAGCCAGGGCCCTGAGGTGGGCTCCTTGCCCAGGGTACTCATGGGGCCCACGTGGGAGAAGCAGCAGCAGGAGGAGGAGCAGCAGCAGCAGGCGCGCTCCCCGCTGCATGGCGCGCTCACCGAGGAGTCCCTGCCCTCCTCCGCCTCGCCTCAGGAGGACCAGCCCCCCGCCCCGGTGCCACCCCCGCGGGGCCTGGGCTGCTCTTGGCTGCGGGAGGGCAGGAGGGAGAGCTGGAGGACTAACATCCACCGCCTGCTGGACCTGGAGGAGCAGTGGGACCAGCTGTACCACCAGGAGCTGGCCATGTGGCAGGAGGAGCGGGCCACGCAGCGCGAGGAGCGGGCGCGGGACAGGGAGCTGCAGTTCCGCCTGCTGGGCGTCCTGACGGACATCCGGGACGAGCTGCGCTACCTGCGCCAGGAGCGGGCCAGCGCGCGCCAGAGCCAGGCCCCGCCCGCCGAGGCCGGGCCCGAGGCCAGCGGGCTCTTAGACCAGCCGCCCAAAGCGGAAGTCAGCTTCCCCGGGCCGACCCTGGGCAGCGCCGGCTGGGGAGAGAGCGCCATGGCCGGCAGGAACCCCTATGGCAGCCGGGGGCGGGGCCGGCGCCGGGGGCGGCCGCGCGGCTCCGCCTCCAAACACAGACGCCTCTTCCTGACCAATAGCTAGGAGTGGCTGGGGGCTGTCAATTCCAGTGACGGACATGGTGTGTGGACAGCCCTCCCGGAGCCTGGGGGCGAGCGCACGGGGTGGGCACGCAGCGTGCGCCTGGACATGGAAGGGCAGGGGTGAGTGGGGGGGGGGGGGATGCGTGCGACGGGGGCTGAGTGTGTGCTGGAGGCGTGTGTGAGGGGGGGGAGAGAGAAGCATTTGGGAATGTGCCTGGTGTGCAAACGCATCGGTGCGTGTGTGTGTGAGCTGGGGAATCGAGCGTGCCAGTGTAAGTTTGACAGGTGTGGGTGCAGTTTGAGTGTCTGTGCACCAGCACCTGCCAGGGAGGGGGCGTCTGGGGGGGAAGTGTGCGAGCCTGTGGTGTGCGTGTCCGTGAGAATGGTGTGTGAATGCATGGGCTGCAGGCGTGACTGCAGCTGTGTGTGGGGGGGTGAATGCACGTGCTTGTGAACTTGCAGCGGCAGATGTGTAAGCAGTGCATGGGTGTGAGCATGTGGCACGTGGACGGGAGGGCTCTGCAGGGCTAGTGTGCAGTGGGGAGTGTGTAAGTGCAAGCGGGTGAGCATGTACTGCATCGTGCGTGTGCACACGCGAGTCCAATGTGTCTGAATGAGGCAGCCGTGTGGCAGGGGGATTTGTCTGAGGGGTGCGTGTGAGTAGCCCTGGGAGGCTGTGATTGGTTCGCAGGGGGCGTGGGGGGGGGGGAGTGTCCATGGCACGAGCGTGAGCATGTTTGTGCAGGTGGGGGTGTTAGTGCACAGTCCATGTACACAGGATGTGTGTGCACACAGCTGGATGTCCATGCCCATGTGGGAGTGCCAGCTGTGCTCTGGATGGCAACGGGTGAGTGCAGGGCATGCAGGAGGGGCATGTAGCAGGCACGCTGTGTGGGTGTGAGGGGTGTGAGTGACTGGCTGTGATTGCACCCCGAGAGGTGCATGCACAGGAGTGTGTGACGGCCCAGCAGGGACACAGGGACAATCAGGCAGCGGCGCACTTGTACGAGCAGGAGCGGCTGGGGGTAGGGGCTGAGCGCACGGGGGAGTGTGAGCGCACGGGGGAGTGTGAGCGCACGAGGAGGTGAGTCCGAGCAGCGGTGGGAGGGTGCGTGTCTGTCGTGCGTTTAGAAGAGATGCTTGCGTTGGGGGGGGGTGCATGGAGCCGGGGGGGGTGCTATTTTAAGGCAAGGCCTTGGGGGGGTGGCTGAGTGAAAGTGTTGTGCTCCTGTGCCTGGGAGGTGCGTGTACGTGTGACCCGGGGCACGTGCCTGCCGGCAGGGGGCAGATGTGCAAGTGCGCTAGGCTGAGTAGGGTTGCTACTTTCTGGGGGGGGAGGGGAATTAGGAATAGTCGCTGTCCTGCGAGAACATTTTATGCAAATCATTTAATGACCTAATTTGCATATAACCATAAACTTCTGTTTAAAAAAAAAAAAAACCCAAACCCAAGCCTGTGTGTGGACTCAGTGCTGGTTAAAGCTGTGGGGATGGGCACTGCACCCGTTCTTGGTTAATAGTCAGTGCCACTTTAGATGCCCCTCCTCTGGCTCCGAAATGCCACTTTGCATTGGCAGCTTCTCCCTGCAGCTCCTTCTCCCAGGCTCTCCTGGGGCAGGCTGGTCGGTGGCCGGAGGACAATGGGTGAGTGCAAGGCCTGTCCCAGGGCACGGATGGCTACCTGGGCACTGGCTTTCCTGAGCGGAGGGCTGATGGGCAGGATGGTGTGAATCCGGGCGAGGCATTAGCCTGCCGGATCCTGCATCTGCTGTAGACTGGCTGTAGGGTGTAAATCATTGGCTAGGAAGGGGCAATTCAAGCCATGGGTGACCTGACTCTCTTGCCCTGCTGTGCAGAGAAGCGTGGTTTGAGCCGCGCAGGGCGAGGACTTGCCCCTTCCGTGTTTGGTGCGTCTCGGTCCCTGCCTCACTTGTGGCCAGCTGATCGACCCTGCCGTGACGGGGCCGCTCGGTTCCTGCCTGGTCCTTGTGGGGGCAGCACGGTAAGGATGGCTGCCAGAGCGAGTCCCGAGCTGCCCCATCGTGGAGCAGTGGGGGGGATGCCCGCCAGGTGCCAGCTGGCACAGTAGTGTTCTCCATTGCCTGATGGCTTCCTTGCCTTTCCTCTCTGGTGCCAGGTGTGTGAGAACCCCACTGCACGGACCAGCTGGAGTTGTCCCAGGTGACGGGATGTCCCCCTGTGATCCATCCGGTGTCTGGCCAGACTTGTCGCCCTCTTAGCCATATTGGCCACTAGGGGGCTCGTTGCTCTTCTGCCCCCCCACCCCCCAAAGCACCTGGCGTGCTTTGCCCGGCTCCGCTGTGTGTTCACGCTCAGGCAGCACTTTGGTTTTCTGTGCTCCCTCCGCTCACTACCATCACCTGGTCACTGTGCTCACCAGAAACTGAGCCAGCCCGTCCATGCCAGGCAGCACTCCATGGCTCTGCCCAGAATCGTGGTACCAAGCGTGCTCAGGGCTGGGCTGGATTTTCCCAGGGGCAGCTCCTCCTGGCAGAGTCATAGCAGAACTGGGCCCTCTTCTCCACCCCGAGTAGCATTCTCCAGGGCAGCCTTTGGCAGCCTGCAGACCTGGGAAGGGGAATGCAGCTGTTTCCCTGGCCAAGTGGGGGCACCACAGAGGCATCCAGCCCAGAGTTAGATGCTGCTGAGTGAATAGACCCTGGAAACGTTTCCTGTGAGGATTCATGCCCTGGGCGGGTTCCATTCATTTCTAAGTTAGAAGCAGAAAGGCTCTTTTCCTGTTTTCAAACCGGCCCTGCTGTGCGGTGCCCCCTTGCCACATGGTTCACCCCCTCGGTGTAAATCAGGCTAGTGCCAGGGAGGTCAATGCAGGAGCTGGCCATGTGCTTTTGAGCAAAACTTTGTTCCCTCCACGTTGCAAACATGAGAACTGGGCCTACCCAGGGCTCCTGGAAGCCAAGTGTTCCCACGTGCCTGTGCCAACCAAGGAATGCTTTTCCCAGGTAAGAGGAAGGCAGCAGGAGCTGATGGGGGCATGGGACTGCACGGGGGCGTATTACTCCGTGTCCTGCAGAGCTAATTAATGCACTGGGGCCTGGGCTTGAGTGGAAGTGGACTTTGGTTTAACAGAAGATACCCAAGGCCAGTGGCTCTCAACCTTTCCGGACGACTGGACCCCTTTCACGAGTCCAATTTGTCTTGCATGCCCCCAAGTTACACCTCACTTAAAAACTACTTGCTTACAAAATCAGACATAAAAATACAGGCGTGTCACAGCCACACTGTTACTGAAAAATAAATAGCTGACTTCCTCATTTTTACCATATAATTATAAAATAAATCAGCTGGAATATAAATATTGTACTTACATTTCAGTGTATAGTATAGAGCAGTATAAACAAGTCATTGTATGAAGTTTTAGTTTGTACTGACTTCGCTAGTGCTTTTTATGTAGCCTGTTGTAAAACTAGGCAAATCTCTAGCTGAGTTGAGGTACCCCCTGGAAAATCTGTGTCCCCCCCTAGGAGTACGCATACCCCTGGTTGAGAACCACTGCCTAAGGGTATGGAGCTCACACCTGACGCTCTCACCAGCCCCTAGCAGCACGGGGGGTTGGAATTGCTGACTTCTCCTGGTCCCTTCCAGCCCTACTCTGCTTTGATTACCCAAGCCCATGGAAACGCGTCTCAGCTTTTATCAGTGGAAGCCTTTCTACTCCCCGGATCCACGGTGAAGAGCACTTCTTGTCTCTAGCTCAGCCTGTCTTCACAGCGAGCAGGTTTGGCTGAAGCCGTTGGCAGCATCTTCCTCCCTAGATTTCCGCAGCCCGTCTCCCCCAGTGCCACCACCCTCGTGAGCAATTCCCACCCGAAGAGACGTTTGCTGTTCCTCATGCCCTGTGCTGGGGTGGAGCGGAGAGCCAGGCTGGCGTTCTGCTAGAAGAGCTGCTCCTGGAAGCCAGACAGGTTTTGCCCCGCTCCCGATAGTCGTAGACTGTTTTATCGCCTCCGAGAAGTGTTAACAAACCAAGGAGAGGTGGTAAGGGCCAGAGACAGGGCCCCGGGCTGGGTGGGAGGTGTGAAGCCTGGGTTCTATCCCTTGACTCTGCCACTGACTCCTTACGTGACCGTGAGAGAGTCCCCTTGCTGCTGGCTCGGCTGCCTCAGTTTCCCCATCAGTAAAACAGGGTTAACACTGCCCCGATGAAGGCCTTTGGGAGCTGTGGATGAAGGGAGCTGTACAGGTGCTGGGTTGTGCACTGGCTCTCGGGGGCTGAGACGCCCAGTGCTATGCGCAGTCGGAGAGGCAGTGGTTCTGTTCCTGTACGAACCCAGTGGCGATAGGCGCGTTAATTAGCATCTCCTTGCGGCGATAACTCGTCCTTCCCTGCCCTGAAATGCTCATAATCCCACTGGCTTCCTGACTGCCACATTGCATAGGAAGCTACTTGCTCATTTGCTGCCTACCCAAGGTCCCTCTCCACTTTAATCCTTCCCAAGCCTCCCCTCCCCTTCCTGGGCCTGTTATCCTGCTGACGCAGGAGCCTGCCTGCTCTATTCTGGGGCTGCACATACTGAGCAAATCTGCTTAAGGAGGGGAGGAAGCGGGTGACTTTCCCTCTTTATCAGCCAGCAGCTTTTCATGTGCTGCTGAAAATCTAGGGTCCCTTGGCTCCGAGTTTCCCTCCCTTTGGCCTTGCAGAGCACCAGGGGTGAGCTCAGAATCCCCCGGGGCTGGTACACGGGTCCCGAAACAAGTCCACGGCTGACTGGGCCTGCATGGATTGCACGCTGCAGCTACCCAGACCATCACACTGGCAGCTGGGACAGAACTCTGATCCTCCTCCGCTGACAGCACAGGGCTCAAGGAGAATCTCCATATGGTGCCAGCAGAATAGGGCTGATGACACTAGATCTTGTCCAGTGGAGGTCAGTGCTGCACATACTCACTAGCCAGCGCCCGCAACACAAATCTGAGAACAATGGACAGGGAAGAGGCCGCTCGCCCTATGTTTGGCTGGCTGCCACCAGCCTGCAGGTAAAAGCTGTTTAGGGCCATGGTGCAGCCTTTAAATCCTGGTGGATTTCTAATGCTAATACATGAAAGAGCCCTGTGAGTGCCTCCCAGTGACTGGCTCTTCCAAGGACTGTAATTCAATCTCCCTGGCCCTGGCTGGACTGGGAAAAGGAGGCATGTTTGGGAAACCTATTAGCTAAGGTGGTAATTAACACATTCTTAAACCCTACTTAGCACCAAGTGTAGACAAAAAGTAGGGTTTAAAATGGGTTTGCTGGGACTCTGGTACCAGTCAACGTGCTCTTAACAGACAGTAGGGTTTTACACTTGGTGCTATGTCTAAGGCTTGGTCTACGCTACGAAGTTAGGGTGACGTAAGTCATCTTGCATCAGCCTAGCTGTGTACGTGTCTATGCTTCAATTTGTCTCCCACTGATGTAAGCTCCCCACTATGGCGACGCGGTAACAACACTGCCCGGTGCGGTGTTGAGCTGCGGTCGAAGTACGGAGCAAGCGTAGAACCTGCGTTTCCTATGTCGACCCTACCAGTCCTCCAGCAGCTCTCTCACAATGCCTGACATTGACCACTCTGGTCACAGTTGTGAACTCTACTGCCCCGGGGTCACGGAGACCAGAAGCCCCACCACCCTCCAGTTTAAAACCCCGCACATTTTTGAAATGCCTTTTCCCGATGGCCCGGCTTGGTGAATACACCTAGCAACCCTCCATTGTTGTGTGCAAGTGCCCAGCTAACCATGCTGACTACACGCTCCAGACATGCTCCAGGAGATATGGGACTTCCTGGGCCGGTGGGGAGAAGAGACCAACCACAGAAAGGTGGACCTCTCCGAGCAGATTGCTTGGGGGATGCAGGAGAAGGGGTTAGACAGGGACCAGCAGCAGGGCCCCGTGAAAGCAAAGGAGCTGGGGCAGGCATGTCGGAAGGCCAGAGAGGCCAACAGTCAAGACACAGACCTGCTGCTTTTACAAAGAGCTGCATGCCATGTGTGGCAGAGACCACCACCGTGGGTACCTCTGAGCAGCCCGAGTCACAGGCCTCTGCTGTGAGCATTGAAGAGGAGGAGGAGGAGGATAGGGGACAGGTGACTGGGAGGTCCAGCTGTGCTGCAAGCCAGGACCTTTCTGAGACACCACCGCAGTCCAGTCCGTCCGTCCCGGCAGCCGAGCATGGGTGGGCCCGACGCAGGGGAAGGAACCTCGGGTAAGTGTGTAAATGTATTTCCCATCACTGTTCATTAATGAACTCGTACTGGAGAGGCAGTGATACACGGAAGAGAGGGAGCCTTGGTATCTGCTCTTCGTTCCCCTGTAGAATTAGGCAGGGGAGGCACATGGACCAGTTGTTTATGTGCACAGGGATGTCCCTTGGATCCGCCTGAGAGAGCTCAATGCAATGTCCCTGGGGTGCTCTGTGATCCTGTCCCAAAGGGTTCTAGGGATGGGTGCCTTGTTTCTTCCTCCTCAGTAGGACACTTTCCCACCACACCAGTCAGTGATTACTTCGGTGGGCAGGGCCGGCTTTAGGCCGATTCGCCCGATTCCCCGGAATCGGGCCCCGCGCTCCAGCAGGAGCGCGGCAAGCCCCGCGGCCCCCCCGCTCCCCCGGCCGGAGCTCCGGCTGCAGCGCAGCAAGCCCCGCGGTGCCCTCCCTCCCCCGGCCGGAGTGCGGCAAGCCCCGTGGTCCCCTCCCCAGGCTGGAGCGCCGCCGAAGACTCGAGCGCCGCCCGGTGAGTATAAGCCCCGCCCCCTGAATCAGGCCCCGCACTTGATAAAGCCGGCCCTGTCGGCGGGCACCTCTGTGCAATACACGGGCTAGCAGCATATGGGCCCAGGTGGCTTAGGGATGCCAGCAGCAGCTGTGCTCTGTGCCTTTGCTACTCAGGAGTGAGAGATCTGCTGCAATCACCACTGTCTGTGGGAAATGGTGCCAGGATTCAGTGCCGTTGCTCTGTACTCATAGCTTCATGCAGCCGAGTAATTCCCTCCTCATTTCCCTCACCCATGGTGGGCCACAGTCACCAGCAGGGCCGTCCCTACCCATACGCAAAGTACGCAACTGCGTGCTGCTCCAGCCCCCGCTCCGCCTCTTCCCCACTCCCCTGAGGACTCACGGGGCAGCGGGAAGTGGATCAACCCGGCCCCAGCCCGCTCTGCTCTGCTGGCTCCCAGCCGCGCCACCGTTGAGTGCTGGGGGGCGGTTTCCCCCTTGTCCCCCAAGCTTGCTCCTGCCCCCCTGTGGAGGCCTGGGGCTGCCCCGCCCTGGAGGCCTGGGGTGGCCCCACCCCTCATGGAGGCCTGCCCCCCCCCCACCACGGGGAGTCTGCGTAGGGCACCAAAATGGCTAGGGACGGCCCTGCTCACCAGGGCGGGTGCTGTGGGTGGGGCCGTGCACAAGGACTCCGAAGCAGAAGTGTTAATAAACATGTCTTGTTTCACACTTTAGGAAAGCAAGGGAAGGGGCTGTTCCCTTGTCTTTGGCTCTCTGTTGTGAGTATACTGACAATGGTACCGCTCTCTGTTTTATCTGTAGCAGGTGCTACTGTGGCCTTGAGAAGTTCCCCCTCCATACCACAGAAACCTTGAGCCAGGTAAGGAGGAGAAAGAAGAGGACTCGAGACGATATGTTCATTGAGTGCCTGCAAGCCAGTGCTGCATCAGCCTGTGAACAGAGGGGCTGGAGGATGAATTTTGCAGTTAGCCTGGAGAGAGAGAGCGAGCAGACAGGAGCCAGGCTGAGAAGTCCCAGCAGGAACCAAGTCTAAGGGGAAAAACAACAGAAGACACTTGGCAGTTTTTCAAAGAGACATTATTGAGGGCACAAGAGCAAACTACCGCACTGCATAGGAAAGACAGGAAGTACAGCAAGAGACCACCCTGGCTTAACCAGGAGATCTTCAATCATCTGAAACTCAAAAAAGAGTCCTAAAAAAAGTGGAAACTAGGTCAAATTACAAAGGATGAATATAAACAAATAACACAAGTATGTAGGGACAAAATTAGAAAGGAAAGGCACAAAACAAGATCAGACTAGCTAGAGACATAAAGGGTAACAAGAAAACAATCTACAAATACATTAGAAGCAAGAGGAAGGCCAAGAACAGGGTAGGCCCATTACTCAATGAGGGACAGGGGGAAATAATAACAGAAAATGTGGAAATGGCAGAGGTGCTTAATGACTTCTTTGTTTCGGTTTTCACCAAGAAGGTTGGTGGTGATTGGACGTCGAACATAGTGAATACCAGTGAAAATGAGAGAGGATCAGAAGAGGCTAAATAGGGAAAGAACGAGTTCAAAATTACTTGGACAAATTAAATGTCTTCAAATCACCAGGGCCTGATGAAATGAATCCTAGAATACTCAAGGAGCTGACTGAGGAGATATCTGAGCCATTAGCGATGATCTTTGAAAAGTCATGGAAGACTGGAGAGATTCCAGAAGACTGGAAAAGGGCCAATCTAGTGCCCATCTATAAAAAGGGAAATAAGGACAACCCAGGGAATTACAGACCAGTCAGTTTAACTTCTGTACCTGGAAAGATAATGGAGCAAATAATTAGGCAATCAATTTGCAAACACCTAGAAGAAAATAAGGTGATAAGTAACAGTCAGCATGGATTTGTCAAGAAAAAATTGTCAAACCAACCTGATAGCTTTCTTTGACAGGGTAACAAGCCTTGTGGATGGGGGGAAGCGGTAGATGTGGTATATCTTGACTTTAGTAAAGCTTTTGATATTATCTCGCATGACCTTCTCATAAACAAACTAGGGAAATGCAACCTAGATGGAGCTACTCTAAGGTGGATGCAAAGCTGGTTGGAAAACCATTCCCAGAAAATAGTTATCAGTGGTACACAGTCATGCTGGAAGGGCATAACGAGTGGGCTCCCACAGGGATCAGTTTTGGGCCTGGTTCTGTTCAATATCTTCATCAGTGATTTAGATAATGGCATAGAGAGCACACTTATAAAGTTTGCGGATGATACCAAGCTGGGAGGGGTTGCAAGTGCTTTGGGGGATAGGGTTAAAATTCAAAATGATCAGGACAAACTGGAGAAATGATTGGAAGTAAATAGAATGAAATTCAATAAGGACAAATGCAAAGTGTTCCTTCCTAAATGGAGTAATCAGTTGCACACATACAAAATGGGCAATGACTGCCTAGGAAGGAGTACTGTGGAAAGGAATCTGGGGGTCATAGTGGATCACAAGCTAAATATGAGTCAACAGTGTAATACTGTTGCAAAAAAAGAAAACATAATTCTAGGATGTATTAGCAGGAGTGTTGTAAGCAAGACATGAGAAGTAATTCTTCCGCTTTACTCCACGCTGATTAGGCCTCAACTGGGGTATTGTGTCCAGTTCTGGGCACCACATTGCAGGAAGGATGTGGACAAATTGGAGAGAGTCCAGAGAAGAGCAACAAAAATGATTAAAGGTCTAGAAAACATGACCTATGAGGAAAGATTGGGGAAAAAAAAAAGGGTGTGTTTAGTCTGGAAAAGAAAAGACTGAGAGGGGACATAACAGTTTTCAAGTATGTAAAAGGTTGTTACAAGGAGGAGGAAGAAAAATTGTTTTTCTTAACCACTGAGGATAGGACAAGAAGCAATGGGCTTAAATTTCAGCAAAGGAGGTTTAGTTTGGACATTAGGAAAAACTTCCTAACTGTCAGGGTGGTTAAGTACTGGAATAAATTGCCCAGGGAGGTTGTGGAATCTCCATCATTGGAGATTTTTAAGAGCAGGTTCGACAAACACCTGTCAGGGATGGTCTAGATAATACCTAGTCCTGCCATGAGTGCAGAGGACTGGACTAGATGACCTCTCAAGGTCCTGTCCAGTCCTATGATTTCTATGAAAAGGAGAGGGAGATGCACCAAGATATTATGGGGCTTCTCCGGCAGCAAACACAGATGCTGCAGTCTGTTGTGGACATACAGGTACAACAACTCCAGGCTCGCTGCCTTTTGCAGTCCACGGAGAATGCCACTATAACCTCCCTCCACCCACCTCAACACTTCACATGGCTTCAGGGGCTACATCCCTACCCCTACCAGTCCACAGCAGGGGACATTAAGGACAACCACAGCTTCATATACACTGACCTGTGAGAACCATGGTTGCTGGATGTATAGCTACAATGAGCATGAATATTCCTTCCCATTCTCTAAGCTTTGTTCCGTACATTTATTAAGGTTTAATGCATTTGCTTTAAACTTGATTTTTTTTTTTGAAGTTTTTATTACTCATTTTGTGCCCTATTGCCCTTGTCTGGCCCCTGGCTGACCCTTCCTGCCCCGCCCCCCATGCCATGCCCCATTGCCTCCGGGGGGCCCACAAATATGTTTGGGGCCGGGCCCACAAAAAGTTAATCTGGTCCTGACTCCACCTCCACCCTGGTGGCAATTTTCCCCCCTTTGCTTCACAGATATTATGCAGCACATAGCAGGCAGCCAGAACCATTGGGATTTTTTTCCACTGAGATCCAGCCTTGTGAATAAACAACGCCAGCGCCCCTTCAGTCTACCAAAGCCACATTCAACTGCTGTTCTGCACCGGTTGAACTGGTAGTTGAATCTTTCCTTGGTGCTGTTGACGTGACCAGTGTTCAGCTTCATGAGTCATAGGAGTAAGGAGGAGGCTGGGTCCTCCAGGATCACTATTGGCATTTCAACATCACCAGTGGTAATCTGCCCATCAGGAAAGAAAGTCCCTTCTGCAGCTTTCTGAACAGTCCTGTGTTTTTAAAGATGCGAGTGTCATGTACCTTCCCTGACCCGCTAACACTGATGTTGATGAAGTGTCCCTGGTGATCCACCAGTGCTTGCATAACCATAGGAAAATAACCCTTTTTGTTGATGTACTATGTGGCGAGATGGTCTCATGCCAAAATAGGGATATATGTTCTGTGTATCGCTCCATCACAGTTCAGGAATCCCATTGCTGCAAACAGGGCCAATCAGAGGGGGGGCCAGGAGGGCCATTTGGCCTGGGCCTTAAGTTCAAAGGGGGCCTCAAATTTAGACACTTTGTTAATTTTTTGGCATTTGATTAGTTTCGCAACTTGTTTTTATGCACATCCCTATTGGACGAAAATGGGACACACACTCTCAGCTTAGAGCTGCAAATTTAAGCAAATCAGAGATGTGATTTGGTAAAAGACATAATTTTGTTGTTAACTGATATAGATTTTGTCATATTAAAGGGTTTAAAATGTTCATAAATGTTAATACAAATATATCAGTTCTGATGGCACAAGATTAGATGGTGATGAACGTGTCCTCTCAGATCAGCGGATTATATAAACAAACCACTACTAGTGGCTGGTGCTGAATCAGGTGCGTGTTGAAAGGTAGAGAATTGTTACATTTTAGTGTCTTTATAGTTTTACGTCTAGTTGACTAAGGATTTATTTATGTGTGAGAATTCCTCATTATTATCTTCATATGGTAGCGAAAAGAGGTGACTGGTTGGCTGGTTGAGCCCTAGCTTGGTAGCTTGGCCATCATCATAGGTTTTCAGAGTCTATAGGCCCAGATTCAAGGTGAAAATTTGTGAGGACAATCTTGTACAGTGAGTTTCGTGAGGACACACGTTTGAAATTTTTGGACATTATCCCTCTGTCTGTACCCATGTCTGTGTTTACTATATATATGTCATCCCTTTGTCTTCAGCTCAGCCTGTTATGTTATACTTTGTGGGCCTGAGTGGGCCGTGCAGACCGAGTCCCCCTNAGAGACCACTCCAACTGAAAACGAAGAACGCTTAGAACGATCTTGCTGGACGCTTGGGACGCTCTTCCCCGTTTGTCACGGTTAATGGCCAAGAGCAGCTGTAATGCCCTAGCTGCTTGCTGTAACAGCTGGCAGGACTCTGTGAATGGGACCGGCTTCCTGGGGCCTATCCACCACTCTGTCCTGTGTGGGACTTGGGTAAGGCATCTACACTCCGNTCTGCTGATGATTGCGGTGCCCCGTGCATTTCACCAGCACTGAAACCCTCCCCTCCTTTTATCGAATGCTCCCTGGAGTGAAAGAAACGCCGGGGTTCATCTCCATGGCTCTCCAGCAGGGGAGCTTCCNCACCACTCTGTCCTGTGTGGGACTTGGGTAAGGCATCTACACTCCGTGGTTTTCAGAAGTGGCCACTGAGCTTTTGATGCCTTCATTTTGCGATGCCCAGCGTGGGCCAGATTTCCAGCACACCTAGCTCCTGTGGTCCTCAGCTAGGGCTGGCTATGCCCAGCACTTCCGAATCGCAGGCCCCCAAAAGGGCAGAGGTTGTGAAAACAAACTGGAGAAGATCAGTAAGGGCTAAAAACCTCCACGGGGAGGGTGCAGAGCTGTGGAGGTGGCAGGTGGGTGCAGAGTTTGATAGGTGATGGTGGGGTGAAGGTGTTGCCTGTCTCTCTGCGGTCAGACAACGAACTTCCCGACAAAGGGACCCCTCTTTCCCCCTTGCCGGTAACTGCAGGGGTGGTCCCATGGTCTGGTGCTCGTGCGATGGAGACGTCTCTAGGCGGCTGCCCCAGAGAGCGTTGGAATTAGCTGTTGATGCCAGGAGCAGCCAGTTTCCCAGCTCAGCTGTGACTCAGAATCTGCTGATGTCTAAATTAGACACACTGAACTGACACTGGCCCTTTGCTCCACCCAGGCGCCGGCTGACTTTGCTGGGGTGTGACTGAAAACATGGCCTGTGAACTGGCTTGTGCGTAGGCTCCCCGCCAGTGGGGATGGAGGGAGAACCCACCGGGGCCCGTTCTGATTTCACAGGATGGGGTCAGTTACGAGGGACGCTCTGCTACGGGTGTGAAATGGTGTCGTTCTGTACAGCTCAATGGATCTGGGCGGATATACCCCAGCTGAGTAGCTGGCGAGGGGGGTGGGGAGGGGGGGAGAGAGGCAAGACACAGTGGTGGCAGGGGGGGGGATGCAGCATTGTCCCCTTTCGCCCTCCTGCTAGCTCCTATCCTGCTTCATTCCCCTTCCCTTATGTAAATGACAGCCAGGTTTATGTCCCTTCTGGATTTGGCCCATTGGTCTAGGATCTCCGTGGCACCACTGGCTGCCTGGGGATCCCAGCGCGAACACTGGTCAGTCTTCGTTCATTGCTGTTTCCCTTTGTTGCGCTCGCCAGACTTTACTGTTTGCTTTTGTCCAGCAGGGGTCGGTGTGGCCAGGAGCGATGCTCAGGCAGGTGGGCCTGGGAAAGTGAAATTGCTCACGGTGTTATCAGGAGGGGCCATGCCCCAGGGCCATGCCCCAGGGCCACGCCCCAGGGCCCCAAGGCAGAAAAGCCTCCCAGGCTGGGAAGGCAGCCCAGGGGCCCGCGCTGAGCAGTACCGGAGGCTCCCCAAGGAGGGGATGTGCTGCCATGAGGCGCAGGCAACCCGGACAGGAGAACAAGGCTGGGCCCGTGTGGAAGGGGCTCCGAGCGCTCTGTGCCACCTGTCAGACCCCGGCAGGCACATGCTGAGGAGCGGCACCTGCTCCGCTAGCAGAGCGGGCACAACAGCACGTGCGTGCCCTTCGCTTGCACCCACTGGGCTCCCACTCAGCGGCCCCACCAGTGCCCCAAGCCGCAGCTGGTGGGCCAGAGCGGGGAGCGTCCCTGCACCCACTGCAGCTGGAGCTGCAGCCGCCGGTCAGCCACGCTCCCCCGCCAGGCCAGGTAAATGGGTGAGTGCCCCTTTGTCTGTGCCAGCTGCGTCTGGGGCCGCATCGACAAGCTTTATCGATATGCGGCAGTTAAATGGAGTGGCCATGCGGTGGCACCAAAGCCAAAGAAAGCAGCCGTGCTGTACTGTACTGTACAGGCGCTGACACCAAGAACCATCTGCAGATTGCTTCACTCGGTGTCCGAGACAGCGACGCGAAAGACATTCTGGGCCCAGAGGATGATCTCACTTGGCAGCGGGGTGTCGATGCTGAACTCTGAAAATCTGTTATCGCCTCTCAGATTATAACGAGCTATGGGATTGCTGTTGTGTACCCGTGGAATGATCCATGCTGTGTGTAGCAGACACGCTGTGCGATCAGTTTCGTGTGCCTGCTGCCCATAGTACTTTCCCCAGCTCTGCACACACACTCACAAAAGTTATAAGAATCTGAACAATTAAAAACTGGGGGGCATCTCAGGAACCCCTGGGCCAAGTGACCCAATTTGCACCCCTCACTCTAGCCTGGACGTCCTGCTGATATACCAGTTGTAGTTAGATGAGGCCTGGTCTGAGGCCTAAGGCCTGAACTAAAGTAATGGTCAAGACTTTGTTAACATAAATCAAAGTGAAGCTGTGAGCCAGAGGCAGGCCCTGCTCAGAGTCTGGCAAGGAAAAGGCTGATGTTGCAAAAACACAAATACCTAAAAGGTGCTGGACACTAGAGATATAAACATGTGCCAGGATGGTACCAAGAACACCCTGACACTAGCACATTCCACACAGATAACAAGGAACAGCCTGACCCATCCTAAAGTCAGGGGCAAAAGGGTAATATGATGAATGGGGTTGTTTTGATCAAACCAACATGTACAAGGTGAGAGGCGGCACCTTACTACGTAGAGAGGTTGTACCTCAATACGTCAGGAGTGAGGTGTAACTTGTTTGTCCCTGTGTATAAGAATTTACCCCTGAGGAGTTGTCTTGGTCTGGCCTAGGGGGCAGTGGTAAATCCAGTCACTGAGTGAGCTGGTCCATTGTCAGGGAGCACATATGTACTAGCAGAACTGTAGACGTCTGATCCGGGGAGCTAGAGACTGTTTTGTTTGACAATAAACCTGGCTGGGTGCCTTCGTACCTTATCGGAGTCTGTGGTCCTTGGGGGTTCTCTCGGGGTTTGCTGTGTCAGCGATCTGCGCAGAGCCGGGGCAGCACACAGAAGGAACACGCATGCAGCCGACTGTTATCAACATTGGATAGAGCAGAGCACCACACCGGTGACATCTGACAACATTGGTGACCCCGACCGCTGATCTGGTGAGTAAGCGAGCTGTCCTCTGTAGGAATCGCGATCTAACATGACAGAAAACCACAAGCAAGGGAACCCCCTTATCCCTTCCCTTCCAATCCCCACAGAGTTTGATAACTCGTGGACCCACTGAATTGCCAGTAAAGGGGGTCCATATGAATTTAAAAAAGAAAGTGGGGAAACATGGACTGGCATATGTAAGGCAATGGTAGAAACAGAAACTCTAAAGAATAACAATAAAAGTAAAAAAGCTAGAATTTTGCAATTAATGTCCATGGCAGTAAGATGGCTTAAACAACAGGCCACCATACTGGCCAGGCAAGTAATGGAGAAAACCAGGGAAGTAGAAGAGAGAACTAAAGCCATGGAGGAAGCAGCCCAGGCAGTCGAGCACTGGGAAGCCCAAGCTCTTTTAACAGGGCAACAGGTGGTCCAGACCCACGATCTGCTCGAACAGATAAAGCAGGAAAACAAAAAATTGGAGACAGCTGTGGAGAACCTGCAGAAGAAAAAGGTACCATCCCTTGTTGTTCAACAGACTTCGAGTGCTTTTCCAGCCCCTGAAGTGTGGGGACAGAAATGGAAACAGGTGGCCCTAGCTACATTAAAAGATGGAACATGGGACAACTGGAATGGAGGCTGCACTGGGGACATGTGGAATGACCCAGCTGGATCATCCTCTCTTGACCCGTGGGCAGGGGCCACCACACCGCAACCACCACCTTATGCTGAGAACCAGGTTTTGGACAAACCCTCCCCAAAACCTAGACCAGGAGGGAAAATGGGAGAGAAAACCCTACCGCAGAACCTGACCCTGACCCCCCGCCTACACCCCACTTTAACCCACAATCTGGTGTTCCACCTCCATTGAGGTTATGGAACGCAGTAGAAACTGCAACAAAAAAATGAACGGATACTTTAAAACAGCCAGGGCCCCGGGGCAATTATGCAGAAAGGGAAATGGAGGCACCCACGTGCCGTACAGATACACCTCACCCACCTCGAGCGAGCGGCTTCCCAGCCAGGCTCAACACTTTAAAAATTGATGAAGTAACTGCGTTGGCTGGAGCTGTCGGCCCCCCACCTTCCGAGAATTTTAAGGAGTTTATGGCATGGTACATAAATGCTCGCAGCTGTTAAAAGCGGTGGGAATTGACATGTTACAGGAACCAATTCTAGTACAAACCCTGTGGGGACCACTGAATTGTCAGACCCTTGGTTTTGATGATGATTGTTACGCAAATGGTTAAACGTGGGGCTCAAAAGCATTTTAAGTTATCCAGTGGATTAGCTGCACTTAAAGGAATTACAAGAATGCCAGGAGAGGCTCCAGCCAAGCTGGCTGACAGAAGACAAACGTATGTTAGGTTAACAGCGGGGGATACTGATCTCGAGGATTTGAAGCAACTTGTTTTGGAGGCGCTGCCTTCTGGGGTGCTAGAATGGATGAATGCTTGGTGTGAGAATGGAGGCAGAGACGTACCTTGGAATGAATGGATTGGAAAAGTGGAGACTGTGGTTAAACAGCAGGAAGGAACTCCTGTCAATGAGCTGCGAACATAGTTAGGACAGTGGAAAACAGAGGGTCCTGGATACTGTCCCCGTGGCTGTGGCCGGGATTGGAGAGGTCGTGGAATGAACACAGGTAGAGGAGTAAATAGAGTGAATGGGTGTCGCCTGGAGTTCTGAAACAGGAAAATCTAGATCTTAAAGGAGAGAATGGGAAGCTGTGGGCACAGCCAGAGGCATGTATGATTGGCAAGGGGGTCTCAAAAGGAGGAAGCAAAGGCAGTGATGAAGGTGGCCAAGGCGCCTGGTTTGGCGTCTGGAGTGAATGATCCGATTGTTAGTAATTCAGTAGCATAGGACAGCCCTCCCTGCAGCTCGGAATGCGTTTTCCAGCAACCCATGACAAATAGATGTCTGGGGGCGCCCCCACCTAAGCATCCGAGTCGGGGACGGGTTTGCAGATTTTCTGTTGGACACGGGGGCTGGAATTCCTATAGTAAAAGATGTATTTAATGTACATCCAGTCGTGGACTCCGTACAAATACACGGCATATCAGGAACTCAGCAAACATATGATGTTAAAACCCTCCCTCTCCAGTTTGGTGTACATGCCATTCAGGAGAAGTGTGCTATTGCAGGGAGAGAAAATCTAATTGGGGCAGAAACTATCAAACGATTGGGAATAATCCTGGACTTCCCAAACATGTGTATCAGACAAACTCTCACTGTAATGGGAGAAACAAACGATACTAACCTGATCCCCATGGGACTGGCTACTCAGACGGTGAGAGCAATAAAGCCTAAACAGTCACCTCCTGCGCCGGAAAGCTGGGACGGCTGGTGGGCTGAGATTCTGAGTCTGGGCAGCGGACTCCTTAGATACGGGAAAAATACAAACCTCCGTTACATTAGAAGGAGACATACCCCCATACATCAAACAATGCCGATACCTCAGGAAGCAAAGGAATCTTTAAGGCAAGTTGTAGAAGAATTGGAAAAACGAAAATTAATTCGAAGGTGTTCAGTGCGTAACACAGCACCAATCTGGCCAGTTAAAAAACCTGATGGAACATGGAGATTAACTCTTGACTGTCGGGGGTTAAACGGAACGGCCAAGCGGGGGGCACCAGTAGTGGCTGCGTACCCCGAATTGTTGGAGGTGGGAACCCCTGACATGAAGTGGTTCTCAGTACTCGACGTGGCAAATGGCTTTTGGAGTTTACCTTTAAACCCAGAGTCTCAATACAGAACATCTTTTGTATTCCAGGGTATGCAATATTGCTGGAATGTTTTTGCCTATGGGGTACTGTGATGCACCCACAATATTTCATGCTGTAGTTTTCAGGCTGTAGAGAAATATGCTAGAGAAGGAGGGGCTGTTACAAACGGGAAGGATAGTCCAGTACATAAATGACAATTTAATAGTCAGTGACACAGAACAGGAAGATGAAGCGTTAATGTGGCAGTTACTGACTAGCTGCCAGCGTACGGCTTGAAACGTAACCCCTCTAAATCCCAGATGAAACAGAGAGACGTGCAATACCTTGGAATTCGACTCAGTGCAGGGGGAAGGTCTGTGGACAAGGAAAGGGTGAGGTGTATTGTTAACCTCCCTATGGCGGCAGATACTAAATCTTTGCAATCTTTTTGGGGGCTCACTAACTTCTGCAGAGAATTCATGGTTGGGTACGCAGAGAAGGCAGGTCCCCTGTACGAGGTACTTAAAAGACCACTGTGGACCTGGAGAGAGGAGGCAACTAATGCCTGGGAAAGCCTGAAAAAAAGGGCTAATGGAGGCACCTGCCTTGGCCGCCCCTAACAACAAATTCCCCTTTGTATTGTACCCGAGTGTGAAGAATTTCTGTATTGTTCATGTGCTTACACAGGATACTGGTGCTGGGGAGAGACTCGTTGCTTATTATAGCAGAACATTAACAGGTCCAGAAAGCAACCTGGGAATTTGTGAGCAAACTGCTCTCGCTGCCAACTGGACACTACAAAAAGCTCAGGCAATCATCAGAGCAAGCAAGGTGATTGTATAGAGTCACCAGGCGCTGGGGAAATTACTCAGTCAGGAAAATCTGTCTAAAGGACGTGTGAGAGTAGATAAGGCCATTCAATGGGTCTTTGCTCCCATATCCAAGAATGTTCAATTGGTCCCACTAAAAGAACCTGAAATATCTGGATGGGGATTGACTATAAACGGTCGAGAACATGTTTGTGAACCCCAACGGGAATCCAAAGCGCACCCTGTCTTTAAAGCAACCCCAATTGAACAGGTGATTGGAAAAAAACAGTTGGTTTGTGGATGGTAGCTCATCTTACACCGAAGGAAAACGAATCACTGGCTTTGCAGGGATTTGTTTAACTGGAAACCTGCAAAGAGTTAACTTCTTCCAGTACAAACTGATCAAAGGAGGAACGCAGTCTGCAGAAGTGTCAGCGGTCTTAGAAGTTTTAGCTAGAATGAGGAACAAGCAAATGGAGCTAATAATAGGGAACCACCATCTACCTACCATGGTGGAATAGTGTAGGTTTTACAGGAACTGACGGATCCAAAATTAAACACAAGACCTTATGGCAGCAAATAGAGCAATTGGCAGGGCGGTATCAGAGGATCCGGATGGTTAAAATAAAAGCCCATAAGAGGACAGGTCCATTGAAAAAGGGAAATGAACAAGTAGATAAATTGGCTAAGGAAGCAGCACTCATTGGAAACTATGGACGCTTACACCTGTGGCAGTAACCACCTGGGCACAAGCAAAACAAGAACAAGAAAGTGAAGAGAACACCAGAAAGTGCTTCAGTTTTTACAGGACCTGCAGGCAAATGACGACTTAATACAGCAATGGATAGTAGGATGCCCCTCACAGGGGCGGGGTGTCCCATTGAGAAAGGAGGGAGACCTAATTCTGGCAAAACCCTAAAATGAATGGGTCCTGGTAATCCCTCAGCAGATGCAGTACCTCCTTTTAGGATGGGTGCATTGTTCAATTGTGGGAGGTCACCCAAAACAGGAAGAGGCAGTAGAAAAACTTTAAAAACTGGGACGGTGGCCTGGAATGAAAGAGGATTTAAACCTGCATATTCATAGCTGTTTAACGTGTGCTAAGCAAGACCCTGCTAGAAGAAAAAGACGTGAAGAGTTAATGCATCAACTGTTAAAAGGCCCCCTCCAACGTTTACAGGTTGATTTTATAGGACCCTTGCCCCTCTTGTATAAGTAGGGGCATTGCCAGCAGATCGAGGGATGTGATCGTTCCCCTCTATTTGACATTGGTGAGGCCTCACCTGGAGTACTGTGTCCAGTTTTGGGCCCCACACTACAAGAAGGATGTGGAAAAATTGGAAAGAGTCCAGCGGAGGGCAACAAAAATGATTAGGGGGCTGGAGCACATGACTTATGAGGAGAGGCTGAGGGAACTGGGATTGTTTAGTCTGCAGAAGAGAAGAATGAGGGGGGATTTGATAGCTGCTTTCAACTACCTGAAAGGGGGTTCCAAAGAGGATGGATCTAGACTGTTCTCAGTGGTACCAGATGACAGAACAAGGAGTAATGGTCTCAAGTTGCAGTGGGGGAGGTTTAGATTGGATATTAGGAAAAACTTTTTCACTAGGAGGGTGGTGAAGCACTGGAATGGGTTACCTAGGGAGGTGGTGGAATCTCCTTCCTTACAGGTTTTTAAGGTCAGGCTTGACAAAGCCCTGGCTGGGATGATTTAGTTGGGATTAGGTCCTGCTTTGAGCAGGGGGTTGGACTAGATACCTCCTGAGGTCCCTTCCAACCCGGATATTCTATGATTCTATGACACTACTCCTAGGGGAAAACAGATTTTTGTTGGTAATCATGGATAGTTTTAGCACCACCCTGGTGACGTCTGACAACACTAGTTTTCAGGACAGTCTGGGAATGGATGTGAATTTTATACTTGGAGAAATCCCCATTAAACAGTCACTGCTACTCAAGCAGCACTATGGTGTAGCAATGGTGCTGCCCATCAAGATCATACGGGAAAAGCAGGCGCCAGCCTCACAGAGTGACAGCTGAACTTTGGTTTCTCTGCTCACAAGAGAGTTTCAAACTAACAGCGAGCGGTGAAGAAATGGAAACATTAGACTGAAGTAATAAAAGAATTCCCCATGGGTTAATGACCACCTTTGATCACAGACTCGCACGGCATGGGACAACCTTAGATTTTAACTTTGGGAGGAGAGGATGCATGTGCTGATGCATTTAATTATTTGCATTCCTTTCCCCCATTTTAAGGAATACGTACATAGTTACAACTGGGTCTGCATATGGATTAAAAACCTGGGAAATTTAACATTCTTGTGGATCCTTAACTGCACCTTGGCAGTGACTGTTTCCTTTCTCTCACCTCTGTGGCCAGATACAAATTCTTTGTGTGGTTTACTGCCCTCCCTCTTGTGTCAGCCTGGGGTAACTGCATGTTTGTCCCTGCAACTGACAGCAGAATCTGGGCTTGTGTTTGTATAAGGGATGGTGTGAAATGAAACTCTGACGCTGCAAGCGCCCCAAGTCTGTGGGGCTGTTTGGAAGCAGAGCCACGTCTTGTATCCTGAGCCCATCAAGATGACCTTGGTACAATAACGTGGTTGGAAAACGCACAAACATCTCCAGGCCCCATTTCTTGAGCGTCCCTTGCTGCAGCGAAGTGGGACAAACCCAGGAGGCGTTACTCAGATCTCAGACAATAGAACTCCTCTCTGACAACCTCATTTGGGTTGAGGAGTTCATAAAATTGAATTGGCTGGAATCTGAGACGGGCATTGATGCGATCTTGGTTCTTTACAAGGAAAGTACAAAGTCCTGCTTCTCTGAACACAGGAGCAACCAAGAACAGAAGGAGCAGTTTCTTACAGTCCCAAACCTCTTTAGCCAACAAGCCCAAAACTCTCTGTAGCTTTCCCAGGGACACATACCATGCTCACGGCTCCTGCTTGGCTTTCTTGCTTTTTGCCACTGCATCTCTCTCTGTTCTGTGGGTTCTCAGTTTCTGTGTGTTCTGCCTTCCTTCAGACAAACACACACACACCCCTGGCCACAATACCCCCACCCACATGGTGCCACTTTCTGGGCAGACTCGATTAGGCCTTGTTTTAGATGTGGCCCCTTAAAGTGTTCCTTGCAACTATCTGAAGGGTGCTTTCACCCCCCACTCTCAAAGAGGTTTGTGATCCTAGCAGTTACCAGTCCGCTCAGCATAACTGTGTTTTAAGTGGAACACATCTTGGTCAGGTTATTCCATAGTTGTCCATTACAGGATTTCTTGCACCTTCCTCTGAAGCAGCAGGCGCTGGCTGCTGTCAGAGCCAAGACCCTGGATTAGATGAACCTGCGTTCCAATGATGGCAAACTTGACAACAGAATGATGGTGAGACCACCTAGAAAAGACCTTCCGAAAAACTACAGAGAGGCAGTATTGTTTAGATGTCAGAACATGGGGCCAGGAGACCGCACTCCTGGGTTCTGATCCTTAGCTCGCTGCATCATCTTGGCCAATTCACTTCATCACTCCGTGCCTCAGTTTCCCAACCTGTACAACGGATGGGGTATGTTTGGAACTTGTTTTGAGATCTTCAAGCGGGAAGGAATGATAGAAACTGGGAAAGCAGGAATGACCAATGGAGACAGACATGTGAGACAGACATAAACAGCAGATTTGACCTGAATTTACAACATGGTGTGGCTGAAATAAAGGCCAGAAGAATCCAGGCTGGCTCCCTCCCTCCCCCACAAAGATGTCCCATCCAGGAGAAGGGAGGCGACAGACTCTGTCCATACAGCTGTGGTGCGAGCACACCTGGAATGTAACCTTCAGTTTAGGTCACTGTGGGCTGCTGACAAATGGAAGTGAGTTTGGGGCAGAGCGACACAAGTGATGTGGGGATTGGGATCGACAGAGCAGGGCATGTGCCATCTGGCGAAGTGATCGCCAAGGGGAAACGTAACAGCTGACGTAGGTTGTTAGCCCCCAGGCAGGAGAGCTGTTCGACGTGGCGCATGCTGCTACGAGCACGAGAAGTGAGAGGAAGTTCAGGAAAGGAGAATTTCAGCTGAACGGCAGGGGAGCCTTCCCGACAGGCCCGTGGGATAGTCTCCCAAGGGACTAAACTGGTGAAGTCTGCAGGGAACAGCTCTGTGTGGGCAGTGCCGTGGCTGGATGGCTCCAAGGGTACGTCTACACAGCAATCAAACACCCACAGCTGGCCTGGGTCAGCCCGCTCGGGCTCACGGGGCTCGGGCTGCGGGGCGGTAAAATTGCCGTGTAGATGTTCGGGCTCAGACTGGCGCTCTGGGACCCGGCGAGGGCCAGCTTCCAGCTACATATCACCAGTTTCCTTTACCTCCTGGCCTCTCCAGCTGGCTGGCCCTGTCTCTATCATTGCTCAGCTCTCCGCCACCGCCTTCCTGTTCAGCTCCTCACTCAAAAACCCTGGGGCCACCTGAGTTCTCGGGCACGCCGCTAACGCTGAAGGGGTTTCCAGGAATGTGCCGGGTGCCTCGTCCTCCAGGACGGTTCCTCCACTTGGTGCATTCGCCTTCCGGCCAAGCGGCTGCTGGGCTTTTGGCAGCCCCCATCGCTTCCTAGCGTGGCTGCCGAGTGCACGCACCGACCGGTCCAAGATCTGAGGGACCATCTGTTTCCTCGCTGTGTAGACCCGAGGTTCTGAGCCCTCTCAACGAAGCTGTTGACTGGGAGTAAGAGGGGGAGCAACGTGCCCACATAAAGTGGGGTGACTGAGCTGGGCGGGGGGGGGGGCACCTTCCTCTTTGAGACCCTGTCCAATCAAACAAGGAGGCTTGGAGGATGGTCTGTAGCACAAAGACGTGCTCTCCATGAGAGAGCATCTCCCTAAGGCTTTAGGGCTTCAAGCCCAGGCCCAGGGAAGGTGAAGCCAGCAGCAGCGTCTCCAGGAAGTTTTCCTGCTGACTCAGCCTCTGGTGCCCAGAGGGAGCCTAAGCTGGAGTGGGATCGGGGCCACCCTTTGACACGGGGCCGACCTGTGTGGACGCAATGAGAACATGGCACCTGCCCTTGCCCCGCCCCTTGATGTAGGGACTCTGCTCCCGGCACTAGACTCCCCAGCTCCTTATGCCGATGGTGCCCAAGGTCTGAGTGGGGCGCAAGCTTGGCGGGGGGACGGAGTCTCCCTGCACCTAGTGCAGTATCAGAGTCTCCCTTACAACTTCTTCAGGCGGCCTTATCAGAGCCTGCTGGTGGGGGAGTCAGCTGTGAAACCCCAGTGGGCTTCGCGGGAGGAAAAGCATCAAGTCCACAAACTCAAAGGGCCAAATCCTGGTGCAGGCAAAATCGCCACTGACTTCAGTGAGAATTTGGCCACACCCAGGCCTTCCGGGTTTGGCCCGGAAACTTCACCCAAGATCATACACAGATGCAAATTATTCTGCCAGCTGAGGCCAGGCTATGAAACGATCTGGTCGGATCTGGCTGCCTGATAGGCCAACGCGTTAAACGGGTAAAAAAATCCCAGGCAGCGCCAGGCTCCCTCGCCGGAATTTGAAGAGTGTTTCGGCAGGTGACGCTTCCCGTTACTCTTGGTCAGCAGCTTCAGAGCCCTGACTGGAACTGTGGCCTCAGTGACCCCAATGACAAAACCTCCACTAACTTCAGTGGGGCCAGAACCCCAGGCAATGAGGAACTGGGCCTGTCTTAGGGCTTGAGCGTTGGGTGTTGGGTTCTGTCACGGAGTCCCTGGGCGATGCTCTGGAACTGCTCCCCACAAAGCCAGTCAGGACTTTGGGGAGCCTCCTCTCCCTCGGAGCAGACTGTTTTCAGGGCAAGAAGCTCACAGGTCTTCACCTCCTGGGTCTCTCCTTGGAGTATTCAGCATATGCCCCTCCGTGCGCTTCCCACAGCGAGTCCGCCCAGGCGGGGTCCTGGGGAAGCCAGAGGTCCTGCAAGCACCCCCCACTTCGCAGTCAGACGTGACTCTCAGCCAGCCAGTAAAACAGAGGTTTATTAGATGACAGGAACACGGTCTAAAACAGGTCTTGCAGGTACAGACAACAGGACCCCCTCAGTTAGGTCCATCTTGAGGCCCCAGGGGGGCTAGAGCCCCGTCTGGGCACCCCTCCGTTTCCCCAGCCAGCTCGAAACTGAAAACCCCCTCCAGCCCCTCCTCCTCTGGGCTTTGTCCCTTTCCCGGGCTAGGAGGTCACCTGACCTCTTTGTCTCCAACACCTTCAGTTGGCACCTTTGCAGAGGAGGGGCCCAGGCCATCAGTTGCCAGGAGACAAAGTGTCAGGCATTTATGTGCACTGGCCCTTCGCTCTGCAACAACCATACACCCTTATCCCACCACCTAGATACTTAAGAACTGCATAGGGGAAACTGAGGCACCCACACAGTATTCAGAGGAAACATTAACAACATTCCCACTTCGTCACATCTCTCCCCCCTTCGAGACCGAACTGAGCGGGGTCACTTTAGCCAGTGACCTGGGGAAGTTCGAACCCAGCAACATTCCCATGGATTCCCCATCATCTCCACTTTGCACTTTTCGGCTTTTACCGTCAGTCCTGCCTCCTTGAGGCAGCCCAGCACCCTCTTCACCTGGGACACACGTTCCTCCCAGGTCTGGCTAAAGACACATGTGTCATCGATGTACGCCAGGGCCAAGTTCTCCATCCCCCTCAGCTTGTCTAGAATCTCCCCAGGCCTAGGCATGGGGTAGGCATCGGACCCGGTGATGGCTTTAAGCTTCCGGTAGTCCCCACAAAACCAGACCATCCTGTCTTCCTTGGGGACCAGCCCCTCGGGTGAGGCCCATGGGCTGTTGAACGGCTGGATCACATCTAAAGCCAGCATGTCCTTGACCTCTCTCTCCAGGTTCTGGGCTGCTTTCCCAGTGACTCTGAACGGGGAACACCTGATGGGGAGATTGGCTCCCACCTCAGGGAAGAGATCCACCAGGGGGTCTTCCCCCTTCTCCTCCCAATCCTCCCTTTTCAGGTCCAGGGGTCCCCTCACTCTCCTCCCATGCAGCAGCTCGAAAGGGAGGAACCCTGTGGATTCCTGGGGCACCACCAGCTGCCTCCCGATTCCCCCCAGTTCTACTTCCCCTTGGGGAGCCCATTCCTGGTACAGGAATCCCTTCTCCCACAGGACTCTGTCCCTGCAGCCTTCCCCAAGGGGGTTTGCAGTGCTGTGGCCAGCAAGTTCCCTCAGCTTCTCCCAGGAGGGATCCTTCTGCAGCTCGGTCTGGAAATCAGCTGCTGGGGAAGGGAGTGGGACCTGCTTCCTCTCGCTGGCTGGGCCTGGGGTCACAGCCCCCCTGAGCCCGGTCCCTGGTAGCTTCCTCCCTGCTGTGTAATCGCTTCCCAGCAGCACGTCTGGACCAGGCAAACCTGGTTGGCAGCCGACCTGCCCTGCCTGGGTGTCCCCCCACTCAGCTGGGGTCTCAGCTCCCACCATGCTCAGCACTGCCCTGGCTGTCCCGGTGGGGGCAGGCAGCGAGCTCTCTGCTCTGGTCACAGCATCAGAGCCAGCGTGAGCCCCCTCTCCAGTGTGCAGGGGGGCGGGGATCATTTCGACACACTCAGCCCCAGGGGTCTGGTTACAGGCAGGCAGGTATCCTGAGCCCAGCAGCCCCTCCCTCCTGCCAGCCAGGTCATTTGCATTTTCACTGACCATTTCCATCTTAGCCAATTGGTTCCCTGGATTCAAATTCAAATCCTCGGCCGTTACAGGAGCGGGGCCTGGATCCTGTCCCAAAGAGACACAGTCACCCCCCAACAGGACCTCACAGCCGATATCCTGGAGAACCCCAACGACCAGCCAGCCTGACCTCTCCTGTGTCTGCACAGGGATCTGGGCCATAGGCAGGGCGAGGGCCTTTATCCCGGGGACCTTCACCCAGGTCACCCAGCCCCTCAGCATCTGCGGCTGCACCACCCGGGGCCTGACAACAGTTCTCTCTGTCTCAGGGTCTCGCCACCCCAGGCATGTCCCCCCATTGACCCCCACCTTCCGCTCCCACTGGGGGTCCGAGGGGCCTGAGCCCAGGAGACTCCACGCAGACATATAGGCCGGGGCCAGGAGTGGGAGCCTGTCCACCACCCCACCAATTTGGCTGACAGCGTCTATGGCCTTGGGACCCAGCAAGGGAGCTAGATACCGGGGCTTTTCCGCAGGGTCCCCCTGGTTCAAATCGCCAGCCTGCTTGAAGGCCGTGCGGTGGGCATTCACATCCCCCCCCTCCTTAACCAGGGGCAGCAATTTAGTATCGAGGATCCCTGCGGAACTGGCAGCCCGGGGTCTATCCCCACTCACCCCTGGGGAGCCCCCTATGCCTCTGCGCTCCACCATCGCCAGTCCATGCTGCTGCTGCTTCTCCTGCAGCTTTTCCTCGGGCTCTTGCTCTCTCTCACGGTCCTCTCGCTCTCTCGGACTCAGCTCCAATCCCATCCATCTCTGATCCCCTGATGGGGAACCCGATCGTGAAGACCCCCGTCTGGTTGGGGACCAGACTCTTGGGGATGCCTGGCTACTGCTCCTGCTGCTTCCAGATCCTCTTGTAGCCCCATCTGGGTCAGGAATCTGCTCCTTAGAGCGGTTCTCGTCCTCCAGCTGCACGATTAACTGGGCCTTGGTGAACTTCCCAATGCGTAACCCTCTCTTTTTGCACAGGATCACAATGTCCTTCTTAAGGAGATGGGGATAGGCCATCACTTCGCTGTTCCCAAGTTGCTCTGGACTCACAGGCCTGTGTGCTCTCAGCGCCCCCATGGTTTCCAGGAAGAACCCCTAGTGTGCCAGCCCTTCTCGTGGTCACCACCTCTTTGCCAGGGTCGAGCTTCAGACTCCTCCGCCCCTGGGACCGCTCGCTGCAATCCCCAGGGGAACCCTGTTACAGCAAAAGTCCTTCTCTCTCCCAGGGTCGAGCGGCAGGCTCCTCCGCCCCTGAGACTGCTCGCTGCAGTCCTCAGGGGGACCCCGTTCCTCCTACAGTCCTTCTCGCTGGTCACACACTCCCAGAGGTTAACTGCCCCCTGAAACCATCCTTCTCTGAGCCTTCAGCACGCCTGGTCCTCATTATCCCCCCTTTGTTTTACTGCTTCCCAGTCACTTACTGCAAGAAGCGCCTTTCACGGGGTGCAGTACATCCCACCGCTGCCACCAGTTGTCACGGAGTCCCTGGGCGATGCTCTGGAACTGCTCCCCACAAAGCCAGTCAGGACTTTGGGGAGCCTCCTCTCCCTCGGAGCAGACTGTTTTCAGGGCAAGAAGCTCACAGGTCTTCACCTCCTGGGTCTCTCCTTGGAGTATTCAGCATATGCCCCTCCGTGTGCTTCCCACAGCGAGTCCGCCCAGGCGGGGTCCTGGGGAAGCCAGAGGTCCTGCAAGCACCCCCCACTTCGCAGTCAGACGTGACTCTCAGCCAGCCAGTAAAACAGAGGTTTATTAGATGACAGGAACACGGTCTAAAACAGGTCTTGCAGGTACAGACAACAGGACCCCCTCAGTTAGGTCCATCTTGAGGCCCCAGGGGGGCTAGAGCCCCGTCTGGGCACCCCTCCGTTTCCCCAGCCAGCTCGAAACTGAAAACCCCCTCCAGCCCCTCCTCCTCTGGGCTTTGTCCCTTTCCCGGGCTAGGAGGTCACCTGACCTCTTTGTCTCCAACACCTTCAGTTGGCACCTTTGCAGAGGAGGGGCCCAGGCCATCAGTTGCCAGGCGACAAAGTGTCAGGCATTTCTGTGCACTGGCCCTTGGCTCTGCCACAACCATACACCCTTATCCCACCACCTAGATACTTAAGAACTGCATAGGGGAAACTGAGGCACCCACACAGTATTCAGAGGAAACATTAACAACATTCCCACTTCGTCACAGGTTCATAACCACAAGCCGTTACTCAAATGTCAGGTCAGTGGAGAGAAGAACACCAGGAAGCCAGGTCACGGGGCCGATGGTTCAGATAATGAAAAACAGCAATAGTAAAGTCTTGCGCCAATAGTTTCAAACTTGTGAACCTACATCTTAGACACCTAAATACATATTTAAGCTTCTAAATACAATCGGTCAGGCTTTCTGCGGAGCTAAGCACCCAGCACTCCCACTCAGAATGGGTTTGGTCGCTCTGGAAATCAGACCTCTCTCAGATAAGCTGCCTGTAAATGTATTCAGGGGCCTGCCTGTGTTTGGAAAAACTGGCCTTTTATCATCAGTGGGTCCCAAAGCATATTACAAGGTGGGTAAGTATCATCGGCCCTGTTTTATAGATGGGGAAACTGAGGCACGTGAAGGGCTCCTCATAGTGCTGAGGTCTCCGGGCACCAGGGAGCTGAGGCAGGAAATGTCCGTGATTTGGCAACACTTCTAGGCCCACAACTAGAGGCCTCCGCACAACAGTGACTTGCACAGTGCACCTGTGGAGGTGGGGTTGAAATGTGAGCTCAGGAGATCAGGGCGAATCCCTGGTCTTATCCCCAGGCTTGTTAATGTCCACACCAGGGAGATGGGATCTAGCATTTAGGTCTCATCTGAGCGATTCCCACACACTCCGAGGTGCCCCAAGCCACCGGCTCAGCGCTGGCCCCACGGCCCGCTCCGGCAGAGGGGCGAGCCAGCGAGTGGGACAGGAACGGGTGCTTCTGCAGCTCCCCTCCCCTATCCAGTGCCCGGCTCTCAGCCCAGGCCCGGCTGGGAGATGTAATTTATCCCCTCTTCCCATAGGAAGCTGGGGAGGGTCTGTGCTGGGGACTGCAGCTGGCACACGCAGGCATCCCACAGCAAGGCCTGGGCAGAAGAACTACATCTCCCAGCGTCCCCCTCTAGCAGCAGCCCACGCGGCCCCTTCCTGCGAGACTCTTACAAAGGGAGATGGCTCTGATGTAGGGAGATGCCCCTCTGATTTGAGGACCATCTCAGCAGAGGGGGATTTGATCAGCCAAAGCAGTGACCATCTGGAGCTCTGTTTGGGGTGCTCCTGCTTGTCCCCCTCACTGGCTCTGAGGGCCACCCCCTCCCCATATCCCCTGCCCTTGCTATGAGCTGTGACAGCTAATCTTCCCCAGCCCCGTATCCATCAGCTTGTGGAGCGGGGCAGGGGGCGGCCTGCACCGGCTGACTGGGAACTCGCTTTTGCAGGACATGAAAACGTGAGCGATGGAGCCCTGCGAGGGGGAGAGATCTGAGTGAAGGCTGCTGACCAGCTCCCAGCCCCGGACACCTCGCATCACCTGCTGACATGTCTGAAGGGCTCTCTCGCAAGGTAAGGGGTGGGTGTACGCTCAGACCCGAGCAGCTTGTGGTTACTGGTCCCTGTTGGACAGGATCAGTGCCCGGGGTTCCCTGTGACCATTCCCAGCCATCTGAACCGGACACCCCAAGCTCACCCAGGCCTCGCCCCCGATTGAGGAGAACAGTCCCCAAGTCACCAATATGTTTATCATTGTCCCCCGGTCCCCCCGCCCCGATCGCCTAGTCCAATGGAGCAAAAAGCCATGCCCCTATCTGCCTCTCCTGGCAGCTTTCAGACATTGGCAGGTGCCAGTCGGTCGTGGCCCCAGCACATCGCAGACCAGGGCTGCTGCTCGGCCCTGACGGGGGTAAATTAAGCAACATGTCTGACATGTCAGTGGGTATCGGATTTGAAAGTGCCTGAGGTCAGGGCTCTGGGAGTCATGGCTGATGTTCCCCGGTGTTTAATTTCCAGGCTGGGCAGGGGGGTGGGGAATTGAGACCTGGCCACATGAGCAGGAGCCATTCCTCTGACTCCCCCAGCATCGCAAGGGTTAAAACAACACACACACATGCACCCCTCGCTCCCCATCCGGACAGCCTGAGAGACAAGACTCGTGTGGTCCCTTTGCCTGTGTTTTAAACACAGATCTCCAGCCCAGCAACAGGAGAGAAAGGACCGGGCAGCTCTGTATGTAAATCCCTAGCATCAGCTGTGCCTTTCCCTGTGGTTGCTCCTATTATGGGGGTCGATTCTGCCGGGCACGGAGCCTCCCTCAGCTCCCACTAGCCGCACAGGGAGCGGAGAATGCTCAGCACCACCCAGGGGAAAGATGCACTTCTCAGGATCAGCCCCGTAGCCTTATACCCCAGGGCCCTGACTGGCTTCTACAGAGCTGTTCTGGCCCTAGGCTTTCCTGGAGGTGGCGAGCCAAGGGCAGCCTTTTCTGACCTACCTGTCCACTGGCTTTAAATGTTCATCCCTGCCCTTCTCTCTGTATTGATCCCTTGCCATGCAATGACAGGTCTGCACACTGCCCGGCAGTTCCACGCCCTTCCCTCCCAGGCTGGTAGAGACAGTTCAGTGTGTCCTGGCTCTGGGAAAGTGCCTTTCAGCCAAGTCTGTTTGCCACGAGTGGGGTTTTCTGTGCAATAGGGCCAGGGCACATTCTCTCACACGGAGCTTTCCATGGCCTCATAAACATTAGACGCGGGAGGAGAGATGAAAAAGGCTGGGACTGTTGAGTTTAAAATAGAGGTGAGTGAGGGGGGGATATGATAGAGGTCTACACAATCATGATTGGTGTGGAGAAAGCAAATATTTACCCCTTCACATAACACAAGAACCAGGGACACCAGATGAAATTAATGGGCACCAGGTTTAAATGAAACCAAAGGACATTATTCTTCAGACGAGGCACAATTAACCTGTGGAACTCATTGCCATGGGATATTGTGAAGGCCAAAAGTATATCTGAGTTCAAAAAAGAATTGGATAAGTTCATAGCAGATTGGTCCGTCAACAGCTATTAGCCAAGATCAGGGGTTCTCAAACTGGGGGTCGGGACCCCTCGGGGGGTCGCGAGGTTATTACATGGGGGGTCGCGAGCTGTCAGCCTCCACCCCAAACCCCACTTTGCCTCCAGCATTTATAATAGTGTTAAATATGTAAAAAAGTGTTTTTAATTCATAAGGGGGGGTTGCACACAGAGGCTTGCTGTGTGAAAGGGGTCACCAGTGCAAAAGTTTGAGAACTACTGGCCAAGATGGGCAAGGACGTAACACCATGATCTGGGTGTCCCTAACCCTCCAGCTGCCAGAAGCATCTGGCCCTGGCCACTGTCAGAGAAAGGATACTGGGCTAGATGCATAGGCGCCGACTCCATGGGTGCTCCGGGGCTGGAGCACCCATGGGGAAAAAATGGTGGGTGCTGAGCAACCTGGCAAGCCCCACTGATCAGCGCCTCCCTCCCAGCCTCCTGCGTGCTGCGATCAGCTGTTTCGCGGCATGCAGGAGGCTGGGGGTGGGGGGAGGAGCAAGGATGCGGTGCGCTCGGGGGCAGGGCCGCCCAGAGGATTCAGGGGGCCTGGGGCAAAGCAATTTCAGGGGCCCCTTCCATAAAAAAAAGTTGCAATACTATAGAATACTATATTCTCGTGGGGGCCCCTGCGGGGCCTGGGGCAAATTGCCCCACTTGCCCCCCCCCCCGGGCGGCCCTGCTTGGGGGAGGGGGCGGAACTGGGCAGGAAGAGGTGGGGCAGGGTGGAGGGGGGGCGGGAACAGGCGGGGCAGAGGTGGGGCCTTGGGGGAAAGGGTGGAGTGGGGGTGGGGCCTGGGGCAGAGCTGGATGTCGGGCACCCCCAGAACTTTGGAAAGTCGGTGTCTGTGGCTAGATGGACCATTGGTCTGACCCAGTAAAGCCGTTCTTATGTTTTTAATATTCTGTTAAGTAATTGAGTCCATCCATGACAATGCAAAATTGTTTCTTTTTCTATATGAATGGGCAGATCTCAGTTATCTGCATAGGGTGAAATTCACCCTGTGCAGGGGATCAGCACAAGTGGAACTTGAGTGGTGCATAGATCTGGTAGGGCTGAAATGGGATGTAACTGGTCTTTGTGTTGGTCCCTACAGGGGGTGAATTTCACCTGTACTTTTCTCACCAGTTCTGAACCTTATTCAGTTCTTGGCCTCAAGAATATCCTGTGCCAATGAGTTCCACAGATTCATTAGATGTTGCATTTAAAAAAAAAAGGGCTGTCTTTGTATCCATTAAAAGCAGCAAAGAATCCTGTGGCACCGTATAGACTAACAGACGTTTTGCAGCATGAGCTTTCGTGGGTGAATCCCCACTTCTTCGGATGCAAGCCATTGTAAATCTACTGCCCCCTCTCTCCCCACCCTTTCTAAAGAGGGGTTTCTAATAGGACAGGGGTTCTCAAGGGCTATCATCATCCTGCACGGTCAGACGGTGACCTCCAGACCCAAATCCTACGCTGTCCCTGCAGCAACGTGGGTATGTAGAAAAACCAGGGTAAGAGATTGGTAAGGAGACAAGACGGAAGGAAGCTTGTTGAATGCGATCTAGTTAATGGCCAACGGGGACCTACGATTAGGCATGGAGCGAATGGGCCGGGCCAGAAGGATTCCTGTTCTAATCCCATTCACTTCACTGGAGCTATCCCAGGGATGAATCTGACCCAGTGTTTTGCCCATCTCCATCATAGACGATAAACTTCCCGAGCTCCCCAGCGGGCCTCTGGCAGGGAGCTAGCGAGGGCGATGTGTCGAAAGTCCAACGCAGGGCTGGGATTGTGTCTAGACACAGGCTCTGCACCCGCTCCCTAGCTCTCTTCGCTTTCAGTGAGAGGGGCTACGGGGGGCAGAAGGGTCTGACTTGGCTTCCATAGCGGCAGACCCAGCATTTGGCGCTGGTCGGAGGCCATCTTTTCAAAAGGCAAAAGTGGGACATGTGCAGGAGCCCCGCCCCCTCCATGACCCCGCCCCTTACTCCTCCTCTTCCCCCCCCAAGGCCCCACCCTCTACTCCTCCTCTTTCCCCCAAGGCCCCGCCCTCTACTCCTCCTCTTCCCCCCAAGGCCCCACCCCCTACTCCTCCTCTTCCCCCCCCAAGGCCCCGCCCTCTGGCCAGGAGAGAAGCCAGAGCGGGGCAGTGATAAGTGATTAAGAGCCGTCCAGGGAGCCAGGGCTGCTGTGGGGAGCCCCGGACCCTCCACCTGTCCTGGGTGGGGGGCCAGAAAGCAGCCCCGGCCTGTGTCCCCACCCCCGGGGTGGGCTGTCGGAACCTGCCTTTTAGCCATTGCTGTGGCACTGACCTTGACCCTTTCTCTCATTCACCGACGTGACAGCGAGCGGGTGGGTCCCGTGTTCCTCTCGGCGTCTCCTCTTCTCAGCTGGCCTGGTGCAACGGCACACTGAGCCCGCCCCTCTCCCCGCCTGCCCTGAACAGCACAGAGCTGGGGGGATCAAAGGGGTGAACGGAAGAGGGGCCTGCGCTGAGATCTGGCAGGCTGTTTGGGGGAGCCCCTGTTGCTTGGGATAGTTCAGAATAGACTGGGCAGAGGGAAATACTCCCCACCGGCCAAACCCAGTGCTCCTGACTCCTCATTCAATCCTGAATCAGATCAGATGCTCACTGTAGGGTGACCAGATGTCCCGATTTTATAGGGACAGTCCCGGTATTTGGGGCTTTTTCTTATATAGGTTCCTATTACCCCCCACCTCCTGTCCCGATTTTTCACACTTGCTGTCTGGTCACCCTCGCTCACTGACTCAAGGAACTGGAAAGATTGCTGAGTAAGAACCTTAGGCTTTGGCCTGTTCTCGTTAGGGCTGATGCGGACGGGTCTGTTGCTTTGATCCACACCGACTTTGCCCCCAAATTCTCGGGACCGGGGTTGGGAGGAACCCACAGCTCACTGAATCGAGCAGTGCTGGGAACGAGTATATCGTCTAGTCATAGATTTGTGGCAAAATGTTGATCCTGGCACAGGAGCGATGGAAGCTCCCTAAAAGTGGCGGGCCACCGTTGTCCAAACCTTGGCCCTGCCCCATCCCCCCAAACTCCCACTCCCGCTGCCCCTTCTCCCCGCGGCCCCGCCCCTGCCACCCCTTCTCCCCAAGAACCTGCCCCTGCTCACTCCTCTCCACACCCCCCATCGCTCACCCATAGGGCTGGTAAAAAGGCCCTCCCACTTTGAAAAGTGATGGGACCATGGTCCCCTGGCTCCCCCTGACACCCCTGTCCTGGCATCCTGGCCAAATTCCAGCTCTGATCATTCTATCTGCCTCCCTGAATTCCCCCGGCCTCTTCAGCAGGAGACAAGATTCTTCTTACTTCCGGCCCCAGCCACAGGTCCGTGCTGTTGAGGTGAAATGCCCTGGAAAGTCTCCACTGTCAGTTATCTGTTTGGCAAGTTGGAAAGGCCCCTGGATGGTTCGTTGCCCCAGGAGCCATCGGATTGAACTAGAGGGGAACTGGGAAAAAAAAGTCCAGAAACTGGCAAAAGCTGAGGTTTTAAAACATGCCAACAGACAAAGGCGGAGGTTAAAAAAAGCAGCTCTGATTTCAGTGTGACTCACGGAGCCGTGCACAGCGTCCCCCTGCCATCTCCCTCTTCTCGGCCAATCACTCCTCGCGCCAGCTGTTGGCAGCACAGTCGTTCACATCACCTAGAGGCCCCAGCTGAAAGAGACTGACCCTTCCCCAAAGACCGTAGACAACACAGGCAATGGGGTGGAAGGGGAAACAGAGGCACGGTGAGAGGAAGGGACTCGTACAAATCGCCCAGCAAGTCAGCAGAAGACCCAGGAACTGAACCAGGTTCTCCTGTATCCCAGCCCAACCCTCTGTCCATTGAACCGTATCTTGTCTGAAAATTGGATTGTGCAACTCCTGGGGACAGGACTGTGTCTCCCCGTGTGTTTGTTTAGCCCCTGGCCCAATGAGGGGCCATGCGCGATTGGGTGCTGCTGTAATATAAACGAGACTAATCATACCACACGTGCACTCGTTGCTGTTTCAGGTCCCAGTGACGTTTGACGATGTTGCCGTCTATTTCTCTGAGGAGGAGTGGGAGATTCTGGCAGAATGGCAGAGGGAGCTTTACAAGGAGGTGATGAAGGAGAACCTGGAGACTGTGCTTTCTCTAGGTAAGGCACTAATCTGCCTTCCCTGTACCCGGTTCCTCCCTCCTGCGTTACTTTGGGCCGGATTCTCGAGTGTAATGAACTGGCTCGGGTGTGGAGGTGCACACTGCCCTCTAGTGGATGGGACTAGAACTGGCCAACTGTGTGTCCTAGGCCCCATACTGCTAACAGCTAAATGAGATTGTCCTTTAGCTCAGGTAGCAGAAGACTGTGATTTTGGAGCAGGGGGATCCATGTCATAGCGCCATCCCACCCCCAAATTCCAGCCGGCTGTAACAAGCAAACTAGTTAGAACAGTGAAGTCCCAAATGGCCCTGGGTCTGTTACAATGCAGGTGTAGAATTATACACGCTCCTTCTCACGTTCCTCCCAGCGACGTTCAAGGAAATTAAAAAATATCTCTCTAGCGTAACGAAATGTCCCCCAATTAAACTCCCACTGTGGGGCATAAGTGGTTAGCCTGAGTGGAAGGCTTTGTGGAAGAACGGCATCTCAAGAAAGAGACGGCGTTACCAACTCGCATGATATTATCATGCATCTTGTGATATTTGCTGTTCTTAAAGCCCCAACTCCTGGAATCAGGTGATTACATGAGAGTCTCAGCTTTCCTTCAAAGAAAAAGTAAGGTTCTAGCCCTCCTGGTCACGGAGAAAAGCTCTGCTGAGTTTCTCAGAGACTCCTCGGTCTGAACCCTAAAGCTTGTCATCGTCTTTCTCGGGAAGGCTTCCAGATCCCCAGACCTGGCGTCGTGTCCCTGATGGAGCGAGGGGGAGAGGCCTGTGTCCAGTATCCCAGGGACCCTGCACCTGAGACCCACTTTGGGGGTGAGTGTGTGGCTCACAAGGTTCTGTGGGCAAATCTGACGGGCGTCCGTTTCGCTTCTCCTAAAGGTTTTGCACAGGCTACGCTGGGGTGGCCGAACTGCGGCTCTTTTACCATTCGAGTGCAGCTTGCAGAGCCCCCCAAACCCCTCCCATTCTCTGCCTACCAGACTGGGAGTCGGGGGGAGAGCTCAGGGCTTCTGCCCTGCGGCGGAGTGGTGGGGCTAGGGGCTTCTGCCAGAGATGACAGGTGCCTGCTGAGAGGGGGCACAATTTAAAGATTCCCGCCCCCAATAGCTTGAGTCATGGCGCACCAGGCATGCCCCTTCTCTTACCCTCAGCAGGGTGTTAGTTCCCCGGCAAACAGCTGGGAGCTGCAGGGAGGGGCCACTGCTTCAGCTCCGTGGGGAGAGGCAGCCGCAAAAACTGCAGCTTTCCCTGCAGCTCCCAGCTGTTTGCCGCTGCCTCTCCCCACAGCCGCAGCTCCCAGCTTGCCAGCTCCAGCAGCTGCTGTGCAGGGAGGGGGCCCTGCCTCACCATGTGACCGAGCAGGGCCAGCAAACCCTGGCAAAAATCTGGGGAAGCATGTGCCCCCACGTGCCCCCCATGCATCGCCTCTGGCTTCTGCCCCACGGGTGGGGGGGTCTCAGGAATCCAGTCCCGGGCAGGCATGTCTGCTGGGGCTCGGGGCTTCAGCAGGAGCAGGGCTGAAGCCCCGAGCCCCAGCAGGGGAACCCCGTCTCTCAAACTTCTGAAGATTGTCAGATGCGGCTCAGAGGGTCAGTAAGTTTGGCCACCCCTGGGCTACTATAAAATCTGTACCCAGCATCTCAGACAAAATCCTGGTGGAGCGGGACCATGTTCCCGCGATTACCCCTAGGAAGCCCAGGGGTTGAATTGTAGTGGGACATGGTGAGCGATACGGCGGCTACATTTATAAAATCCTGGGCTCTGAGAGCCAATCCCGTAACCCTCAAACTAGTACAAAGGACTGGCCACGCCCACAACCACCCCAGCCCCATGAACGTCCCGGAGAACCAGTGATAGACCTGCCCCCGCTGTCCAAGCTCCCTCCCGCCCAGGAGGTGAGTGGCCAGGACAGCCCCCCCAACGGAGCAGTGAGGGGCTGGGGCTGGGCTGTTTCAGCGAGTCAGTGGCATCATGCTGTATTTGAACCTTTCAGGAAATGGCTTCCTAGGCCCCGACCAAGAAGCGGACGCCATCGATCGGGCTGCTGAGCAGCCGCCGCAGCCTAGAGAAGCCCCCTCTCTCCCCAGCTGTGATGCGCGTGTCCAGTGGGGCCGTAGCAGCTGCAGCGAGTTTGGACTGCGGGCGCAGCCTGGCTACCAGCTGGGGAAGGCTCCTGAGTTCCTGGGCCGCTGGGGAACTGGCTCTGGAATAATGCACGACGGGCACGAGGACCCCTCCGGGCTGCAGCCGAACCGCCGGCAGAGCCAGGCCGAGGAGCAGCCGCGCCGGCGCCCCAGAGGCCAGGGCAGCGCGGCCGCCCAGCACCGCCCGAGAGCTGAGCGGGAGGCCAGGCCGTGGCAGTGCCCCCACTGCGTGAAGAGCTTTGCTGCGCAGCCCAGGCTCACCGAGCACCTGCGGACGCACTCGGGCGACAGGCCCTTCAAGTGCCCGGACTGCGGCAAGACCTTCGGCAAGCACTCGGTCTTCGTGGTGCACCGCCGCAAGCACACGGGCGAGCGCCCCTTCCCGTGCCCGGCCTGCGAGAAGCGCTTCAGCCACCGCTCCCACTTGACGGTGCACCAGCGCATCCACGGGGGCGAGCGCCCCTACCCCTGCGCCGACTGCCACAAGAGCTTCATCGGCAAGTCCCGGCTCACGGTGCACCGGCGCACGCACACCGGCGAGCGGCCCTACGCCTGCCCCCAGTGCCAGCGGCGCTTCAACCACCGCTCCCACCTCATCGTGCACCAGCGCACGCACACCGGCGAGCGGCCCTACGCCTGCGCCCAGTGCGGGAAGAGCTTCATCAAGCGGTGCCACCTCACGGTGCACCAGCGCACGCACGCCGGCGAGCGGCCCTACGCCTGCGCCCAGTGCGAGAAGAGCTTCATCAAGCGGTGCAACCTCCTGGTGCACCAGCGCACGCACACCGGGGAGAAGCCGTACCACTGCACCGAGTGCGACAGGACCTTCGTCCAGCGCTCCAACCTGGTGCTGCACCAGCGCACCCACTCCGGCGAGCGCCCCTACCGGTGCGCCCAGTGCCAGAAGGGATTCATCCGCCACTCCCAGCTCACGCTGCACCAGCGCACCCACACCGGGGAGCGCCCCTCCCGCTGCCTCAAGTGCGGCAAGGGCTTCCACCAGCCGACCAACCCGGCGGAGAGGGTCCCTGCCGTGCAGCCAGCCTGCCCGCGCCTTGCTGAGCCTCAGGGAGAGCACCTAGGAGGGAAGCAGCCGACGCGGGCGGAGGCTGTTGGCGCCTGCTCCTGTTCAGCCAGGCCTACGTTCCTCCGGAAACTGGGCAACATCCAGCCAAGCACCGTACCTTCCCCTGCCCCCAGAGCCTGGCCCGGGACCATGTAACACCAGGGATCCCTTGGGACAGCCACACTTGGAATGCTTTAATGGCAGCTGTGAGCTTCCCCCAGCATCCATTGTTCTCCTGCAAGGGACCGCTGCAGTGATGGGGAGGGTCTGTCTCTCGGCCAGACTAACAAGGAAATTCCTAGTTAATCCTGCCAGGGCGTTCTCAGCTCAGCGTGCCTGCGTAGGTGGTAGCATGCGTATGGGGTGGGGTTCTCCGTCACAGCACCGCGGGCCTCTCTGTGAACGGGTGTGGGCACACACATGGTCCTGTCCCGCTGCTCTGATTATTTCTTTGTCTTGCAGAATCATCTAGTCCTAGGCCAGGTGCTAGGTGCTGTACACCACAGAACAGAAAGGCCATTCCTGCCCCAACGAGCTTACCTCTAAGAGAGGAGAAAACAAAGGGCTAGAGACAGACCGACAGGCCGGGGAGCCCAGGGAAACAATGATACAGCACTGGTTAGCAGGCAGCACACCCACAGGACCTTCCATCTGTCTATGCCCTTTACCTCCTTCGCTGCAGCGAGCCCTGCACACAGGCTCGGGGTCCCTAACTCCTCGCGCTCTCTCCTTGCACCTGTAACGCCCCCGTCACTGCAAACCCCACCCAAGGAAGGGCTCCGTCGTCGTTTATCGGCATTGAGCTCCACTCCCTGCGCCCTGTGTTGCCCTCTGCTTGAGCTAGCAAACGTTCGCCAGCTGGGGGTGCTGCGGGCATGTGTCTTCGAGGCCTGTTGCTCTCTGGGAGGCTGGGGGTGCATTAGATCCTCCCGCTGGGCTCTCCGTGTGGGCACCAGGGCGCTTCTTTCACAACCAGTCTGCCGGCACCCTGTGCTGCTTTAGTGTTTGCTCACCTCACAACAAGCTACCTCAACTCCCAAGCTAAAGCTACCTCCGCCCCCTTCCGTTCCCAGCCTCCTGGCATCTCTCCTGGCCCATGTTCCTCTCTGTGGAGGCTTCTCTTAGCAGACGCGTTGCCAAATGGCCGCTCCCAAACACAGCACAGGCTCAGCATCAATGGGGGACATCCAGACCCGGGAAAATATACAGCCACCGTTTTCTTGATGGGTGCCACCTGCACAGGCCAGTTCCTCTCCCCTACCCCTGCTAGGCAGGCCGTGCTAATCGCCGTCCTCCTGTTACAAGACTGCTGGGGGAGACCCCCTCGTTGGCTAGCAGAGCATTAGGGCGTTTCCACTCACCCGTAGGACACTGAAGATGACAAGATGTCTCTTGGCTCCCAGCTATGTGACCCTGCAATAGCCAAATGCAATTGACGTCACCCGTTTGACTGGGATCCTCCTCGAGTTCGAATCCCAAAAGTCAGTGACAGAAGGACCTAGTTAAATCTCATCCTGTTTATCCCGGGGCACAATGCAAAGCTGTTCCCTGTTCCGTATTCTCCATGCCTTTGCCAGGCCAGTCCTCAGTGACTTCAGAGACAGGACTTCCACTGCTTCTCTTGGGCAACCCCACGCGCTGGGTGTCCCGAAACCTCGGACTGCCAGAAGCTGGGACTGGATAACGGGGGATGGATCACTCAGTAATTGCCCTGTTGAGTTCACTCCCTCTGAAGCAGCTGGCACTGGCCGCTGTCACAAGACAGGACACTGGGCTAGATGGACCATTGGTCTGACCCAGTGTGGCCGTTCTGATGTTCTTAAACTAGTCCCCAGTGGAACAAAAGTCAGTGGTAAGAAACTTGTGTCCCTAGAGCCTTGAAAAGCTATCGGGGGCAGCACCAGATTTCTATGCAGACCTGGCCATGCAGCCTCTGCAGAGTCCGAGACCAGCCCAGGGTGGGTTCCCCCATCGCGCTGCTTTTCATGTTTCACTAAGTTCTTGCCGTTTTCATGCTCTAGCCGTCCTGTAACGTGGGAGAGACACAGCCCAGGGATTAGGCCACTAGAAACGGCTGAGTTCTAACCCTGGCTCTGACCGTGCTACCTTGGGCAAGTCACTTAACCACTCTGTGCCTCCACTTCCTCCTCTGTAAAATGGGGTGAGGATAGTAACCCCGGGGGAGAGACGTTATGTAGATTCATTAGTGTTTGCACAGTGTTACTGTGCTTGGCTCAGTGCTCTGGGGGACAGCGAGGGCCAAAGCCACCACAGAGCTGCCTCGGTTTGTGTCCATAGATCATTTGGCCCTGAATAGCTGCGGTTTCAGGAAACAGAGGGAATCTTCCGTGACATTAACCATGGGGGTCGGTGTTTCAAAACATGGCAATTTTGAATACCAGGGAGTTCACACTGTGTTTAGAAGCAGAAAATGCAAAATTATTATTATTATTATGAATCATTTAATACTAATAATAGACACAATGATGTTGGTTACCTGGCTGTTTGAGGGGGTGCACAGTCGGACTATTGCTTTACTTTGTTTCTGGTACTAGACTGTTTGCCAACATTTCTGTGAGCACAGATGCCTTTCTAGGGCTGACTCGAATGCCTCCTCGGGCAGGGGGCTGAAGCGAGGTGATGGAGCCTTTAGGACGGACCCTGCTATTTACTTGCTGTCCTAAGTTTAAGGCAGACACTTGGGGCCAGCATCTGAGCTCAGTTATGCCAATATTAATCTGCAGTGACACCTCCTAAGTCATCAGTCAGAACCTGAGGTCGGAAATGCCCCTCGGTCCTTTATAAGCATGTGACGATTGGGCGCATTTCCTTCCCGTGGTATGAGAGGGTGTGTGTCAGTCCAGTCTGGAATCTCTTGGGCTCTGTTTTTGCGTGTGATAGGGGCCCCGAACGTCTGGTGGTAATTACCTAGGAACCCGAAAGCTCTTTGGCAGCCGTACTAGTTTATCTTAAGGCAGGACCCCTTGATCCTCCCTCAAAACTGAGATGTGAACAGAACTGCAAATGCACCTGCTGCAACCCAGAATTCAAAGCTGTAGCCAGTTTGCATAATGGAAAAGTGCTTTATCCCAGACCCCCCTGCCTTTCCATTAGCTGTTTAATCTCCTCCTCGTCCTAACCCTCGCGTAAGCCCCTCCACTACAACTGAATTGTGTGGCAGCCATTTTGCATTGTCACACCAGCAGTGAACATATGACATTACAGCAAGCATGTGAACATTCAAAATGGCTGCTGCTGGGGCCTGCTCCTTTAATTTGGGGGCTTTTTCCAAATCTTTGGCCATTCCCAGCCCAAGCACTCTTTTTAGAGAGAGGATCTTCTTGCTGCTTACAAAGCCAAGGGACGGCTGGGTAGAGTGGGGAAGGGTCATAGCTTTTGATCGCTGGGTTTAAAACTGGATATAAATAAATATACGAACTCGAGTCAGGAATAAGGAGGATCTGGTATTTGTGTATTTGGGGGGTTCTTCAGTTTTTAAAGGATTCTGTGTTGAGAAATGTATTGAATTGTATTTTAAATATATCTGTGTATAGCTAACGTCACCTAATTTCTAATATTTAAATTTCAGTGAATAATCAAATGGTTGCTTCTATGTTGGTCATTGATGTTAATGAGTTTCACTGTAAATATAGCCTGGAGATGAAACTGACCAGCTGCTGCTTTAAAAGTGACTTTTTCCTCCCAGTGCCTCTGCCTGAGTTTCTTTTTAATGTGCCGGTGGAGGATAAGTAATGCAAGAACCAGAAGTAATCCTGTGTGAATGTCAGGCCAAGGATCATTACGATTTCTTTTGTGCGTGTGATAAAGGCAAATGCTTTAAATAAAAACCAAATCCAACCCAATACCCATCCTATTTTTGTCAAACTCTACTTTAAATGAAATCAAGTTTATCAGTAGGACCCGCTTGTTCTTTTGTGTTAGCTGTTATGGATATAAATTGAATGTTTAAAAGGTGCAGTGTGCTTGCATTTTATTTACAGAGGGAGTTATTTACAGAAATATGAATGAATAAAGGAAACTGTGTGTGGGTGTTTGTTTGTTTTAAAAGCACAATGCGTAATTCACCTGTGGAACTCATGAGCCCAAGATATCACAGAGGCGAAGAATCAAAACAGGGCTGTATATTCGCAAACATCCACAGTTATCTAACGGCAGATTTTTTTTTATGCGAGTGATAAAATATTGTGCTTCAAGGCATAACCAAACTATTATGGGTTTAGGACAATTCTCCTCCATAGTATGGGCCAGTTTTTACATCCTTGTCCATTATAGGGTTTCTCTCACTCTTTGCCAAAGTATCTGGCACTGGCCATTGTAGCAGAGGCGACACGCAAGTGGACGGGCCAATGGTCTGAGCAGGTCTGGCAATTCCTGTGTTGACTGTCTGGGAGAACTACTCTGTGGTAAATGGTTATACTAAAGCCTCTGTCCAGAGCTGAAAGCTGAATGGTTCCCCTCTGCCCCGTGAGGCTTCCTTGTCTGTTTTCTGTTAGTGAACCCATCACCCGCTGGAATAAAGAGTGACAAGACTCTCTCTATATTTTCCACGTTCCATATGTAATAGATGGGAGTTGGGGAAGTTCAAAGACTGAGCCAAATTGTTAGGGGTTCTGAGCACCACAACTCACATTGAAGCCAGCCAGCCATGTATTTCTAGTACAATAGACCACACTTGGCTTCTGGGGTGCGTGTCCCCACCAGGAGCGCTTGTATCGATTGTACTGTCAGTGTGGGGCATTGTGGGAGGGCTCCCGGAGGCCAGTAACAGTCGATGTGAGCAATGCCGTGTCTACACGGACACTGCGTCGACCTAACTACAGCAACCGTGACTCAACGCCGCTCGGGGAGGTGGCGTGACTGAATCGGCGCAGAGAGGCTCTGACGTCGGCAGGAGCCAAATTCAAGTGAAGACGTGGCCACAGCGAGGTCGACATAAGCTGTCTTGTGTTGACCGAACTGTGTAGTGTAGATCAGGCCTGAGTCCATGCTGGAACGCAACGTCCACACTGCTGTTTGTAGCACTCTAGCTCAAACCCAGCTAGTGCGGGTCTGTCCGGCTGCTGTGTAGACAGGCCTCTGGGACACAGGCTAACAGGTGGACCAGGTTAGTAATAAAATCCCCAATTCACAGAGGGACTCAGGCCTTTATTACTAACCCGGTCCCTATTTTAGCCTGCGTCGCATAGAGAAATATCTACCTGGCTCCAACTGACGAGCAATTTAGGCCTTGAAGCAAGACTGAGAATTTGTTCCTGATAGAAGCCACTTACAACTGAACACAATCCAACCCAACCACTTTAAAGTGTTTCCAACTCCCCTTGGGGGGCGGGTGAGCTAGGAATCATATGCAGCTCATTCCAAACGCGACAGTGTTCAGGCTGACTCTAACCAGAAAGTTGCTGATGACGGGGCCATGTGAATAGCAGGTAGAAGATGGGGGGGTGGCAGCTACTCTGAATATAAATATTCCCTCTGGCTAGCAGAAGGGGGTTCATCCTGGGGGCGGTTACAGCTCCGTTATTTGCCCTTGGCCGCTCTAGCCTATGGCCTGGCAATGGCATAGCTTAGAGTAGAGGGTCAGGCACTAAGCTTCAGAGGTCCCGTCCCAGGTTTGATCTCAGCCGACCACCAGGCGCTGCACCAGCACGGTGTCCCTAGGCAGTTGCATATAGCGCCAAGGTACCAGCAATGTTTTTGTTCCCGGGCATATTTAGGGAAGGGCTGTGCTTCCTCCAACCACCCAGCTCCAGCTGCAGCGAGGGGGCTTGTGGGCAAACAGGAGCCTTTGCAATTCATTAGTCATGTGGCTCCAGCTGAGTAAGTTTCACGCCACCAATCAGGGAGCAGAAACACTACCGTGTGACCCAGCCACATGCTCGGAATAGGAACTAGCCTGCAGTGAAGATTTTGGGAAAGATCCCCCAGACGGAAAAGGGTTTGTACAAACTTTCTAGTGAATATTTACAAATAACGGATATGTCCACAGATACCAGGGCTGGGCTGGGACACCCCCCGCCCCCTGGAGCACCCCTGCTCCAGGGGCAGCAGGTTCCCCCAGCCCCCACAAGCAGACCACCAGCAAGAACAGGGCAGGGAGAGCAGCCCTTCCCCCAGCAGGAGACGACGTCACAACACCTGGACACCAGTGGTGCTGCCCGACTGTGGCTGTCCTTTCTTCTCCGCTGATTGGTTGTGTGCACCAACCTCCCCGGCCCTCTCTTGCTGCCCTCCCACTCCCGGATTAACCCCACACCCCATCCTCTTTCCCCCTCCCTTGCTCCTGTTAGCTTTTCCCCTCCACCCTTCCCCACACCCCAGCCCCTGTGATACCCACATATTTTTTTAAAAATAACCAAACATGGAAGTCACAAGACATTTGCCACCGGTCACTCTGCCTGCATGTTCCATCCCTCTCTCCTATGCTTCGCCTTTCTTTCTGGCTCTAAGCCAGCCCGGGCAAGGGCCACCCGCCCGCCCCCCCCCCCACCCCCGGTTTGTACAGCACCGAGCACCGCCAGGCCACAGGTCTGATCAGGCTTTGGCCCAAAGGCAAATTATAAATCTCCATAATGATGATTCATAAATGGGAAAAAGGCTGAATTCACAATGACTGTTACCTGCAACCGGGGCCGGCCTTATGGGTGGGTCACATGGGCAACCACCCAGGGCACCATGCTGGGTGGGGGAGCCATGGTCAAGAGGCGAGGAGCAGAGCGGGCCTGGGGTGTGAAGCCACAGAAGGGAGCTCGGGGCGAAGGGTGGGGAGCCGGGAGAGGCAGCGGGGGCCGGGGGCGATGGGTGGGGAGCCGGGAGAGGCAGTGGGGGCCGGGGGCTATGGGGAGGACAGCCCAGGGAGGCAGCAGGGGCCAGGGGCACCAAAATACAAGTTAGTCCGAGGCACCGTTTTCCCCAGCGCCAGACCTGCCTGCAACAAATCCTGGGAACAGCGTCACGGGTCACTGGGGTTTAGTGTCCTTGGGGAGAGCAGCTCATCACGGAGTGAACAGGGAGTTTCAGGGCCAACCACTTTCCCCCGGGTTGATCTAAGCAGCAGCAGCATCTCCTGCCTCTCTCTTCTCCCGGCAGTAAAGGCCTCGTCCCATCCAGGTGTTCCTCCCCCGGGGCCAGGCTCGCAGACGCCTTTTTCAAGCCCTACTTTGCTGAATCAATAATAAAGCCGAAGCAAACTTCCCCTTGACTTCAACAGGCCAGGAGTTCACCCTGAGCCTTTCCCAGCACGGCGCATGTAGAAAAGTCATTTGGGGGGGGGGGGGGAGAGCCCTGGCTCTGTTCCGAAGTCTCTGCTCTGGGCCCGGCCCAAGAAACTACATGGCCTAAACCGCAGAGGCTGATAAATAGCTCGTTATAAAATGGGGACAAATACCGAGTTCAACCCACAGGCGGCTGTGGAGACGTCCAAGAACATCATTTGCCCTTAGAGCTGATGGGCCGTGCAGATTTTTAGAACTGTGTTATAAATCCCAGAATGCACTGAGCCCAGCAGCAAGGCAAAGGATCATGGGATCGCTGTGTACACAGCGATACAGACTGAGGCAGGAGTGAAAGCTGTTAGCGTGTAACACTGACACTGTGGGCGAGCTATTGCACACCCGGCCGTGCGCTACCCCTCGCGGCGAGCCGACCCCCATGCAGACAAGCCCTTCGCTCCCAAAGAGCAGACAGCCAGAATTATGCACCCTGGTCCCCTTCCCCACAGTGGGCTTGTCTGAAAGCAAAACCACTTCTTGGGCAGCTGCCAGCGAGGGAAAGCACATTTGGAACAGAAAACCGATCCAGAAGGAGCCTGTGAAAATAGCTGGGGACAGGGGGGGGTCAGGTGTTATTAAGGACTTGAAGTTAATCACACGCTGCTGAACAGCCAGTGTTCAATGCTCAAACCCTCACAGGATCAGCCCCAGACTGAGCAAGCAAATCCTGCCCCGGAGGAGACACCCCTCTCCCCCATCCCCCCACCGCAGAGGGCTGCTCTAAATCAGGACCCGGGAGCAGAGATTTGTATAACATCAGTAAAAAGCCTTTTCATCATCTCTACAGCTCCTCCCCCATTCAGTACAGTACGTTCATAAGGATCCTAGATTCATGGATTTCAAGACCAGAATGGACCATCAGATCATGTGGTCTGACCTCCTGTACAACACACAGGCCAGAGAATGTCCCCCAGTTACCCCTGTTACCCCCAGTTACATGGCTTGTGTTTGGCTAAAGCATCTTCCAGGAAGGCAGCCAGTCTGGATCTGCAGACGCCAAGAAGTGGAGAATCCCCCACGTCCCCTGGGAGTTCGCGCCAATGGTTAATTCTCGGCATTCCTTTGCCCACAGTAGGATGTTTCCTGGACAAAACTTCCTCGTACGCTCAGAGAGCGAGATGCACTGCACCATGGACACGCGGGGCTCCAGTGGGGTGCGTTGGCTGGGGGCTGTCCCTCTGGATAGACACAGGTGGGATTTGTTGGCTGTGCTTTCACACCTGACGTCGGATTAAGGCTCACTCTGCACAGGGGCAGATTAGCCACTGGGCCAACAGGGCCCATGCCCAGGGGCCCTGGCCAATCGGGGTGCCCCCACACCCCGACCCGCTCCACCCGCCCGGTGCTCCTTGCGGGGCAGGAGCGTCGGGCGGAGCAGGGCAAGCCCCATGCCCCAACCCACTCCCCCGCAGGAGCACCAGGCAGGCAGAGCGGGGCGAACCCCCGCGCCCCAACCCACTCCCCGGCCTTCCTGAGGGTGCATTTCTATGGCCCCTCTCCTCCAGGAGCCCTCTGGCTGTCAGTGACCGGAACGTGGGCTGCTGTGCCTAGTGGTCAGAGCAGGTGACAGGCCCAGGGGTTAGAGCAGATGTCGGTAGCCGAGAATCAGAGCCCAGGGTCAGAGTCAGGAATCAGAGCCAAGTGGCAGGACCAGCTTACTGGGTATGAGGCAAGGCAGAAGCAGGGCTGCGTCTGGGGCGGGGCTGGGAACCAGCAGGTGTAGCAGCTCTCACAAGCCTTGGGCAAATACTTAGAGCAGCCCCTGAGCTGCTCCTGCTGATTCTTCCAACCAATCAGGCACTCTGCTACTCGTTTGGTTGCCAGGAGACTGGCTCGTTACCGGTCAGGGCCTGCAGCAGAACAAGGGTAACGAGGCCCTGCTTGCTGGCACGGCCCTCCTGGCACCGGGCACAGTAGCACGGTCTCTGCCCCGCTCCGGGCCTGCTGAGATAGCGGCTGGCAGTGAAGCTTTCCCAATGGCCTGTGAAAGGCGTGTGCCATCCCCCACACGCCCCCTGGTGGCCCAGTGTGGCACTGCAGGTGCACGCTGCCTCCATTTCCCCAGGTGGGTTGTCAATAAATTCACTGTCTAGGATCCAGACAAGGGGAAGCTAAAACAAACCAAGTCCCCTTTGGTGAGGCCTCAGCAAAGGACCAGTTGTAACAACAGTTGGTCGGGCCCTTAGCTCAGAGACCCCGGTTCAAGGCTCCTAAAGTCTCTAGGCCCAGTAAGACCAGACCCCAGGAGCCAAAGAGAAAGCAAAACTGCCCACTGCAACTTGCATGGCTTCCAGTCCGCTCTCCTGCGCCTGTTTACATAGTCAAGGGCAGGGCAGGGCCCTGTTTTATTACCCCCAGGCTGTCTTGGCAGGGGCACTCCTTCACAGGCCCCTCTCCCGTGCGCTCCCTGCCACGTACGCTCAGAGGGCTCCAGGAGGCAAAGCCTTTCCCACGTTCATGGATCTGGCTCCTCTCCAGCGCGGCTCCGCTGATGATTTGTCAGATGCAGCTAATGAAGGTAGCTCTTGGCACACCCGGCGTGCCCGTATGGCCAGTCTGTGGAGCGGATGCGCCAATGCAGATACAGGAGCGATGGCTCTTCCCGCACTCCGTACCTTGGTATCGGTCTCCCACATGGAGGCCATGATACCTGGCCAGGTAATCCTCTGAACCCTAACCCCGTTCCCTCCTTCGCTGCATCCATGTCACCTTTCCTCCTTGGGGTCCTCCCAAGCACACAGAGGCAGTGCTTGGAATGGCAGCTCTTCCCATACCCGGAGCACTGGGCTGGGTCCTGCCCTCCGTGACACTTCAGGTGCTGGACAAAGAGCTCCTGAAAGCGTCTCCTGCCGCAGTCGGGACACCGGTACCTGCGTGGAACTCCTGCCGCATAGCCCGGGAAGCTTTGGAAAAAAAGCCTTTCCCTTGTAGGATCTCTCTCCTATGTGGGTTCTCTGATGCCCATCAAGTATGGACTTCTACACAAGCTCGGCCTGCACTGGGCACATGTATACGGCTCTTTGACCCTGTGCTTTATCTGATGGTTGCGCAGATAATCCTCACAAATGAAGCTTTTCCCACACTTGGGGCACTGGAGGGATTCCTCCCCAGGGTGGGTTTTCAGGTGTTTGGTAAGGTGACATTTATACGCTTCCCGTTGCATCCATGCAGCTCCTTGCCTGCATGTGTGATTTGATGGGCCCGGAGATAATTCTTAGCGTTCAGGCTCTTCCCACACACCGTGCATGCAAACAATCTCTCGGCCCGGTGACATTGCTGGTGCTTGCGCCGATAACTCTTGGAGATGAGTACCATACCATACCGTACAGAGTACCATACTCTGTACACGTGTTTTCCCCGGCATGAGATCTCTGGTGCATAGAAAGATAATGCTGGGAGCTGTAGCGGTTACCACACACCGGACATTTATAGGCTTCCTTTTTGTAGTGAAGTCTCTGGTGCGACAGGATTTAAACTTTTCCCACATTCAGAGCCTTTGTGTAGTGGCTGCCCTTGGGGACAATTTGGGTGGGATTACGGGTTTTGTTGGAATGTGAATGTTTGCCCACCCTCAGCACACTGGAAGGGCTCCTCCCCCCAGCGAATTCTCTGCTGTGCCTTCAGGTATTACTTGGAGCTAAAGGTTTTCCCACACTCGTTCCATTTGCTCTCCCCTGTGTGGGATGTATAGTGCAGTTGAAGGTAACACTTACAAAGGTAGTTCTTCCCACAGACCAGGCATTTATGCACAATCTCCTCCAGGTGACTTTTCTCATGCATGGCAAGATCACTCTTCAATCAAGTACACTATATCCACCAGATCACCCTTGTCCCATGTCCTCAAAGAATCCTACTAGATTGGTGAGGTATGATTTCCCTTTACAAAAGCCATGTTGACTCTTCCCCAACAAATTGTGTTTGTGTGTCAGATAATTCTGTTCTTTACTATAGTTTCAATCAATTTGCCTGGCACTGAAGTTAGGCTTACTGGAGACTTTTTTTTTTAAAAATCACTATTACATTAACTACCCTTCAGTCATCTGGTACAGAATCCGATTTAAGCGATAGGTTACATATTACAGCTAGTAGTTCTGCAATTTCGTATCTCAGTTCCTTCAGAACTCACGTGAATACCATCTGGTCGATAAATGCAAAGTAATGCACATTGGAAAACATAATCCCAACTATACATATAAAATGATTGGGTCTAAATTAGCTGTTACCACTCAAGAAAGAGATCTTGGAGTCATGATCATGGATCATGATCATGGATAGTTCTTTGAAAACATCCGTCCAATGTGCAGTGGCAGTCAAAAAAGCTAACAGACTGTTAGGAATCATTAGGAAAGGGATAGATAATAAAACAGAAAATATATTGCCTCTATATAAATCCATGGCACGCCCACACTTTGAATACTGCATGCAGTTCTGGTCGCCTCATCTAAAAAAATATATATTAGAACTGGGAAAAGTACAGAGAACAACAACAAAAATGATTAGGGGTATGGAACAGCTTCCATATGAGGAGAGATTAAAAAGACTGGAACTGTTCATCTTAGAAGAGAGAGAACTAAGGGGGGATATGAGAAAGACTGGTGTGGAGAAAGTGAATAAGAAAGTGTTATTTACCCCTTCACATAGCACAAAAATTAAGGGTCACCCAATTAAATTAATAGGCAGCAGGTTTTAAACAAACAAAAGGAAGTACTTCTTTACACAACATCCAGTCAACCTGTGGAACTCATTGCCAGGGGATGTTGTGAAGGCTAAAACTATCACTGAGTTCAAAACAGAAGTAGATACGTTCCTGGAGGACAGATCCATCAATGGCTATTAGACCAGATGGTCAGAGACACAACCCCATGCTCTAGGTGTACCTAAGCCTCTGACTGCCAGAAGCTGGGAGTGGATGACAGGGGATGGATCACTTGATAAATTGACTGTTCTGTTCATTCCCTCTGACGCATCTGGCACTGGCCACTGTCAGAGACAGGACACTGGGCGAGATGGACCATTGGTATGACCTAGGATGGCCGTTCTTATGTAATTACATAGATAAATTACTCCTTGCCTAGTCAATGCTTCATAGATCTCCCTCATCACCCCTTGGTATAGCTCCTGCCATTCTTCTAAAATCCCCCACTCCTCCTGGGAGAAATAGACTGTGAAATCCTCAGAAGCCAGGAGTGGAAGATGGGGCACATCACTTGATAATTGAGTCATCACTCGATGGCCTTGAGTGGTTGATTGGAGGGAAGGCTTTGAGCCAGGCCACCTGCTTCGAGCCAGCAGCCTTATCAAAAGGCAGCCAGTTGCGAACCAAGTGAGCAGCGAGCAGAGGACAGGCAAACAGAGGGAGTTTATCTGGGAGTTTGCACAGAGTGTTTCTGCCTTTCAGGCTCCTGGGAGCAGTACATACAACATCGGAGGAGCCTCTTAGAAGGAAGACATGGATAGTGAGCGATCAGCTGTTGTGACCTGCTCAGAATGTGCCATGTTTGTCTTTCTCCCAGAGGACAGACGCGACTGCGTCTGTACGAAGTGCAAGCTGATCTGCATATTGGAAGAGAAGGTTAGAGGACTAGAGAACCAAGTATCAACCCTGCGTTGCATCAGAGAAAATGAAGATTTTCTGGATAGAAGTCAGTGTTTGGTTCTGGAAGCAAAACATGCTGAAGAATCAGAGTGCAGAGCAGGGAAGAAAATTGGCAGCATGTGACCTCCAGAAGAAGACAGAGGAGAACTCATGTACCCCCAACGCAGATAGAGCTAAGAAACCGTTTTCAGGCTCTCTGCCCAGGTACTACAGCGGAGAATGATTTGGAAGAGCCCTCTGAGGGAAGGTATCAGAAGGAGACCCCATTGGCCAGAAGGCATGGGATGCATTGTCCTAGGGATGGGGGTTCCATGACCACCACTCCCAAGAGGAGGAGACGGGTGGTGGTGGTCAGGGACTCCCTCCTAAGGGGGATGGAGTCATCCATCTGCCGACCAGACCGGGAGACTCGAGAAGTGTGCTGCTTGCCTGGAGCTAGAATCCAGGATGTGATGGAGTGTCTGCTGAGACTGATCAAGACCTCGGATCGCTACATCTTCCTACTTCTCCACGTGGGCACCAATGATACTGCCAAGAACGACCTTGAGTGGATCACTGCAGACTACGTGGCTCTGGGAAGAAGGATAAAGTAGTTTGAGGCGCAAGTCGTGTTCTCGTCCAACCTTCCTGTCGAAGGAAAAGGCCCAGGTAGGGACCGTCAAATTGTGGAGGTGAATGCCTGGTTACGCAGGTGGTGTCGGAGAGAAGGCTTTGGATTCTTTGACCATGGGATGTTGTTCCGGGAAGAAGGATTGCTAGGAAGAGATGGGATCCACCTAACGAAGAGAGGGAAGAGCATGATTTAGTTGGGATTAGGTCCTGCTTTGAGCAGGGGGTTGGACTAGATGACCTCCTGAGGTCCCTTCCAACCCTGATATTCTATGATTCTATGATCTTCGCAGGCAGGCTGGCTAACCTAGTGAGGAGGGCTTTAAACTAGGTTCGCTGGGGGATGGTGACCTAAGCCCAGAGGTAAGTGAGGGAGTGCGATACTGGGAGGAAACACAAGGAGGAGGGTACAAGACGGGCGATCGGCTAGTTATCTTAGGTGCATGTACATGAATGCAAGAAGCCTGGGAAACAAGCAGGAAGAATTGGAAGTCCTGGCACAGTCAAGGAACTATGATGTGATTGGAATAACAGAGACTTGGTGGGGTAACTTACATGACTGGAGCACTGTCATGGATGGCTATAAACTGTTCAGGAAGGACAGGTACGGGAGGAAAGGTGGAAGAGTTGCACTGTATGTAAGAGAGCAGTATGATTGCTCAGAGCTCCAGTATGAAACTAGAGAAAAGCCTGTTGAGAGTCTTTGGGTTAAGTTTAGAGGCGAGAGCAACAAGGGTGATGTCATGGTGGGCGTGTGCCATAGACCAGGAGGATGAGGTGGACGAGGCTTTCTTCGGACAACTAAGAGAAGTTTCCAGATCACAGGCCCTGATACTAAAGGGGGACTTGAATCAACCTGATATCTGCTGGGAGAGCAATACAGCGGTGCACAGACAATCCAGGAAGGATTTGGAGGGTGTTGGGGACAAAATTCCTGGTACAAGTGCTGGAGCAACCAACTAGGGGCCGTGCTCCTCTTGACCTGCTGCTCACAAACAGGGAAGAATTGGTAGGGGAAGGAGAAGTGGGTGGCAACCTAGGCAGCAGCGACCATGAGATGGTTGAGTTCAGGATCCTCACAAAAGGAAGAAAGGAGAGTAGCAAAACACGGACCCTGGACTTCAGAAAAGCAGACTTAGACTCCCTTAGGGAACTGATGGGCAGGATCCCCTGGGAGGCTAATATGAGGGGGCAAGGAGTCCAGGAGAGCTGGCTGTATTTTAAAGAAGCCTTATTGAGGGCACAGGAACAAACCATCCAGACGTGCAGAAAGAATAGCAAATATGGCAGGCGACCAGCTTGGCTTAACAGTGAAATCTTTGGTGAGCTTAAACTCAACAAGGAAGCTTACAAGAAGTGGAAATTTGGACAGATGACTAAGAAGGAGTATAAAAATATTTCTAGAGCATGCAGGGGTGTAATCAGGAAGGCCAAGGCACAACTGGATTTGCAGCTAGCAAAGGATGTGAAGGGTAACAAGAAGGGTTTCTACAGGTATGTTAACAGGAAGAAGGTCAGGGAAAGTGTGGGCCCCTTACTGAATGGGGGAGGCAACATAGTGACAGATGATGTGGAGAAAGCTGAAGTACTCAATGCTTTTTTTGCCTCTGTCTTCACGGACAAGGTCAGCTCCCAGACTGCTGCACTGGGCAACACAGTATGGGGTGGAGGTGAGCAGCCCTCAGTGGTCAAAGAACGGGTCAAGGACTATTTAGAAAAGTTGGACATGCACAAGTCCATGGATCCAGATCTAATGCATCCAAGGGTCCTGAGGGAGTTGGCTGATGTGATTGCAGAGCCACTGGCCATTATCTTTGAAAACTCATGGCAATAGGGGGAGGTCCCAGACAATTGGAAAAAGGCAAATATAGTGCCGATATTTTAAAAAGGGAAGAAAGAGAAACCAGGGAACTACAGACCGGTCAGCCTCACTTCAGTCTCCGGAAAAATCATAGAGCAGGTCCTCAAGGAAGCCATTTTGAAGCACTTGGAGGAGAGGAAGGTGATCAGGAACAGTCAGCATGGATTCACCAAGGGCAAGTCATGCCTGACCAACTTGATTGCCTTCTATGATGAGATAAGTGGCTCTGTGGATATGGGGAAAGCAGTGGATGTGATATAACTTGACTTTAGCAAAGCTTTTGATACGGTCTCCGACAGTATTCTTGCCAGCAAGTTAAAAAAGTATGGGCTGGATGAATGGACTATAAGGTGGATAGAAAGGTGGCTAGATTGTCGGGCTCAATCGGTAGTGATCAACGGCTCGATGTCTAGTTGGCAGCCAGTATCAATTATCTGGATGATGGGATTAATTGCACCCTCAACAAGTTTGCAGATGACACTAAACTGGGGGGAGAGGTAGATACGCTGGAGAGTAGGGATAGGGTCCAGAGTGACCTAGACAAATTGGAGAATTGGGCCAAAAGAAATCTGATGAGGTTCAACAAGGACAAGTGCAGAGCCCTGCACTTAGGATGAAAGAATCCCATGCACCGCTACAGGCTGGGGACTGACTGGCTAAGCAGCAGTTCTGCAGAAAAGTCCTGGGGATTACAGTGGATGAGAAGCTGGATATGAGTCATCAGTGTGCCCTCGTTGCCAAGAAGGCCAACGGCATATTGGGCTGTATTAGTAGGAGCAATGCCAGCAGATCGAGGGAAGTGATTATTCCCCTCTATTCGGCACTGGTGAGGCCACACCTGGAGTATTGGGTCCAGTTTTGGTCCCCCCACTACAGAAGGGATGTGGACAAATTGGAGAGAGTCCAGCAGAGGGCAACGAAAATGATTAGGGGGCTGGGGCACATGATTTATGAGGAGAGGCTGAGGGAACTGCGTTATTTAGTCTGCAGAAGAGAAGAGTGAGGGGGGATTTGATAGCAGCCTTCAACTACCTGAAGGGGGGTTCCAAAGAGGATGGATCTAGACTGTTCTCAGTGGTGGCAGATGACAGAACAAGGAGCAATGGTCTCAAGTTGCAGTGGGGGAGGTCTAGGTTGGATATTAGGAAACACTATTTCACTGGGAGGGTGGTGAAGCACTGGAATGGGTTACCTAGGGAGGTGGTGGAATCTCCATCCTTAGAAGTTTTTAAGGCCCGGCTTGACGAAGCCCTGGCTGGGATGATTTAGTTGGGGTTTGTTCTGCTTTGAGCAGGGGGTTGGACTAGATACCTCCTGAGGTCCCTTCCAACCCTAATCTTCTATGATTCATGATTCTATGAATTGCCCTGTTCTGTTCATTCCCTCTGGGGCACCTGGCACTGGCCGCTGTCGGAAGACAGGATACTGGGCTAGATGGACCTTTGGTCTGACCCTCTGGCCATTCTTATGGTCTTTAGTGGTGAAGAGCTGACCCACTGCTAGGGGACAGAACGGGAGCTGTCTGCCCTGTGCCACAGAGCTGCGAAGTTCTCTAAGCATCACATTATACGAGGCAGGGGAGTTTCTAGTGTCCCTGTTTAGCCAAACTACACATTTCACACTCATTCCTCAGCTCAGCTCCTCCAGGCCCCAGGTTATTAGAGCTGCAGTTCTCTAAAGGCCTTCCAGTTTAGCGGTGTCTGCTCTGCCATGCGTAAAGCTGGCCACAGGACTCCATGGGTTAGGACCCACCCCTGCTCCAGGAAGAGCCGCCTTCCCATATGCACCTCAATACTGCAATGCTGCTCCTAACAACTGGCTCCAGGAGCACCCACGTAGGGCACAGGCAAGGGAAGGGGAAAGAGATCAGGGTGGGTACTGGCCATGCCAAGCAGTGTGATTTGGTGACTCGGATCGGCCTCTTTTGCAGCCATATCCCATTGCAAACTGGGGTCTAATTTGCTGCCTGCTCCCTACCCTGCATCCCATTCAGTCATTGCTGGTTCCTAGATCTCTCCCTCCCATTGGATCGTCTTTCCCCAGATGCATCAGCTGCATTTTCCCAAGTGCCTGTCACACACCGGCTTAGTCTACACCAGGGGTAGGCAACCTATGGCACGGGTGCCGAAGGCGGCAGGCGAGCTGATTTTCAGTGGCACTCACACTGCCCCGGTCCTGGCCACCGGTCTGGGGGGCTCTGCATTTTAATTTAATTTTAAATGAAGCTTCTTAAACAATTTAAAAACCTTATTTACTTTACATACAACAATAGTGTAATTATATATTATAGACTTATAGAAAGAGACCTTCTAAAACCGTTACAATGTATGACCGTCACGCGAAACCTTAAATTAGAGTGAATAAATGGAGACTCGGCACATCTCTTCTGAAAGGTTGCCAACCCCTGGTCTACACTACGAAGTTTTGGGGGCATAGCTATGTGGGCTAGGAGTGCCGGGGTGGGGGGAACCCCCTCGCCCCCTCGCTATGCCGGCAAAACCCCCAGGGTAGGTGCAACTATCAAATGCTTCTGGCAGCAGAGCTCATGTGCTCTTGTAGTGACGTTGGTCCCAGGATATTAGAGAGAAGCTGGGTGAGGTCAGATCTTTCGTTGGACCAACTTCTGTTGGGGAGAGAGACGCGCTTTCAACCGTGACGAGCTCTGCGCAAGCTCGAAGCGTGTCTCTCTCCCCAGCAGAGGTTGGTCCAGTGAAAGATACGACCTCCCCCGCCTTGTCCTGGCCGAGCGAACGGCGTTCAGGGACATGGGGTACCTGTTGGTAGAAAAAAATCTGTCTGTTGGCACACCCTGTGTCTCCACTAGGGGGCTCTGCCGGCCGAGCTATCCCAGGCCCTGATTCTCCTTGTTCTGGGTCTGCGCATGGGAGGGACACCACAGAGGACTGCTAGTGGGGTCCCTTTTTCCCACTTCTCCTCCTCCCCTTGCCTCCAGCCTGCAGGACAGCCCCGTGCCACACACTATTGCACGATTACCACTGCAGGCCAACCTCGGGGCACCCTCTTCCCTGGCCCAAACGGCAGCCGGGCAGCCCGTGGCGGTTCACCGCTCCCAGCCTACCGAGGTGGCCTGGCAGAGCACAGCCTTAGCATTGCCCCCGGTGGTGGGAGCGCTAGTGTGGACAAGGTGTCAGTGGTCCCCGTGTCACTGAGAGTGAGGCCTGGCTGCATTTGGGCAACGTGCGCCCGGGTAGCTACCCCGGTGCAAACCCCTAACGCAGAAGGGCTTTCCCCAGCCGTTCACCAGGGCAGCGTCCCCGCAGGAGGGGGCTGCAGTTCTCCTGAGCACGGCAATGCAGGGCACTCCCAGGCGCCCAAAAGCCAGAGAGACCCGTGAGCTGCGCCATCCCAACAGCTCCACTTCCCCCCGACGCCACTGCACGGGTATTTTTTCAAGCCGACGCTGGCTCCCCAGTGCTGACCGCCCTGCTGTGAGAACAGCAGAGAGAGCTGCCTGAATTGCCTTTGGCTTGGGGAGAAAAAAAGGGCCAGTCCAGCAGAATTCAGCCACATTTTATTTTCCATTGTGCAAGAGAAACAGAGAAGGGGATGGGAGCAAGGATGGCTACCTACATCCCCAGGAGATCTGAAAGCAGCTGGAGAGGTTCAGGGCAGCAGGCGCTGCAGAGGAGAAGGCTGTGATGCCCGTAGCTGGGACACGGCTCTGGGTGGCAGAGACCAGTTCTACATGAGCAGAGAAATGTGCCCAGCTCAGTTTCAGAGGGGGTTTTAGCCAAAAAGAAGTTTCCTGCTACAAGAAAGCAGTGTGGACTAGTGGTTAGAGCACAGGGCTGGGATTCAGGAGACCCAAGTTCGAATCCTGGCACTGTGTGACCAAGTCCTTTCGCTTTTCCTGCCCCACGCTTGGGGAGAGCCAGGCTCCTCCGGGCCCAGCCCAGGGGAAACATTGCACGAGGGCTGAGTATTATCATCAGCTCCCAGACCCGCCCTTGGCTCCCCTCTCACACAGAGGCGTCTGCTTCCTGAGCCCGGATCCTGGGTGCAGGCCGGGGGGCGGCCCCGGCTCCGCGCCGTGAACCCGCTGATGGTCCTTGAGGGACTCCTTGTAGCGGAAGCTCCTCCCGCACTCCCCGCACTGGTAGGGCCGCTCCCCGGTGTGGACGCGCTGGTGCTTCAGCAGGTTCTGCTTGCGGATGAAGCTCCTCCCGCAGGCGGCGCACTGGAAGGGCCGCTCGCCGGTGTGGACGCGCTGGTGGTACTGCAGGTGCTCCTTGCGGATGTAGCATTTCCCGCACTCGTGGCACTGGAAGGGCCGCTCGCCGGTGTGCAGCCGCTGGTGGTTCTGGAGATGCTCCTTGCGGCTGTAGCTCTTGCCGCACTGGGCGCAGGCGTAGGGCCGCTCGCCGGTGTGGATGCGGGCGTGGTAGGTGAGCCGGGAGCGGTGGAGGAAGCTCTGCCCGCACTGGCTGCACTGGTGGGGCTTGGCCTTGCCGTGGGTTCTCAGGTGGATAATCGGGTTCTGCTGCTGCTTGAAGCTCTGGCCGCCCTCGCTGCAGGCGTGGGGCCTCTGCTCACTGTGCTTGGGCTGGTGGGCGGCCAGGCCCGTGGGCTGGGGGAAGCTCCTTTTGCACTGGACCGGCTCATCTGCCCGTGAGGGGGCCTGGGGTTTCACGGCACTCGAGGCACGGGGCCGCTCCCCCGCCTGCGCGGCGTAAGGGGCAGCCACGTCTCGGCTCTCGCAGGGAACTCTGGCCCACCCAGGGCCCGATCCTGCCCCCGCGGAGGGCAAGGGAGGTTCCGAGCCTGGGAGCAGGACTGGTTGCTCAGGGGAATTACTGAGCGCAGCTCCACACTGATCCTCCCCCCTGTGGGCATCCTGGGGACCTCTCTGCTCGGGACCCCAGAAAACCCGCCTTCCCGACACCACCTGGCGCTGCTCGCAGTGGGGGTGATGCTCTTCAAGATGCTGCGCCTCCGTTTTGGTCACGATCCCACCTGGAATGTAGTGAGAATTCAGCCACCTTTGTGCCAGGAGAACGAGCCCCCGCTCAGCTCCAACCGAGATCAGGTCCCCACTGTGCCTGGCATGATCCTAACACATAACAAGAGACATCCCTGCTCTGAAGAGCTCCGGTACTACGCTGCTAAGGGCCATCTGAGAATCCCCCTAGACAGACAGAATCTAAACTGACCAGTGCGGGCTGGGGAGAAAGGCCCAGCCCAGTGCTGCCTTCTCTCATTATCAGAGGGGGCCGGGTTAGTCTGGATCTGTAAAAAGCAACAGAGAGTCCTGTGGCACCTTATAGACTAACAGACGCATTGGAGCATGAGCTTTCGTGGGTGAATCCTCACTTCGTCAGACGCATGCTCCAATACATGTTAGTCGTTAAGGTGCCACAGGACTCTGTTACTTCTCTCATTAGCTAGAGTTTGTGAAGCCCGTTAGGAGCTATGGGCCAAAAGGCCACATTCAAACTATCACTCACCGGTGCTCAGAGCCACCGATGTTTCTCTTTCCTCGGAGTCCTGCCGGCTCCCAGCACAGGCCTCTTCCCCTTGTTCTGCCCGGGCCACCGCTCCAGCTGGGGAAACGAGAGATTCTGTTGGCGGGAGAGAGAACAACATTACAAAGTGTCCCGCGGAGATCAGAAAAGCAGCTCCCGAAACAGGGCTCCGCCCAGCGGCGTTCTCTCTGGGGGGGCGGGCTAACCCGACACACCTGGGGAGCCGGAGCCAAAGGAAACCAGGGGGCCTCGAGACCTGTCGAAAGGTCAAAAATGGCAGGTTTAGCAGCTGTGATTGGTGGGAAGCCATGAGTGATGGTCCATTATGGGGAGGGCTTATGTGTCACCGTGTGGATGCTGCAGCACAGCGATCAGAAAGCTGCTAAGGGAAGCAATGAGACTCCGCAGCAATTCTGTAGCAAACGTCATTTCTACCTCTGGCTCTGCCAGGGTTCGAGGGGCGGTGGCTGAGTGGCTAAGGGCTCCACTGCAAGCCTGAAGGGCGCGTGGGTTTCGCCTTGCTCAGGCCACTTGCCCTGGCTGGCTTAGGGCAGCCACAGGCAGCTGCGTGCGATGCTGACCACGGCGCTCCCTCGTGTCCTGTTGGCTACGAAACCGACATGCCTTAACTGCCTCAGCCCAAGGGGACAGACTTCACCTGTGGCCCCAAGTACCTCCCAACCGTTCATGTTTATCCTCACACCGCGGCAGGCCTGTTCGCGACACCGCGTGATTCACGCAGGCAGGGAATGAGCTCAGATCTCCGGAGTTATAGGCTAGCCCGCTGACCACTGCACCGGCCTTCCTCAGGACAGAAGAGCTTATGAGGATTTGGTTAGGTCTGTTTTTCTTTCCAGCTCCACCTCCTGTAGGTGATTACTGACCTGTCCCGGGTCCCGTGGGGATCTCGCTCTCTGCTAAGCCCCCCCGGTCCCGGACACACGGCTCTTCCGTCCAGGACAGGAGGTACGGTTTGGAAATAGCACCATCTGGAAAAGGACATCAGAGGCGGTTACATTTCACCATGTCACCGGCTCCCTGCCACTTTACGAGGACTTGGAACCAAGCACCTGTCATTGCCAGAGGCCAAAGGACTCTACTGAGGCGAGACAATGACTGAGGCCAGTGAGGACTAGGGTAGGGACAAGATGCACCAGAAGGACCCAAGAGGAGAACACGGTGGCAGGGCCCAACACAGAGCAGACCAGACTAAGGTCAGACACACGTCAGCCGGTCAGGTCCATGGAGACTCTGGACCACCTCTGGGGCACTGGGGGGGACGGGAGGTCGGTGGTAACCCCTTCCCCTGCAGTATGCGTCTCAGGTAGCTAGCAGGAGCAGAGGCTTCCTCTCATCGCTACCTCTCTGTGCGTGGAGGCCAGGATGAGGGACCACTGAAGTCCTATGGACTCACTGGGCTGTGCAGGTGAAGAGGCTTCTAACTGGAGATTACAGTGTATTTCCTCGCACCCGCCGGGCTAACAAATAAGGAAACGATAGAGGAGTTCAGGGGCTGCCAGCTCGTGGGGAAAGGAGCAGCGGTTGCTGGGTCAATACCCAGTTCCTGGTTAGCATGGGCTCCCCGCACACATGCGAGGACTCTAATCACACCACTGCTGATCAGCCCAACCCGACAGGGCCAGAACCAGCCACTTCCACGTGCCAGGTTCTGATGTGCCTCTGCCTGGCAGCAGGTTCGTTTGGCCTGTAACGGCCCTAGCTCCGGTGATCCCAGCGGGCAGCTCGTGGGGACCCAGCGGGGGGGCTGTCCTGACGAGCCCACCCCCGCGGACGCCACTGGCACTCTCACTGCCCCCAACGTGGGCAGAAGCAAACCCGCGAGGAGGGAGTTTCCATTAGGTTCTGATGGAGAAAAGGGGCCCGATCCTCATTTGCATTAGAAGCCCTGCCACCGCTCCAGCCGCATAAAGGGGCTTGGAAAGTGGGTGGAGCTATCCCAGCCCCTTTCTGCTAGCAGAGCTTTAGCGCAAACGAGAATCCGGGCAGGGTGCATTGGCCCTGGTGGGCCACCATCACTGTAAAAACCCAGAAGGCCGCGGATTGCTGCGTTCTTGGCAATGGTCTCCCATAGGATTTCATGGGGCCGGCCGGCCGGCTGTGTAGGGTTAGCCTGTAGGAACAATCCAACACCGGGAACAGCCCAACACAACTTTATTTTGCATTGCATCTGCCATATAAAACTACACCGCCAAACACCTGACAGAGTTTAACTGCACGCTTATGAAATTAAAATGTAAAAACAAGGGGGGGGGGGCGGGACACAGAGCAACGGGTGAGAAAGAATCAATCTACATCCAGTGGGAGGAGAAATGTGGGGAGAGGCGGCTCTGGGGGCAGGAGCTGCAGAGGAGAAGGCTCTCACACAATCTTGCCACTGTGGGTGTGGAGTGGGAGAAAGGAAGCGGGTTCTAGAGAAGAGCCCCAGGAGTGAGGCCATGGGGGGGTTTAGAACCGGAGCGGGATGCTAGTGGGGACTCGGGAGGGACGGGGCGGCTCTTTGGGCACGGGAGGAGGTGGGGAGCAGCGTTCGGCGCATGCACCGGCCTTTCCGGCTCTCTCTGCAGGTTGCGTGGAAGGGGCTCGTCCAGGGGATGGGAGATGGGTATGAAAAACGTGCTGGGGGTCCCTCCGAGGACGTGCCAGACACCCCGGCTGCCTCGCGCCCCGCGGACGTATTTGGTAAAAGCTTCGTTTCTGGCACTGGTTTTCACTTCGCTGCCTTGGATTTAACTCGCGGTCGGTTACGACCCAGTCCCGAGCTGCCATGTGGTCTAGTCCAGGGAGTCCCGGGATCTAATCCCCACTGCCCAGGGCCGGCGGGAGCCCAGGGGGGGCCCCCAGCTCCGCGCCGTGAACCCGCTGATGGTCCTTGAGGGACTCCTTGTAGCGGAAGCTCCTCCCGCACTCCCCGCACTGGTAGGGCCGCTCCCCGGTGTGGATGCGCTGGTGCTTCAGCAGGTTCTGCTTGCGGATGAAGCTCTTGCCGCAGGCGGCGCACTGGAAGGGCCGCTCGCCGGTGTGCAGCCGCTGGTGGTTCTGGAGGTGCTCCTTGCGGCTGTAGCATTTCCCGCACTCCTCGCACTTGTAGGGCCGCTCGCCGCGGTGGATCATCTGGTGCCGCACCAGCCCCGAGTGGCAGTTGAAGCTCTTGCCGCACTCCCCGCAGGCGTAGGGCCGCTCCTTGGCGTGGCTCCGCTGGTGGATCTTCAGGCTCTTCTTCACGCTGAAGCTCTTCCCGCACTCGGCGCAGCCGTGCGGCCGCTCCTCCCCCAGCGCGCCGGCTCCCCGCGGGATCAAGGTGCCTGGTAACTCGCCGAAGCTGGCGTCCGAGCGGAAGGATTTACCCAGTCTGTTCTCGCCAGGGTCGGCTTGCTGCGTCACCGAGCCACGCTGGCTCCCGTAGGCCGGGGCCTGGTAGAGCGGCTCCCCACAGCCCCCCAGCAGCCCCAGCTCTTCCGGGCCTGCCTGGCGGTGACGCTGCTCCTCCGACTTCACCATGAGCCCGTCGCCTGCCGGAAGAAAGAAAGAGAATCTCATCCCTGGCTCTTTGGGGGAAAGGGCCCCGATCCACTGCACGGTCCCACGGAGCCGAGGGTCTCAGTGGCCTGGGCTAGGATGAACCTGGGATGGAGACCGGCGGTGAGAAGGGTTTGAGCTCTCTCGGTTACATCCAGCTGCTTGCAGAAGGCCGGCCCCAGCCCCGGGGGAGAGGGACAGGGGGTCAGCGCCAGGCCTGAGTACCATTTAAGTCCCATTGACCCAATCCACTCCCTGGCCCAGGGGTGGATTTCAGCCAGAGAGAATTGGGTCACCGCCACCCAAAGCACTCTCTGGTCCCAGCCACGTAGGAAACAGGGCTTTGCAGATCATTCCCGACACGTCCTCGCAGGGCCAGGGCAGCGGGGCAAAAATCCCTGTTGAATGTGTCATCACAGTTCTTTCCCCTCCTAGCACACCTCCCAACCGAGGAGCTCAAAAAACTCAGCAAACATTAACCACTTCGCCTCCGGCCAGATGAGCTAACGGTCCCTACCGGCCTCACAATCTCTGAACAGCCCAGGAGAGCTGGGTCCCAGCTCCTAACACCTACATTACACTCCCTCCCGACTTCCTGCCAGGAGAGAACCCAGGAGTCCCAACTCCCTCCCTCGAGAGCATCTTTTGTCCCAGTTCTACTCTGTTCTGGGCACGTCCTTACACCATCCTCATTGCCACAGCATCTGAGCGCCTTCCAGTCATGCTTTAAGCGGCGTGACGACCCTCCGTCACGTGGCGATCAGACAGTGGAGCGTGAATAAAGGTTTCTGGCTTGGGAAGGGATTGTGTGTGCCAATTGTCCACTCTAAGCAGATTACTAAGATCTCGGTCGAACAGGCACTCGGGAGATCTGGGTTTCATTCCCAGCTCGGTCACATCCACCTCGGCCAAGGCATTCGGCTCTCCGAGGCTCAGTTCCTCATCTGTACAACGGGGATTTTCTCTGTCTGGTCTATGGTGCTCGTGAGCTCTGGTGGCGGGGCCGTGCAGCACAATCTCAGTTAGAGCCTCTCGGTGCTACCAACACCCAAAGGAGCTCTCATCACTGCAAACACCAAGCCAGCCACTCAGCTACGAAAACAAACCAACCCAAAGTCGTATTTTCACAGCTGAGCACGTTAACCAGTCGCAGGCTAACGCCAAAACTTCCCAGCTGGGTGCCTATTCCTAGCTAGGAGCAGCCATCTCCCAAAGCTTGGGCACACATGGAGTTGGACGGGTGCTGGGAGGTGGGGGAATGTACCACGAGACTCCAAGGCTACAATCCCTGAGGCTCTGACCACCTGAGCCGCACAACCCTGCCCTGGGTCTAAACAACGGGGGACATTCCCCCTAGGCCCCATGCCTGCGCTCTGCCAGGGATCAGCTCTGGGCCATCTAGGACCGTGCGTAGGAGAGGAAGGCAGCATCTAAGTTCCCTCTAAGCTGCGCGGCTGCGCAGCTGCCTATTAAACCCCACGCAGGGGCTCAGGGCTGCGGCGGGGAGAGATGCCTCTGCCCCAGCGCGGACCTGCCCCGGACTTGCCACCACCGGGGGAGAGGAGCCCCTCCCTCAGCCCAGCTCAGCCCCGCCGGAGCTGCCACCAGGGAGAGGTGCCTCTTCCCCGGCCCCACGCTGCTGTGGTGAGAGAGGGCTGGGGGGAAGGGGAGAGAGAGAAAGAGTCCTCTTTCCCCCCCACAGCCTGCACCCCCAAACCCCTCATCCCTGGCCCCACCCCAGAGCCGGCATCCCCAGCCGGAGCCCTCACACTCCTGCACCCCAACCCTCTGCCCCAGCCCTGAGGCGCCCCCCGCCCCCCACTCCAAACCCCTCAGCCCCATCCCCCCCACATGAACTTTGTTAAGTGCACTGATACGCAGGTGATGTGTCCCACACAACCGCCATACTGGTACCCAGAACAAAATTCATTCCGCACATGGACATAAAAAACTAGAGGGACCTGGGCAGCAACCCCTTCTGCAGAGGAGACGAAGGCCTGGCCTGCATGAGACCAGAAGGGACCAGTGTGATCAGCCAGTCTGACCTCCTGTATAACAGAGACCTGCCCCCAAATCAACCCCAGAGCAGATTTTTTTTTTTTAAAAACTTCCCATCTTGATTTTAAAATGGTCAGTGCTGGAGAACCCACCACAACCCCTGGTAAAACGTTCCCATTGTTAACGACCCTCACTGTTAAAAACTGCACCTGTCTGAACGCGTCTAGTTTCAGCTTCCAGCCATTGGGTTGTGTTAGACCTGCTGTCTCTGCTAGTCTGAATATTGTTTCCCATGGAGGTACTTACAGACTGTCATCAAGTCACCCCTTCACCTCCTCTTTGCTGAGCTAAACCCACTGAGCTCCTGGAGTCTGTCACTGTGCTAGGAAAGGATTCCTGTCCGGCTCGACCAGCAAACCCTCTTCGTGGAGATATGGTTTATACCAGCAAGAGTCCTTTTGCCAGTAGTGCTGATACCCGTTCCCCAAATGACATGAGCTATGCCAGCAAAGAGACTTTTTGCTGGCATAACCGTGTCTACACTGACGGCACAGCTCTGTTGGTTGTGTGTGTGGAGGGGGATTTTTCACACTTCTCACCAACACAGCTATGCCCGCAGAACATTCAGCTGTAGACCCAGCCTGACGCCGCTTCAGCCACAGCCAGCTGAAGACTCTGCGAAAGGCCGTGTGAACGAAGGAAGAGAGAAGCTGCCCAGCGCTAGACCTATCAGGAAGCTTCTGCAGGGATCACTTGGAGGGAGATTCTTTGGCCAGCCTTATACACAAGATCAGACGACATGATCACACTAGTCCCTTCCGGCCTTAAAATCTACGAACTGGTGTCTGCCACGAAGACAGGACAAACCTTCCCCTCCGCAGAGCTCCCAAAGGGCAGCTGGACTGCTGACTTCTGCACTTTACTCACTGGTTCTGGCTTCTTTTAAGCCATTGCTCACCTGGGCCAGGGCCAGTGAGGATTTCTCTTTCAGCCAACTCCCATGAATCCCGGACACAGGGCTCTTCCTCTTGTTTAATCCAGGATAAAAAGTCATGGGCTGAAATCAGAGCGTCTGCTCCTGAGGGAGAAAAGAAAAGTGTTCGAATACCCACAGAACACTCTGCTCTCAAACCGATGGGCGGTCTCTGCGTTGAGGGGAGCCAGAAGGGATGCAAACAGGTGCACGAGGCAATTCAGGTCTGTACTGCGCCCTGGAGGTCAGACTGCTCACAAAAAGGAGGGATTAGAATCAGAAGAACTTGGCATCTAGGAGGAAACGGAGGCCTCCCCTCCCTTCCCCCCCAAAAAATCAGAGGCTGCTAAATTTGGGCCTCCAGTGACTTGCCCAAGGTCGTACAACAAGTCAGTGGCAGGACAAGACCCATGAACTGGACGAGCAAAGCTACAGAACTAGCAGACTTCTGAGAGGAAGCTATGCTCAATTTCCTGCTCTTTGCCGCACTCATTATTTGCAAGTTGTTTGAATCGATTAGTCACCTGCGCAGGGATCCGTGGGGATTCCTCTCTCCTCCGAGAACTGCTGCTCCCCGACAAAAGGCCCCTCCTCTTGTTTGATCCGGGACAGAATGTCGGGCGTTGACATCAGGGATTCTGTTCGAGGGATAGAGAATTAGAGAAGATGTTCGTGCATCAGCCGCTGAACCGTTCACACCCACCTCAAAGCAATGCTGTTTCCGCACGCCGGAGGGGGCATGTTCTGAATAGACACGATCGTGTTAGCAAGGGTCTTGGCCGAGGGGTGAATACAGTACCCAGCATATCATCTTGCTATGCGTGGAAGTGACATCAGCGGGAACATTCCAGTCAGGGGTGAATCCCTTCCTAAGAGTATGTCTACTCACACATGTCAGCTGACTTGGGCTAGGGCCCGGGCTCCTCTCCCTCCCAGGGTCCCAGAGCCCAGGCTGCAACCCGAGCCCAAATGTCTACACTACAGTTTGATAGCCCTGCAGCCCAGGCCAGCTGACAGTGTTTTACTGCAATGTAGACGTGCCCTAAAAGTCCCCTTTCTCCAGGAGGCCTCCAAAAAAGTGACCAAATATGAACTGAATACAGTGTGCAGTTCTGGTCGCCCCATCTCAAAAAAGGTGTATTAGAAATGAAAAAGGACAGAAAAGGGCAAACATACATTATTAGGGGTCTGGAACAGCTTCCATAGGAGAGACTAAAAAGACTGGGACTGTTCAGCTTAGAAAAGAGACGACTAAGGGACGATATGACAGACATCTAGAACATCGATGACTGGTGTGGAGAAAGCGAATAGGGAAGTGTTATTTCCCCCTTCACATAGCACAAGAACTAGGGGTCACCCGATACATTAACAGGCAGCAGATTTAAAACAAACAAAAGGAAGTATTTCTTCACACAACACACAGTCAGCCTGTGGAACGCATTGCCAGGGGATGTTGGGAAGGTAAAAAGTATAACTGGGTTAAAAAAAGAATTAGATACATTGATTGAGGATAGGTCCATCAATGGCTATTACAAGATGATCAGGGGGCACAACCCCACGCTCTGGGTGTCCCTAAGCCTTTGACTGCTAGAAGCTGGGACTGGACGATAAAGAATGGATCACTCGATGATTGCCTGCTTTGTTCATTCCCTCTGAAGCATCTGGCACCGGCCATTGTCAGAGACAGGAGACTGGGCTACATGGACCATTGGTCTGACCCTGTATGGCTGTTCTTATATAAATATATATAACAACAGAGAGTGAAACTTTCCAGAGCTCCAGTCTGCTCCTGGATTCTGTTTCACATTAGCTATTTGGAACATGGGACCTGGTGAGGTGCTTTAGAAATATTAATTCATTAAGCTCCAAAATCTCCCTGTGAGGTAGTTCAGTATTAAGCATTGATCACTTCCACAGGTGGGGAAACTGAGGCACAGAGCGGCTACGCCTATACTTTCCAATAGGGACCTAACTTTAAACTAACTAATTATCCAGGTGCTGAGCATCCCAAACTTAATCTGAAGTCAATGGGAGCTCCAGGTGATCAGCATCTCTGAAAAATCAGGTCTGAGGGGTCTCAAGTTGGGCACTAAAAAATGGGGGCCCCCAAAATCAGGCCACTTTTGAAAATATGAGCCTAAGTGACTTGCCCAATATCCCACAGCAAGTCAGTGGCAAAGTTAGGAACAGAACCCAGGAGTCCTCACTCCGAGCCTCAACACGCACCAGCTAGAATTCACTGCTTTCCCATTACGTAAGAGCTGATGTACTGGCTCAGACCAATGGTCCATCTAGCCCAGCGTCCTGCCTCCAAGAGTGGCCAGTACCAGAGCTTCAGGGGCAGTGAACAGAACAAGGCAATCAAGGAATGATCCACCTGTCTTCCCTCTCAACTTCTGACAGCCAGAAGTTTAGGGACACCCAGATCATAGGGCTGCGTCCCTGACCCTCCTGGCTAATGGCCATTGACAGACCTGTCCTCCAGGAATGTATCCAGTTCTTTTCTGAACCCAGTTACACTTTTGCCTTCACAACATCCCTTGGCGAAGCGGAGCAGGAGTTAAGCCTTAAGAGAAGTGGTCTAGCGTCCAATGTACAGCCATCACCAGAGATAAGGAGCGAGCAGTGAGAGGCGGAGGAGTGTAGCCGAGTAAAAGGGTACACCAACGGGCAGATGTCCTGAATGGTTACAAGACCAAAAAGAGCCGAAGCGGAAGAAGTCAGGACTGGAGGAAAACCCTGAGCGATACCAAACAGGCCTTGAACGGGATACGGCCACATCAGCTGCAATTCGCATTCCACTCCCTGCCTCTGACTTGCTCGAATCTCATTCCTCACCTGTGCAGGGCTCTGGAGGGATTTCTCTCTCCTTTAAGTCATGCTGATCTTGGAGACATGCCTCTTCCCCTCGTTCAATCCGGGGCTCAGGGTCCGCTTTGGAACGGGTACGGTCTGTTCACAGAAAAGAGATCGGGGGAACCCAATGGTTCATTTCACAGCGTGCGATTGTTAGAGATCTTTTATTTATTTCAAGCCAACCCCCTTTCGTCACTGGAGGGGACGGGGGGAACTTTGCAGCAAAAGCTATTGACAAAGAGCCTGTGGGAAGGTAAAGCATTCAGCGGAAGGTGAGCTGTGCTCTAAATTCAGAGATCTCCATATGGAGAGAAGCTCACAAAGTACAAATGGTAAACCGCTCACCTTTTCATAAAACTACAGAAGCTTAAACCAGTCCAAGGCAGGGCAAGCAACACCCACCTGCACCATTTACTCATCTGGCTCTGCATTAACGAAGCAGATTTTTCATCAGGGCCATGCAGGGCCATGCTGAACGTGCACAAGTAAAGATCAGCCTTGGGCCAATTTTAGCCCTGATGTCGGCAAGCGCGACTCCAGATATAACAAACCCTGGAGACGGACGGATTGGACCCACGACAGGGTAGGTGAGTCTCTCCCAGTAAATGGGAGGACGTGTGGATTTGAGATCTAATTTCTAGCCTTCGGGAGGGTATAGCCACTGCTCCAGCTGAAATGAAAAGGCCTGGGGTTCTGCCTGGAGCTGGGGCTGCCTCCGGCATGTCACAGATCACACACACCATCCGGTAAGCAAGTGAAAACGCATGTTTACCCAGCGAGCTCAAAGATTCATAGTTCTCCTTCACCAGGTTATTGTACAGCTCCTTCTGCCAGTCTTCCAAATTCTTCCACTCCTCCGCGGAGAAATAGACAGCCACGTCGACGAACGTCACCGGCATCTGCAATCACAAGCGTGTGGGAGGTCAGTAGTAGTGGCCTGCGTTAGGCAGGAGTTCAGACCAGACAATCGCAATGGGCCCTAAAAATCTACCTGTGTAAACTGGCAGTCTCGGTCCAATGCCCAGGGAACAGTGTCCATACAGCCGAAGTCAGCATCCCTTTCAGTGCCAACTGACACCTTTGTTGGCAGTCTCAACAAACAGGCCAAAGACCAAATGGGCCACGGAGACTGAACTGCCCTAGTTCAATGGCTCTTCCAGGAGAGGGTTGCGGTGAAGCAGCAGAGGGAAGCTCGGAGTGCTGCCCGCTGCTCTCACACAAAGGAAGATTTTAGTCTCCAGTGCCACCCAGCCAGCACCTTCCCCCAACGTCAATTTCACGCAAAGATTCACAGGAAAGAAAGCAGAGCTACACTGACACACTGTATTATCCAGCATTACCACTCCCCCTCCTTCCAAGCCATTCCATAGCAGTAAACACAAGGACCTACATCATGGGGATATTACAGAACATTTTGGCACATGCTTCTCAGCACTAGCTGGGATATCGTTACCTTGGGGACCTCCCCTTTAGTGCCTGGGGGGAGTCTCAGGACCCAGAAGTTCCTGTTCTTCAGCAGGTTCTCCACGTTCTCCAGCCTCCTCTGGAGCAGCCCGTACTCCTGGATCAGAGTTCCCAGCACGGCCCACTTACTCTCCAGCTGGTTATTGAACTCCATTGCTGTTTTTTCACAGTCTATTAATTTCTTCTCGGCCGTCCCAGATCTCCCCTCCAGGCTCAGCAGGCGCGTGGCCAGCAGATCGATCTTCCGCTCCATGGCCTGCACTGTAGCCACTACAGTCCAGAGAGAGGCCTCTGCCGAATGCAGCTGCGCCTCTCTCATGTGAGCGCGCTCGGGGACGAGGGGCGGCTGCAAAGGCAGCAGATGTTGCGCCTCGACGTTCCATTCCTGAATCTGTTTGCAGGAAGAAAGAGCGACAATGGCTGAAGTCATGTTCACTCAGTGGCCAAACGCTAAAGGAACAGGGAGGATGCGGATCGGGAGCCAAACACCCCAATGTTTGTCTGAACCTCACTGGCTGGATCTCTCAGGAACTCAAGCTCTCGCCTGTGAATTCCAGTGCATCCTGTTTCCAGCCAATCTAGAAATGCAAGGCCATCCTTTCCCTCTCACTGTACTTCGCTACTTGGGCTTCCAATCCCAACTGGAAAGAAAGCGCAGAGACTGGCAAAAATGCACAGGCCAAAAGGAAAAGAGGCAAACTCGGTCAGTTCTTATTGTAGCTAATTCCTCCTCCCACAACAATGTTCTAACCTGCAGAGGAATGTCCAGCCAGGCCAGGCCAGCATGGGGAGAAGAGAACGCGATAGATGAGAAGCATGGCCAAGGGAGGAAAGGAGCATGTGCAGGGGAGACAAGAGAAATTAGCTTCAGTCACCACAAACAAAGCACACAGCACTTGAGAGGCATCCAAACAAAACACCTCCCTGATGTTACATGTCACCCGCGCACTGTCCTGCGCTCAGTTATTTCAGTGGAGCCTATCTAGGTATTTATACCATGCTCACCAGTGGGGTAGTTGGAATAGTCATTTGCTCCCATGGGAGTCTTTCCCTTCATTGTTATCACAACAGGAGTTAGGAAGCCTAACCGAGGATCAAGGCACTGTAGCGGTAGATGCTGCACAGAAAAATGAGAGACTTGCTCCAGAGAGCTCACAATCTACAGGTCAGAGACAGGACACAATAGAGGGACTAATCAAATGAGGAGGGCGCAGGTTGGGAGGATGAGGGCAACACAGATCAAAAGAGTTTAGCAGAAAAGTAGAAGCCATAGTCTATGGACTCTAACTGGCTTTGGGCTGACCTTTCATAGCCACTAGGAATGAATGGCCCATTTTCCAGCATGCCCCACGGATCTGCACTAGGATCAGTGACTAAGATATTTACTAACTGGGAAGAAGGGGGCAAAGGTCTGATGATGGCAAAAGTAATTCAGGTTAGTCAGGACTATAGAAAACTCAAGAGGGCCCTTTCCAGGCTAGGCGGATAGGCAGCACAAGGGCAGATGAAATTCCTTGTTGACAAACACAACGTAACCCATGCTAGAGGATGTATTTTGAGCTTCCCGAGCACGCTGTGTGAAATTCAAACTTCAGTCTAGCAAATCAACATGTAGCTGTGGTCAGAAAAAGCAAACAAAATGTCAGATGCATGAGGAGCAGGACAGAAAACAATACTGGGCAGGTTATTGTTCTAGTGGGCTGGGAATTTTTCAACAAACTTTTCCCCCCCGCTGGAAAATGCTGATTTGTCTAACCTGAAATTTTTCACAGAAATGGATCAGTTTTGAGGAAACTTTTGTCAGGAAGCTTTCCCGGATCTAGGATGGAATTACTGGTCAAAACCAGAGAGCATCTCACCTCAATGGTTAGAACAGGGATTTGAACTGGGGTCTCTGACATCTCACCACTGGGCTATTGGCTATTCTAGAGGGAATCTCTCATTCATGTTTTTTCATGGAAAATTTCAAAAGGTCCCGGTTTCCTTCTGATGCAGAATGAAAATAAATTCTGAAATCTCAACTTTTTTTTGCAAAATTGAGTTTGTGTTTTCCGCCAGCTCTAGTTTTTACACCATCATACTAGTCAATGGGACCCCCGCAGCTGAACTCCTGGGGTCAGTTCTGGTCACTCTTTCTCAGCAAAAAGAAGCAGAGCAGAAGGGGATTAGAGATGGACAACAAACGATTAGAGGCCTGAAAAAGACTTCCTTATGGGAAGAGATTGCAAAACTTGGGGCTGCTTAGCATAGACAGAGCGGGAGACGCCACAGGTCTACAGAATAGTGAATGGTCTAGAGCAGTGGTCTCCAACCTTTTTCGTCTGGTGGGCGCCAGACGACGAGCCACGGAGGACCGTGGCGGCGGACGAGCATCCACCGAAATGCCGCCAACAAGCGGCGTCATCCAGAGGCGTCGCCGCCAAAATGCCGCCAAAATTTGGTGGCATTTCAGCGGATGCTCGTCCGCCGGCCGGTACACGGGCGCCATGGCACCCGTGGGCACCGCGTTGGGGACCCCTGGTCTAGAGACAGTCAGGAGCCTCTATTCACCTTGTCTCAGAGCATAAGAACAAGGGGACAGTCAATTAAGGTGAAAAGTAAATTACTTTAAGCAAGCAAAATTGTGTGAGCCGGTGGAACTCACTGCCACAACATGTGTGTGACGCCAAGAGCTCAATAAGGATGAACAAAGGACGGGACATTCCCATGAATCATAAAAGCCTCCCGAGAAGGTTGGAAATGTATAAGGACTCGTGCTTCAGGGACTGAGCCAACTGGGCAAGAGTCTGGCGCTCTGATGATTCCCCAGCTCAGCTGAAAACAACTTTCCTGCCACCGTGAAGCCCCCCGTGCCCCTTTCCCAGTCCTGACCTGCGGCTGCACCATCCGGCCCAGAAGTCCCCAGCTACCCTGAATCCAAAGGTTCAAATCCCAGCAGGGTCGAGTCAGTCCCCTCACGCCCGCTGTTCCGTGTGGACAATGAGGAGGGCAGGGCACTTCCAAAGCCGAAAGGCCTCACCCCACGGCCCCTGCTGGGGCCCTCCACTGATGTCCTGCCCCCCAGAGGTGGCTGCATCTCGGCGGGGCTGCGGGCAGCGGGGCGCGTTGGGATCGCCCAGGGGGGCCGGGCCGGGAGAAATCATTCCCTCGGGCAGCCCCCCCCGGGCCAGCCTGTCCTGCCAGGAGCCCCCGGGCCGGTCCCCGCGGCGGGGGGGGGGGGGGGGGGGGGGGGGGGGGCAAAGCCCCGCTCCCGGCCCGGCCCCCGCGCGGCGCTCCCCGCGGGGCCCTTACCTGGGCGGGGGCCCACTCGGCCATGGCCCCGCGCTGGGTGGCTCTCGGGGGAAGCGGCCCGGCCCGGGGCTCGCTAGGGGCGTGGGCTGGGTCCCGCTGCCATGCTGGGGAGGGAGCGGCCCGAGTGCAGCCTGGGAGGGAGGGAGCCGCCGCCGCCGCCGCCTCGTTGGTCCTGCGAAGAGCGCGGGCGGCCGGCGCGCCAGGGGCGGCGAGCCCGAGCAGTGCCGCCTACCGGGCACGGGCGCAGCGAGCTCCGAGCCCGCCGCCGGGGCCCTCTCGCCTCCTGGGCCGGGGCCGGCCCATACCCCGGGGACAAGCGCTCGTCCTGTCTCCGCTGGGCCGAGGGCCAAGCAGGGGACTTGCCTGGCCGCCCTGCGGGAACTCCAGCCGGGGCTCCCTCGCCCACCCCCCGCGGCTCGCTCCGCTCTCCTGGGAACCAACCGAGTCCCAGCAGCGCCGCGCACCTCCTAGCGCCGGGGTCAGAGCACAGCCGCTTACCCGCTTCTGGGCAGAGACCCTCGTCCCTGCTGACAGCCAGGGGGACCTGATGTTATAGGGGCAGTCCCTAGCTTTGGGGCTTTTTCTTCGATAGGCTCCTCTTACCCGCCACCCCTGGGCTGATTGTTCACACTTGCCGTCTGCTCAGCCCACACCGCGCTCCCGCTTTTAGCCCCAGCCCGGGGTGCTCTCCTTAAAGCAGGCAAATCACCGACCCCAGGTGCTAGGATACCTGCGGCTGAGGCTGGTATAAATCCCTAGCCAGAGGAGATACCCGTGCCTCAGTTTCCCACTCGGTGCAGAATAGTGGTGTGTAGCTGGTGGACCTGATTCAACGCTCCCGCACAGGCTATGCTGGTGTCATTCACTCCATGGAGTCACGCTGGTGTGACAGAGTGAGACACAGGGCCAGTATTTGCCTCAGAAGAAAGTCGCTGTTCCATGGAAATGTTGGGAGGGGGAATCCTGGCTTTTCCACTGATTCACTTAGGCCGGTCACAGCATCCCCATGGTTCAGTTTACCCATCTGTAAAATGAGAATAGTGATACTCAGCCACCTACCTTCCAGGAGTGACCCAAGGATGAATTAGCTCAGCATCTGTACAGTGCTTTAAATATGTGAAGAGCGATATGAAAGCTGATGGCCTGATCCCCGTCTCTTATACCAGTGTCAGTCAGGGGTAATGCCACCGAAATCAGTGAAACTACACTGGCCTAAGACCCACAAGATCAGAATCAAATCCTCACTAGAACGGTCAGTGTGCTCAGCCCTCCAGGGATGGATCATTTGACTACTCAGTTGCTCTAGAGCAGCGGCTCTCAACCTTTCCAGACGACTGGATCCCTTTCAGGAGTCGGATCTGGCTTGTGTACCCCAAGTTTCACCTCACTTAAAAACCACTTGCTCACAAAATCAGACATAAAAACACAAAAGTGTCTCAGCACATTACTGAAAAATTGTTGACTCTCTTATTTTCACCATATAATTATAAAATCAATCAACNGTGTCTCAGCACATTACTGAAAAATTGTTGACTCTCTTATTTTCACCATATAATTATAAAAGAAATCAATTGGAATATAAATATTGTACTTACATTTCAGTGTGTAGTATATAGAGCTGTATAAACAAGCCATTGTCTGTAGAAGTTTTAGTTTGTACTGACTTCACTAGTGCTTTTTATGTAGCCTGCTGTAAAACCAGGCAAATCTCTAGATTAGTTGAGGTACCCCCTGGAAAACTTCTGCATACCCCCAGGGGGACGCATACCCCTGGTTGAGAACCACAGCTGTCGAGCGCCTCCACTAACAAACTAACCCTCACAGCAGGCCAGGAACTAATCCTCATTTTAACCACTGGGAAACAGACAGACAGACAGACAGACAGAGAGAGAGAGAGAGAGAGAGAGAGAAAAGTGATTTGCCCAAAGTCACAGAGGGAATGAGTCCGCACTAGGACAGGAATTCCCTGCTCCCAGTCCTGTGCTCTGACCTCACCTATCAAAGCTGAGTTGGGCCCCTCACTGCTCAGATAGAGCAAAGCAAAAATATTCATCACAGAACTTGAGCACCAACAGCGCCATCTAGAGGCTGAAGACCCAAATGCTGGAACAGAACCGCTTTGCTAAAAATAATTTTTATTATTATTAAGGTGAAAGAACATTAGAAAACCATTTTTAACACCTACATACAGGTAATTATATCATTCTAGTTCACACACATACCGCACACGTTAAGCCATATGGTAACAACACACCACTTTTTAAACCAGAGATAAAGGAAGATACCGTTTCTGCAAATAGATGACCAGAACTGCTGGCTCCGGAGCAGGTGAGCATGTTCTCCAGCAGAATCCCAGAGTTTGTAGTGATAGGGCTTTTTTTTTTTTTTTTTTGTCTTTCATGCTAGTGTCAAGGTAGGCAGGGATAGCTCAGTGGTTTGAGCATTGGCCTGCTAAACCCAGGGTTGCGAGTTCAATCCTTGAGGGGGCCACTTAGGGACCTGGGGCAAAATCAGTACTTGGTCCTGCTAGTGAAGGCAGGGGGCTGGACTCCAGCTCTATGAGATAGGTATATCTCCATATATTATATTATAGATACAAATTTCAAACCTTATTCTTGTTTTATATACAGCTTTCTCCGTAGACAGGCTGTGAGCTCAGGCAGCCATTTTTTGGCTGTGATTAGGGGTGTTTCCCAATTTAAACATATTCAAGTATTATTATTATTAAATAAAAACAACAAGGTTTGAGATCCCAGCCCATTAAGAGAACACATGGCCAGGCTTGAAATTACATAGACACATTTTTAAAAGGTAACTTGAAAGGGTTTTTACCTGCCAAGATCTCCACTCAGGCTGTATTGCAGGGGAAACCCCCAAATTACTTGCAAAGTACACCATTTTGCCAGTTACCCCCATTTGCTAACCACTGACTGCTGGCATCTTCTTATCTCTCACGAGCAACTCATGGGCTCACCAGGCCTGGAACATACAACTTACACCGCCATTTACTGATTCATTTGGCCCCACTCATTCGGTGAGTGCCTCAATCTCTCTTCCCTTCAGCGTGTCTTCCTCATGCCCCAGAGTCGTTTCCCTCACCCCGCCGCATGGTTATCTTTAGGGATGCAGCTTTCACGCTATGGCCCCCAATTCTAACCTCAGATACTGGGGGTGCAACTCTAAACGTAAAGCAATAGGAGCTGTTTTCCTGTATCAAAAAAGCAGACTGGCAGCCCACATTCCCTTGGCCGATACTTCCTCTGCACAAACAGCCTGCGGGTAAGATTGCTCTTACTTTTTGGTTTAAAGACGCGGCCGCGCTCCCTCACACCCACGCGGCTAGTGCTCTTTGTCAGGCCGCACGGCTGGGACAGGCAGGAGTGTGCACAGGTTCTCGTGGAATGTGCAATTTCCCCTGGGGCGTAGGGACAGACAGGTGCTTGGGGCTTGTCCATTTCCTGTTGCGTTGCCGTGTTGCTGTTTTCAATGCCTGTTGCGTTGCCGTGTTGCTGTTCTCAATGCCTGTTGCGTTGCCGTGTTGCTGTTCTCAATGCCTGTTCACTGGGCTGCCATCAGCACCAGCGTTTATTCTCACCCCACGGTGCCCATCTTCAATACCTGCCTGGGATTGGGCGCAGCCTGCGGGTGACCCAGCTCTGGGCTGTGAACCCTGGCGTGATCCTTCAGGGACTCCTTGCAGCGGAAGCTCCTCCCGCACTCCCCGCACTGGTAGGGGCGCTCCCCGGTGTGGATGTGCTGGTGCTTCAGCAGGTGATGTTTCTGGATGAAGCTCTTCCCGCAAGCGGCGCACTGGAAGGGCCGCTCCCCGGTGTGGATACGCCGATGGTTCTGCAGGTGCTCCTTGCGGCTGTAGCTTTTGCCGCACTCGGTGCATTTGTAGGGCCGCTCCCCGGTGTGGACCAGCCGGTGCCGGACGAGGTAGGACTGGCAGATGAAGTGGCTACCGCACTTGGAGCACTGGTAGGGCTGCTCCTGGGCGTGGCTCCGCTGGTGGACGACGAGGCTTTTCTTCAGGCCGAAGCTCTTGCCGCACTGGAGGCAGGAGTAGGGCTGCTCGCCGGTGTGAACGCGGCAATGCACCGCCAGCTTGGAGGGTTCGGCAAAGCGCTGGGCACACTGGGCGCAGGCGTAGGGCCGCTCCCCCGAGTGGATGCGGGCGTGGTAGTTGAGCCGCGACTGGTGGATGAAGCTTTTGTTGCACTGGCTGCACGGGTAGGGGCGCTCCCCGGTGTGGGTGCGCTGGTGCAGCAGGAAGTGCTCCTTGCGGCTGAAGCAGCGGCCGCACTGGGTGCACGGGTAGGGGCGCTCCCCGGTGTGGGTGCGCTGGTGCACCATCAGGTTGAAGTCCCTGCGGAAGCTCTTCCCGCACTGGCTGCAGATGAAGGGCCGCTCCTCCGTGTGGGTCCTCTGGTGCTGGGTGTAGTGCTCCTTGCGGCCAAAGGTCTTGGCGCACTGGGTGCAGGCGTAGGGGCGCTCGCCCGTGTGGGTGCGGCGGTGGCTGCTGAGCTTGGACTGCTGTGCAAAGGTCTTGCCGCACTGGGCGCAGGCGTAGGGCCGCTCGCCCGTGTGGGTGCGCTGGTGGGACAGCAGGGTGTCTTTCCGGGTGAAGCTCTTGCCACACTGCAGGCAATGAAAAGGCCTCTCCGCGGGCGGGCAGAGCCGGGGGACGGCGACGACACCCTGGGGCTCAGCGATTTCATTCCGGCCCCCCCTGCATTCGTTGGGCTGCCCCAGGTCGCTCCTCAGATGCATCACTGGGCCAGGCAGAGTCGCACAGGGTGCTCCCCACTCGGGAGCCTGCCCCTTGCTCTCTCTGGGTGTCCCCAGTTGCACCCCATGTGGCTCTGGGCTGTTGTGGCCTTCCCTGACAGTCCCCGCCTCCGTTTTGATCACAAGCCCATCACCTGCTGCAACAAAAGAGAACAGAATCCAGCACTGGTTTTATTTTCCCCCATTTCATCTATTTGGGCCATAAGAAACCACTGGGAATGTATTCGCTTAATACATGTGATCATGTCCCCTGCGCTGGGCATAGCAAATACAAGAGCTTCCTACTTCCTGACAGCTAATGAAGTTACTCCAGGGGCTTGGGCTGGCAGCTGGACCAACGCCGCCATGACCTGCTGGCCCTAACCCAAACGCGTGCTGAATTACCCAACCAGCCAGGTTCACAGGGGCAGCTGATATACTACAGTGACAGTTTCAATTTTCCCCTTCTCCAGTCCAGAGCCCAGCACATGGATCAGGCGCTAAGGCACAGGACTGACATTTCGGAGCTGGAAGAGACCCCAGTCTTCTGATCACTGACTCTGCGTGACCTCGGGCAAGTCACTTTTGTGCTTCAGTCTCCCAGTCTATAAAACGGGAATAATGGCATTTTCCCACCTTTTCCAAGTCCCTATGGATAAAAGAAGAGCTGTGGAAGTGCTAACTATTTCCCTCCCCACCTGCTCGGTGTGATACCCACAACAGATTTGCTGGACTCTCTCATTTAATGTCTCTCCCGGTTTACGAAAGTCTATTACTCTATAACTCACACAGGCTGGGATCCGCAGGGATTTCTCTGTCTTCCAATTCTTGCTGATCTCTGCTGCACGACCCCTCCTCTAGTTTAATCTGTGATAAAACGTCAGGTGTCGAAACTGGAGAGTCTGTTCATGCAAATAGAGTTATTTTATTGCTGTAACGCCTAGCAGCCCAGTCACAGCCCAAGCCCCCATCCTGCTAGGTTCTGTGCAAACACAGATTTGTATATACTTTTCTAATGCAATTATAATGCTTCACAGAATCCTAGGACTGGAAGGGACCTCGAGGTGTCTCTAGTCCAGTCCCCTGCACTCATGGCAGGGCTAAGTATTATCTAGACCATCCCTGACAGGTGTTTGTCTAACCTGCTCTTAAAAATCTCCAATGATGGAGATTCCACAACCTCCCTAGGCAATTTATTTCAGTGCTTAACCACCCTGACTGAAGTTTTTCCTAATGTCAAACCGAAACCGCCCTTGATGCAATTTAATCCCATTGCTTCTTATCCTATCCTCAGAGGTTAAGAAGAACAATTTTTCTCCCTCTTCCTTGTAACAACCTTTTATGTACTTGAAACCGGTTATCATGTCCCCTCTCAGTCTTCTCTTCTCCAGACTAAAAGTAATACTTGCATATTATTTTTCATGCAGAAAGCTCAAAATGCTGTACCAAGATGGGTTCCAGCCTCCTAAGTCCCAGGCCTGAATCTGATCCACTAAGCCACGGAAACAACTGAACACTTTATAACAGATTTCAAAACCGACTGCAAACCGTGGGATGCTTTGGTATCAGGTATATTTCTTCAGCTTTGGAAACTTTTTTATTCATGCCTTTTTGGCCATGTTAACTAGCTCCTTCTATCACACTCATTCCTGTGAGCTCATATGAGAGGCGATGGCTTAGCATCACATTTGAAATACCCAAACACTCTGGAACCACAGGTTCAAATCCCAGGAGAGTCAACTGAGCTCTTAATACTTCTCAGGTAGAGAAATGGAGTCTCATGCTGTTTACAATGTGGGTGGGTGGGGGCTGGGGAAGGTATTTCAGAGAAGACCTTAAAAATAGAGGTGCTCTCTGGAGATAGTAGGAGCTAAGACACATTCCTCAGGAGTACTCATCCTAAGCCTAAGTATCCTCTCTCTACTACTTCTGTACAGCATGCAACGTGGTCGTTATGGCATTCCATCCCAGAGGTGGCTGCATTTCAGTGGTGCTGTGCACATGTAGTTTGTGATGGCTGTTGGATGAAAGGCCCTTTATAAATGTAAAATACTATTGGTCACACATAGGAGAAACTTTGCTTTGTTTTTTAAATTGTCTATGAGAAATTAAAACTGGATCTCAGACCTTTGCTGGGGTGAGGCATGCGCTGAATGGACATGGGCATGGACATTAAGAAGGCTCCAGATGGGACAAAGGGAAACTGTAGGGTCCAGATGTGCGGAATGCCCAGAATGCTGAGAACACAGAGGGTTAGATTCAGAGTCAGCTGGGAATGAGATCGGTGGAGATTCCAAGAGTGACAGCTCTCACAGGCAAGCACAACAGAAATCCACGGGCAAGGGGATCGTGTCAGAAACAATGGAACAATAGGAGCTACCAAAGGGTTTATTCAATTTTTGGCTAAGTAAATAAAGTGAATAAACAGGACAAATGTGGAGTCCTGGGCTGTCAATCTAGCCTCTTCCAGGAGCATTGAAACCACGTCATATATATGTTTACACAAAAAGAAAGTTGAAGTGGAAGGTCAGATACCAGGTAAACACAGATACCACAGTGAGGGGCACCGTGCAAGTTCTTAGAGAGAGTTTAGTCCTTCGTCTGGTAAGTTTACAAAGGTTAAAGCAGGGGTAGGCAACCTATGGCACGGGTGCCGAAGGCGGCACGCGAGCTGATTTTCAGTGGCACTCACACTGCCCGGGTCCTGGCCACCGGTCTGGGGGGGCTCTGCATTTTAATTCAATTTTAAATGAAGCTTCTTAAACATTTTAAAAACCTTATTTACTTTACAGACAACAATAGTTTAGTTATATATTATAGACTTATAGAAAGAGACCTTCTAAAAACATTAAAATGTATGACTGGCACGTGAAACCTTAAATCAGAGTGAATAAACGAAGACTCGGCACACCACTGCTGAAAGGTTGCCGACCCCTGGGTTAAAGAAAGCAAACTGTTGGCTAGTGATCTTTTAATCTGAAGATATAATTAGTCAATTGACAGAGCACATGGCCGCTTCACTCCACTGTCCGTTTCAGATCTATTACTCACCAGTGCTGGGATCCACAGAGGTTCCTCTTTCCTCCAGATCTCCCTGCACCCTGACACCTGGTTCTTCCTCCTGAGCAGTCGGCGATAGGACGTCAGGTTTGGAGATGGTACAGTCTGTTCATGGAAAGAGACAGTAAAAGACAAAGTGTCTGATGAATATTCGCTAAGCACCTGGCAGAAATGTAAAGAAATCGAAACCAAGCCCCACAGCCTCTGTTTCTCACCAGAAGGAAGAGAGCGATCTGAACAGATTCTAATGTTAACTTAGACCAGACAAGAAAGTACATTAAAGTGCTGGTAGAAGCAGGATTGTAACTCCTAGAAGGGATGTGGGGTTCCCAGAAATGATGCAATTTGAAGACTTCTTCACTGCACCAGTATAATCCCCTTGTCCATTGACAAACCTGCAGAAAGGCCAGAGTCCATTTCAAAGGCCAGGCCAGGCCAGGGAAGGGATATGGGGAAAGGGAAGACATAGAATGGTTTATATAATCGCATGTGTCTGAGCCAGTAGAAATTAAAATATCGTTTTGGTTTATTGCTAGTTAAATTACTATATTGGGGAAAAAACAGCAGCTCCCTTGACTCATAACACAATCTCCTCTAAAACCTGCGTGTGTGTGCACACGTGTGTAGGGTTTTAAATGGTCTTAGTAATAAACATGGAACATAATGTTAAACTGCTAGAGGCTACCACTATTCCCTTTATAATCTATGCAGCTTTGATTCAAGAAACACCCTTTCAAGAAGGCGGCGGCACATAAACCCTGCACGCAGACTAGCACAGTTTTTTCCATGCCGGGCCGAATAAATGCAACCTGCAAATAAACAAACAGGACACGAGTTGAAGGTATCAGAGCCAGGGCTGTGTGTGTTCCAGGCTCCTTTCCAATGGAGGATGGGTGGAACTGAGCACCTATCAAAGGCTCTGTGGGACCTACATGTTCATTCACCAGAAACCAAAGGAGCTGTCACCTCCTATTTATTTATGCGGCTCGCCAAGGGGAAAAACTACCAAGAACTAGCTGAGGGGCTGTCCCCATCTTTCTTTCATCACCCTAGGCTCTGGCTAGGCCTAAGCTTTAGTCAGTGAACCTGGCAACCTGACACTTTGCTAAGCTCACAGCGTCTCATCAATATGTGAAATCTGATCTTTATCCAGGGAGATCAAAGAGTCATAGCTGTCTTTCATCAAGTTCTTGTAAAGCTCCTTCTGCCACTCTTCTAAATTCTCCCCCTCCTCCCTGGAGAAGTGGGCTGAGATGTCTTCAAACATAACCGGGACCTGAAATCACAAGCATTACACACACCGCACTTTCCGCTGCCATCCCATCTGCACACATCTTGCATTAAAAGATCACTGTTGGTGCCTGCCCAGCCATCAACACCCAGCATGTCCCACCAGCTGTTTGGTAATATACATGAAAGGTCTTGGGCTAGTTCTTCTCAGACAGGCAGCCACATCACAAATGGCACCAGCGGGTACCCTCGCTGGTATTCTTGCCAGAGGAGACCGGGAATAGATAAGGAGGGAGAATTTACTCTTTGATCCTTACAAGTGAGGATTAATGGGAAGGAGCATGGCCTAGTGGTAAGGAAGGAAAACTCAAGTTAGCAGACTTGGGATCTAACCTCAGCTCTGATACTGACATGCAGTCTCATAAGAACATAAGAACAGCCGTACTGGGTCAGATCAATGGTCCATCTAGCCCAGTATCCTGTCCTCTGACAGTGGCCAATGCCAGGTGCCCCAGAGGGAATGAACAGTACAGGCAACCATCAAGTGATCCATCCCATCTCCCTTGACCATCCTGTGCCTCTGTTTCCCCATACGTACAATGGAGATAATGCTGCTTCCCCAGCACTTTAATGTGCTTACAACCCAGCTGAAAGGTGCTATACACATGTAAAGGAGACTTCTCCTTCTAGGCGACCTCTTTCTGCTGCTCATGACAGGTTACACCTGATTTAAACTGTGCCCAACTGGAGACCAGACTGGAAAGATAAAGATGCCTTGGTCTAAAACAAACGGCAGCATTTATATATCTGCCCACAATTACCCAGTTCTCTCGCCCCATTCAGTGGAGAAGCTATGGCTCTGCTCCCCCACAACAGGTCCACTATCTCAGCATCTCTTGGATACATTCATGGGTCCATCAATGGCTATTAGCCAAGATGGTCAGGGACACAACCCCATGCTCCGGGAGTCCCTAGCTTCTGACTGCTAGAAGCTGGGACTGGATGACAGGGGATGGATCACTCAATAAAATGCCCTGTTCTGTTCACTCCCTCTGAAGCACCTGGCACCAGCCGCTTGTTGGAGGACAGGATACTGGGCCAGAAGGACCATGGGTCTGACTCAGTGTGGCCATTCTTACGTTCTCTGCTGGATGCTTTGTGGCTTGCTCTGTCTGAGGCCCAGCAAATGGCAAAGCGGGAAGCCCAGCTGACTGGCAGTAAGTATGCAGCCAGATTGGAAAAGCATTTTGGAGATCATGAGAGTAAGGGCAGAGAATGATAAACCAGGTCCGTCAATCAAACACTAGGCACGTGTTTACCTTATAAATATAAAATAAATAAATATAAATAAATACCTTACCCCATCATGCTCCTAAATCAGACTGTTCCAAGGTGGTGCAGAGACCATGGGAATATTAAAGATCCTGTCAAAAGGTGATCCAGCACCAAGCTCATTGCGAGCTGGGATATTCGCACTCGGGGCCTAAATACCTTTGAGGATCTGGGCCTCAAATACTACAGTGATGAGACAACGGAGGTTCCTAGACAGACAGATAGCTACCTTGGGGACTTCTCCCTTAGTGCCTGCGGGGAGTCTCAGGATCCAGAAGTTCCTGTTCTTCAGCAGGTTCTCCATGTTCTCCAGCCTCCTCAGCAGTACCCCGTATTCCTGGATCAGAGTTCCCAGCGCGGCCCATTTACTCTCCAGCTGGTTCCCAAACTCCACCACGGTCTTCTCACAGCCTATTAGTTTCTTCTCGGACATCCCTGTTCTCCCCTCCAGATTCAGTAACCGTGTGGCGTGAGAGTCCACCTTCCTCTCCACGGCTTGGATGGCAGCCAGGACAGGGAGGGAAATCTCTGCAGGATGCAGCTGGCTCGCTCTCCCGGGGGGCCCTTCAGACACGGGGCGGGGGGTGGCCAGAGCCTGTTCCGGACAAGACACCAAGCTGAAGTTGGGGGGCACATTCCCAGCGGCACGGAGCAATGGGGGGGACCATTCCCCAGCTATGGCCCAGGAGAAAGGGGCTTGAGAAGGCAGCATAGCCCGGGGCACACACCTGCTCTACTCGAAGGCGAGGGAGGGAAGCTCGGGCCGCAGGAGGAAAACAACCCAAGGGGGCGATGCCAGGTCCCGCCGGCGCCGGGACGGGGTCTCGCTTCCCCCCCGCACCGAGCCCGGCGCCCTCCCGCCCGCGCGGGGTGGACGGCGGTCCGGGCGGGGAGGGACCCCGGGGCAGGGCGGGGCGGGGAGGATCTCCCGGGGCCCGAGGCTCCCCCGCCCGCCGGGCCCTTGCCTGGGCAGCGGCCCGCTCGGCCCTGGCCCCCCCGGGCGGGGCTTCTCCAGCGGGCCCGGCCCGGCCGAGCTCCGCTCCCGCTCCGGGCTGGGCAGAGTCCCGGCGCCGCCTCGCCACGGGCCGGCCCCGCTGCCGGGCGGAGCAGAGCGAGCGCAGCCGGGAGGGAGGGAGGGAGCCGCGGCCTGGCTGCCGGGGCCCGGGAGCGGCGGGGAGGAGCGGGGCGGCAGCGGCCCCTGGCGGCGGGAATCGCCTCCCTTTCCCCGGCGTCACCGGGCGAGAAGAGGCTCCGCCCCCGGGGGACCCGCCCATCCCCGTGTCCTCAGACCACGGGCGGCCCCCGCCAGCCAGAGAGCTGGGGACCGCAATGGGGGCAGGGCACTTGCCCCTGGTCCATGACACACGAGTGGGACAAAGCCCTGACCGCCCGCCGCTAGCCAGTGCCATGGGCCCCCTCTCAGGTGACCCCGAGCTCCCTTCGGGGGGTGCTTTGGCCGGGGTTGGGGGGGTGCCTTGGCCGGGGGGGGGGGGTTCCAGCCAGTAGCAAATTGTCCCCCAGGAAACCAGGTCTGGGAAGAGAACATAAGAACGGCCGTACCGGGTCAGACCAAAGGTCCATCTAGCCCAGTATCCTGTCTACCGACAGTGGCCAGTGCCAGGTGCCCCAGAGGGAGTGAACCTAACAGGCAATGATCAAGTGATCTCTCTCCTGCCATCCATCTCCACCCTCTGACAAATAGAGGCTAGAGACACCATTCTTACCCATCCTGGCTAATAGCCATTAATGGACTTAACCACCATGAATTTATGCAGTTCTCTTTTAAACGCTGTTATAGTCCTAGCCTCCACAACCTCCTCAGGCAAGGAGTTCCACAGGTTGACTGTGCGCTGCGTGAAGAAGAACTTCCTTTTATTTGTTTTAAACCTGCTGCCTATTAATTTCATTTGGTGCCCCCTAGTTCTTATATTATGGGAACAAGTAAATAACTTTTCCTTATTCACTTTCTCCACATCACTCATGATTTTATATACCTCTATCATATCCCCCCTTAATCTCCTCTTTTCCAAGCTGAAAACTCCTAGCCTCTTCAATCTCTCCTCATATGGGACCCGTTCCAAACCCCTAATCATTTTAGTTGCCCTTCTCTACAACATAACCGGGAGCGGTGCTTGGGCTACTGGGCCTGCAGTAAACCCACAGGGGGTGAGGAGAAAAGGGGCTGAAGATATCTGTAATGCAAAGTTGTTGGAAAGTTTGCTTTGTCTCATATTGTCAGTGACTTAGGGAGAGCTTTTAAAAGAATCTAAAATAACTCTAGGCCTTTTGTCTCCCCTCCTCAGCACCAACCCATTTTTGGATGCTGTGAGTTACCTGCATTTTCCTTCTGAGAGCTGACAGGTAAATTCCCCGTTCCCTCTCCCCTGATTGGACCATTGATCTGACTCTGTATGGCTGTTCTTGTGTTATGGTCTTATGAGATTGGATATGGGTTTTTTTGGTTTACTAATTGTAGTGCTCAAGTAAATGAGGCACCTCAGATGCTTAAACTTTGCCTCACAACATTTTTAAGTTTCCAAAATAGCACAGACGTGTATAAGAAACTATGATACAGATGACGGATTAAACCTAACAGCAGCCAAGGAGGCACACAGCATCATGAGAAGGCTTAGGCCAGGGAGTGGTTTAGTGAGGAAAAACAGACATGCTTTGAGGAAAATCTGTTAGAAAAATACAGGCCTTGAGTCTGCTCTCACTCATAGCGGTGTAAATCAAAAGTAACTCCACTGAAGTCAAAGGAGTAACACTGGCCTATATGAGATAAGAGTCAGGCCAAAGGAAGCTGAAATGGAGTAACCCTAATGGGTCAGAGGCCTTGAGCAGTCTCTGTACAGTGTGGACTCTACCCATATGATGTAGCCACACAAAATAAATACTTGCAGCACTGCCAACCCCACACGTTCAAAAATCGTAAGTCAGCCCCCCCCAAAAGATGATTTAAAAAATAATAAATGTCCCGACTCAAGACAAGACTGCAAGAGTTAACAGTCTCTTTTGGGTGGGAGTGAAGGTTCTACTTCCTGATTAGTGTAAACATATTTAATATCAGTAAGGAGAAAACCACATCAATGGGGAATGCAGAAGCACATGAACAGCTGGAAGTGTAGAGCCCTGAAGCAGGACTGGGTAGGCAAAAAAAACCCAGACTGCTGTAATTTGCACACAAACACTAAATCTCTCATCAATTTATCAAGAGTAGCCTCTTTGAGAAATTGCTAATTATTTTGTTTGAGTTTATCTTTCCTACATGTGTTTATCTCCTTCTCTCTGAATCTGGTTTAGTACACCAGCTCAAGTCAGGTCAGAAAATCCCACTCACAGATTGTGTTGTTCGGTGACATCACATATGCGCACTCAGTCACTGGTGTATCAGCTTGCTGTCAGGGCTGTGAACAGTTTTTCCGTTAAATGTTTTTCGAAAAGCAATAATAATTCTGACATAAAAATAACTTGAATGGTATGTTTCAAAGTTCTAAAATCAGTGCTTAAGCAGTTTTAAAAATTCCAGTTTTTTTAATAACTTACTTTTTATAATAATTAAAAAAAACCCTGCACCTTATAAGGCAAAACTGTGGTGCAATTTGTTTTGACATTCCATGTATTATAAACAGCAGCAGTTTGTCATAAATAGATTTTCAGCAATGTAAAACAAGATTTTCTTCTTCTTTTTTTTAAATAAAGGCTTTAATACTTAAATTTAAGCGAGGAATAGAAAGATTTGATGTCTATTATAACAGGAGTTTGGAGTTTTTTTACATGGTTTAAGCAAGATTTGTTTTATTTATTTAGAGGTAAAAATTGTGTCTGAATTCCATTTATATATATATACACATATAATATATTAACTGACCATGTTTTGTTTTGTTTTTGTTAAGTACCATGGGAGAATCTCTCTCTCTCTTGCAGGATCTAAGGTTTTTCAGGGTAGAAGCAGGATAAAAATGCAAGAAACAACACAGGAGCAGGTGGAAGTAGCAGTGAGTATTGCAGGGCGGAATGGGAGCAGGATTAAAAAAAATAATCAGGCAGAGGGCTCTAGCTGAAAGCAGAAGGCAAGAGGAGCTTTCACCCCACTGCCTGTCTCTACACATTGCAATAGGGTCCGTGTTAAAAGTGTGATTTGCTCATTGATATTTACAATATCCTGAACACTGTAGCAGATAACTGCAAGCTCGCTGCGATGTAGCAATACGTGTCCCTATTGCTGGGCTCATTCTAGAGGCTCTGTTAAATCTTGGTTAACAGTGGACAATGGAGTGGAAGATGGCAGCCTTCACGGGGGCCCACTCTGCTAAGTGAGAATTCACAACGAATGCCATCAACTCAACGACCGAAGATCGCTCAGCAATCTCCCGGTCATCAGAGCAGCAACTCAACTAATCCTAAAGTTCCTCCTAAGGGCCATACAACATTCCAAATAGGCCCTTAAATAAGAATCCTGCAACTTAATGATGATGGAGTCTCATGGGCAAAATGTGAATATCTTGGAAACTTGCTGAAGACTTATAACATAGATGTCCTCATGTTGCAAGAGACCCATGTTGGCAATGACCAACAGGCTAGGCGCTACCGTATCTATGGATACAACCTAACGACTAGCCATCATCATCCTAAATATGGCTTGGCAATATACATCAAGGACACCATCACAGATTTTAATGTTATTCCACCAACCGAAGGGGAGACCACATTTACCACAACTATCAAAATAGGGGAGCTCCACATTACCAACATCTATACAGCCCCTAGCACAAGATGGCCAAAACCAGCACTACTATTCCATGCATCTATGCAGGTGATTTTAATTGTCACCACACTATGTGGGGTATAAAACAAATGAAACCGATGGCGAAGATCTCGTGGACCAGATATCTGCACAAGACTTGCAACTAATCTATGACCTAAAACAACCATCAACATTCCATTCAAGCCACTGGCAATGTGAGTACAAGCCAGACCTAACATTCGTATCTAAAGACCAATGTGGTAATACTCTTACCACAACATGTGAAGTACTATCGGCATTTCCAAACAGCCAACACAGGCCTATAATGATCTACGTAGGCATCAAAATTCCTGTGTTCTTTCTGAAACAGGTACTACGATGGAATTTTGCTAAAGCTGATTAGGATGTCTACAAACAGACTATTGCTGGAATCCTTGCAACAGTTTTCTCGAGACCAGAATGCTATCAACGGTTCACAGGCCTCTTGAAAGTAGCAGGAAAGAAGAACATTCCTTGAGGCTTCCCGAGAAAGCACACTCCCTGCCGGACGGGAGAGACGCAGGAGTTCTTCCGGCAGTACAATCAGACCAGGGCTCTCATATTGCAAAAGCCCAGCAAAAGGGTCGGCTCCAGCGTTTTTGCCGCCCCAAGCGGCAGGAAAAAAAAAAAAAAAAAAGCAAAGCCGCGATCGGCGGCACTTCGGCGGCAGCTCTACAGCCGCCACTTCATTCTTTGGCGGCGGGTCCTTCCCTCCGAGAGGGACTGAGGGACCCGCCGCTGAAGAGCTGGACGTACCGCCCCTTTCCATGGGCCGCCCCAAGCACCTGCTTGCTGCGCTGGTGCCTGGAGCCGGCCCTGTACACTCCCTTGACCCAGCAAGACGCCATTCAAGTCGCTGAGCCTGGACACTACTATGACGTCTTGGGGCCGCTAATCCCACAGAGTACAGGCCACCAAAAACCTGGCCAAACTCAATAGCTTCCAAACTGGTCGAGAACACAAAAGGACCACTTGATAAACACACAAGAAGAGAAGTGTATCAACGACTCTACCCAACACTTACATCAATCCCCCGAGGACCTTCCACTGTCAGCACCGAGGAAGTAAAAGGACTTGCCGCGATGAAAAAAGGGAAGACTGCAGGCCCTGATGGTATTCCGCCAGAATTCCTCCACCATCTCGGTCCCAAAGGACGCCAATGGCTAGCAACATTGTACTCCACTATCTTAAGGACAGTACGGATCCCTGAAATATGGCATGAGGCAATGGTAATTGCCATTCCAAACCCTGGAAAGCCCCCAATGAAGCAGGAAACTATAGGCCAATTTCTCTTCTATGTATAACCTGTAAACTTCTTGAACGTATCAACCTCAAAAGAATACGCCCTTTTACTGAGCCAATTATCCCTGTCGAACAGGCAGACTTCCGGACAAAACGTAGTTGTGACCAAGTTCTGGCACTCACAACTCACATTGAGTCTGGCTATCCAAAAAAACAAAGACTGGCGCAGTATTTGCTGACCTGTCATCGGTGTATGATACTGTATGGATTAAGGGCCTGATGCTGAAACTTGTTAAAATTATTCCTTGCTACCAAACACTTCGCCTGCTGTGGACCATGCTGAGTAACAGATGCCTACAGGTGTACCTGGGTAATTAGACCAGCTCACCCTGTAGCATAAACAACAGGCTACCACAAGGCTCTGTACTTGTGCCAACCCTTTTTAATATTTACATTAGTGCCTCCAACTAAATCATGAAAATTTGGATATGCAGATGATCTTGCCATGACAATCCAAGGATCAAACCTCCACAACATTGAGAAAGCATTAACTGAGGACCTCTAATATATGGAACAATATTTTCGGAAATGGAGGCTCAAACCAAACCTTGGAAAAGCAATAGTAAGTGCATTTCATCTTGATAATAAGAGTGCCAAAAACATACTGAAAGTAGCTTTCTGTGGTAAAAATGTGCAACACGATTACACTCCAACATATCTGGGAGTGAAACTCGATCGCACCCTATCCTTCCATGATCATCTTGAGAAGGTAGCTGCAAAGATAAAAACGAGAGCCAGCATAATCCAGAAACTAACAGGTACAACCTGGGGTGCATCAGCATCAGTGTTGCGAACATCTGCAACACTACTTGTATATTCAGTAGCTGAATATTGTGCACCGGAATGGAGCAGATGCAGCCACACACAACTTGTGGATACTCAGCTAAATAGTGATGCGGTGCATCACAGGAACCCTTAAGTCAACTCCAACACCACGGCTAGCCGTCCTGTCTAACATCGCTCTCCTGCCGATACGCCGAACAGCTGCAACATACCGCGAAGCTCAGCGAAGTCAGGAAAACAGATGCCTTCCTATTCACCAAGACCTTGACAACACCACCACCCCTGCAACATCTTAAGTCGCACAAACCTTTCTGGGGACATTCGTTTAGCCTCATGCAATCAGGTTATGATCAGAAGGATGCTTGGAAAGCAGATTGGGCTAAACAAGACTAAGCACCTTGTGCCAGATCCAACGCAGAAGGTTCCTGGGTTTGACCTTCCATGGTCATCTTGGTCAACTCTGAACCAAATTTGAACCAACCATGGTAGATGCGGAATTCTAATGCACAAATGGAAAATCAAGGACTCCCCGGTGTGAGAGTGTGGTTCCCCAGGACTGACCATCGAACATATCACTACCTACTGCCCAATTTATAAATATGAAGGAGGCATCACTGCAATAAATTCTGCTACTCCTGAGGTAGCCATGTGGCTCGATCAACTTCAGGTGAAATTGTAGTTGCTGCTTCTACACCAGCCATACGAAACAACAGCGGAAAATGCAAATTATGTACATCAAAGTATGTACATCAAAATAAAAGCTCCAGGGAGAAACCCTGAAAGGGCTGAGGAAATGTTGGTGGAGAGGTGGGGAACAACCGCCTTCTCACTCTGAAGGATGAGGTGACAGTATTACCTTTAGGTTTTAAAAGTCATGATCAGATCTGTACATGTTACATAATAAAAAAATAACACAAATATCCCCCCCCGCCCAAGTGAAAAGCTCCACGGTGGTGACCTGGGTCCGGAGTCTGGGAGAACATCTCTTTGGATTTACCTACTTACATAGGTGCAGGAAGTAAGGTTGCTGCCGCACCCCCTGGGTTGAAAGGGTTTCCATCATATAAAGGGTTTACAGCTTGGTTCAATGGCTCTCATTATACCCCACTATACAAATTGTTCCAGCACCTGTGCCTACTAATCTCCCATGTGTTCCCCATTTTTTTCAGGGTATTTCTCATTATCTCCCCTTTTTTATTTTACTCCTGAGTCCCTCCTCTTCTGGAGTCACAGAACTCAGATGTCCTCAAGGTGAGTGAAGGCTAAAGCGAGGGTCGCATTAGTAACAAGAGCAGACCAGAACTCTGAAACTATTGTTGAACATGGGCCATGGGGCTGAACTGGAGATCTCAGCTTATATCCCAAGCAATTGCAATTCAGTCTTGTCCAGTGAGGCCCAGCGACAGGCCTTCTATACAGAGTGCCCATCCCCCTCCTACGCCCAGTCATTCATGTTCCTCCGACTTCTTCCTCTCCCGGGGCCGTCCGCCTGCCATCGTGTGGGGATGTTTCCCAAGCAGAAGTTGGCACCCCTGCGTGTCCCCACGGTGCCGTTGCTGCATTTTCAGTTGAGAGAGAAGAATCCTCCCCAGCTAGTGTCCCTGGTTCCCCTTTCAGGTGGTGACAGAAGGAAGTCCACTGGCTGGGTTTCCACCTCTCCTCCAGGGGCTCAAACACAGTCAGATCTGATGAGGTGAAGCTTTCTCTAAACCATGGACGTTACAACTCCTCCTCTTGCCTTTCATCTGACTAACACACCTGCTGTACGTTAAGTCCACTGGCTACCCTGTATCTTCCATCTTTACAACCAGGAGTCCGGCCTCTGCTCCCTGTCCGGGGCTCCGAGAAACCTCCGGATGCCCTTGCTCTGTGCTGTGGAGACTCTGATGTTCTTTCAGAGATTCCTCGTATCGGAAGCTTTTCCCACACGTGCCACATTGATGTGGCCGCTCTCGGACATGGACCTGCTGGTGTTTCTCTAGCTCAGGCTTCCCCGTGAAGCTTTCCCCGCACTCAGTGCAGCGCTGCAGCCCTTCTCCCGGATCGTTACCCTGATGGCCGACCGACCCGTCATGACTTTTAGCAGCTGGGCCGCCCTGGTGGGGTCTCTCTTCCACATGATTTCTTTGGTGCTTCATGAAGCTCCTCTTGAGCATGAAGCTCTTGCTGCACTCAGCGCACTGGAAGGGCCGCTCGCCGGTGTGCAGGCGCTGGTGGTTGAGCAGATACTCCTTGCGGCAGTAGCTTTTCTCGCACTCGGTGCACTTGTAGGGCCGCTCTCCCGTGTGGATGCGGTAGTGGTTGTTGGGCTTGGACTTCTCGCTGAAGCTGTTGTCGCACTGGGTGCACTTGTAGGGGCGCTCGCCTGTGTGCAGGCGCTGGTGCGAGATGAGCACGGCCTTCTGCCGGAAGCTTTTCTCGCACACCGTGCACTGGAAGGGCCGCTCCCCCGTGTGCACACGCTGGTGGTTGAGCAGGTACACCTTGCGGCTGTAGCTCTTCTCGCACTCGGTGCACTTGTAGGGCCGCACCTTGGCGTGGCTCCGCAGGTGTTTGACGAAATTCCCCTTCAGCCGGAAGCTCTTCCCGCATTCACTGCAAGCTAAGGGCTTCTCCCCCGGCTGCACCACGAAGCCCTTGAGCAGGCCGAAGTCTCGGTCGCACTGGGTGGATTTCTCCACTCTGATGACTGCAGGGTTAGCCAGCTCGGCAGCCGCTCCTTGCTGTAGGCTCTGCAAAACCTCCTCTTCTGATTTCACCGATGACATCCCATGCGGCTCCAGCTTCTCCAGACATCCCTTCCGGGGCTTCTCCTTCTCTTTGTTCGCTGTCCCATCATCTGCTAGGTTACAGAGAGAGACGGGCATTAGGACGGGCTTTGATCTGGAAGGAAACTCCCCTGGCTAAGAGATTCTGTTCAGAAAAAAACAGACACTTTTTAATGGCCCAATGAATAGTTTATAGCTTCAGCGTATGAATTCAACAGCCCTGAAGTAGGGCTCGTCTTGGCTTGAAATCGTGTGTGCTAGACAGCACAATTTGGGTTGGATGTCATGACACTTCTAGCCTACACACCTCCTGCATCACGGCACGACTGATGTTATGAGCCTGAAACCACCCCTCCAAGCTGGGTGTCGAGGGGTACACATTCCCCCGCAGAAGGCATGGGGGCAGGGTAAAGGAGGGGCCCTGTTCCTCTGCATCCCATCAAACACTCAGAAAGTTGAAAGACGGGATAACTGCCCCCCATTACTCCGGACAGGTGGGGAGCTTGACTGACACCTGCCATCAAGTGATGGCTGTACATTTCCAATGGGGCTATTTGACTGCAAGCTCTTTGGGGCAGAGATTGTCTTTTTGTTCTGTGTTCATACAGCACCTAGAACAACGGGGCCCTGATTCAGGACTGCAGTACAAACAACAATAAACGATCACTTAGAATAGGAAGAAAACCCAGAAGTGGAGGAGCTCCGAGGAGCCGCAGGTAGCTACTCCACTCACCTCCGCTGAGGTGTTTCAATCCCTTAGGGCCCCACTCCCCCTCAGAACCAATGGGAGTTTTGCACAAGGGCAGCCAGCCATTGCTCACCCATGCTGGAGCCGGTGAGAATTCTTCCTTCCCCCAATTCCTCCTGGTCCCCAGCATCCAGCTCTTCCTCTTGTTTGATCCAGGGTAAAGTGGCAGATGTGGAACCTGGTGATTGATTATGTTAATGAGAAACAGAAACAAATTAGTGTGTGTTTTACCAACACCTATTGACCTCTTTCTGCCAAGGATTTGGGGCTAGAGCTGTCTGGGATGGGTGGAAGGGTGAGTAACATTTTGTGGAGAGAAGGACAAACAGATGAGAAAACACATCCAGACAGATGTGGTTATACAAGTTGATGGGCCAGGTGCTGTTCACTCCCCTCATTGAGTCCGAACCCTCTGCTCACCTGTGCTGGGCTCCAGGGGAATTTCTCTGTCGGTCGAACCCCCCTGGGCCCTGATACACGGCTCCTCCCCTCCTTCAGCCCGGGGCAGGATGTCAGGGTTGGAAATGGCATGGCCTATTCATGAAGACAGAGATATGGGGAAATGAGTGTTTTATTCATATTCACCAGGCACTTACATGTGATTTTAAACCTGAGCTGAACAGAGGCAGAACTGGTGATCCTCAGGAAAGCAGATCTCTGGTAGGAAATGGATTGCTTTTCTTATGGGAGCCTGAGGAATCCCCACACTCCAGTAAAATTGTTGCNGTTAGGGCGAAAAGGGGGCGTGGCAGGGGCTGAGACAGGGCGTGGCTGGCATGTAGGTTTTAAAGTGCAAATCCAGGTCATGAAAACGATGTGCCTGGCAGGTAATTGGAGGGCTCTGAGAGACTCCTATTGCCAGCCAGGAGGAGCGGTTCACCTGAGTGTGCTCTGGAGCTGCACTTCCAACAGGGAGTTCAGTGCCTCATGTGCTGACCACAGGGCGCTTCGTGGCCCACTGGCCTGCAGCCCCGCTCCGCTCATCTTCCTTCAGCTTGTTGGATGATGAGTAACACAGCGCTGGGCTCAGCAGCCCTGCCGACGACTCTCCCAGCCCTCACCCAAACCCTGCACTTTCAAGCCCTTACAGTGGACGTGTGGGTTTGTGATACTTGGTAGAACTCACCTGCGCTGGGGTCCCCAGGGATTTCTCTTTCCACCAGCCCTTCCTCCTTCTGGACTCTTTCCTCCAATCCTTCCAGGGATTCCCACTGATCCCCGACACACGGCTCCTCCCCTCGTTCAATGCGGGATAACACGTCTGGCTTAGAAACAGCGTAGTCTGTTCAGGGTAGCAGATGTTAAGGGAACATCATGGCCTATTAATATTCATTACAAATAATGCTAAATGATTTTAAACCAGCTCCCCTTCTCTCGCTGGAGCTGACGACAGATCTGAAAGGAGGCCCATTCCTTGTGGCGGTCGGGTGTGCTCCCCAGCAGACGAGCCGGGGGCTGCCGCATAGAAGGGGAGTTGATATGCACAGTGGTATATTAACCCATTTGTTTGTGAACCTAACCCTGGACAAAGTCTACAGAGCCCCTTCGAGGCCAGAGCCAGTTCAGGGAGGAAAGCTCAATGCTATATTATCAGGTGACACAAAAGGAGAGGTTACTTAGCTTATAGTAATTTGAGTTCTTCGAGATGTTGTGTCCCTATGGGTGTGCTCACCGTAAAACACGTGCACACCTGTATGCTCTCAACCAGAGACAGCAAAGCAGTGTCTGCAGACCTGCGCAGAGCAGCCCCTCATGCCTCCAAACAAGAGCCTATAAGGAGGAGTGGACTCGTCGCCACTCAGTTCCTTCTCTACCACCTAGCAGAGCCTCTACAGCCGAGGGGAAGGAAGGTGGTAGGTGGAGCATCCATAGGGACAAAGCATCTCAAAGTACTCAAGGTCCTATAAGGTAAGTAACCTCTCCTCCACCTTCAAGTGTATATATGTCCCTATGGGTGCTTCATCAGGGGAGACTCCCAAGCAGTAACTCGACGGGGAGGCAAGTCCAAGATGGTTCGGAGGACTGCGTCACCGAAGGTAGTATCCCTAGAAGTAGGTAAGATGGCGGAATGTTTGGCAAAGTTGTGAACAGAAGACCAAGTTGCAGTTCTACACGTTTCTGTTATGGGAACATCTTTCAGCAGAGCTATAGCTGTGGACTGAGCTCTGAAGGAGTGTGCTGTTCTAACAGGTTGAAATGCAACCTGAAACTCTTTAGACAGTCTGAGAGTTGAAATAGGTTGTCCATTCCTCCGCTCTGCAGATGACACAAATAATCTTGGAGAAGCCCAGAAGGTCTTAGGCCTGTCAAGGTAGAAGGTGAGATCCCTTCTGACACCTAGTGTAAGTAGACTGGTCTCCCCTCTAGAGGCTTTGGGTAAAACACTGAAAGGCGGCTCTCTTCATTAATGTGGTATTCTGAAGAGACCTTAGGAAGGAAGCAAGGATGGGGATGCAGTGTAACCTCATCTCTATAGAAAGTAGTAAATGGCGGGTCTGCCGTAAAGGCAACAAGTTCTCCCATTCTTTAAGAGATGGCTATAAAGAACTAAGTCCTGAGGGAGACGTGCAGGAGAGAACAGGTGACCATAAGTACAAAGCTGGGGGTCCTCAGGGCACTGAGAACCAAATTAAGGTCCCACTTGGGATCCAGAGTCTCTACAGGGAGAAACAAGTTGTGTAACCCCTTGAGGAAACTGGCATAAGTGATGTGGGCAAAAACCAAGAAGCCCTCAATGGGCGAGTGGAAGACTGAGACAGCAGCCAAACGTACTTTGAGTAAGGCAAGTTTATAGTGTGGACTTTTTTAGTTTGTACTTAGATTTCCAGAAAGCCTTTGACAAGGTCCCTCACCAAAGGCTCTTAGGTAAATTAAGCTGTCATGGGATAAAAGGGAAGGTCCTTTCGTGGATTGAGAACTGGTTAAAGGACAGGGAACAAAGGGTAGGAATTAATGGTAAATTCTCAGAATGGAGAGGGGTAACTAGTGGGGCTCCCCAAAGGTCAGTCCTCGGACCAATCCTATTCAACTTATTCATAAATGATCTGGAGAAAGGGGTAAACAGTGAGGTGGCAAAGTTTGCAGATGATACTAAACTGCTCAAGACCAAAGCAGACTGTGAAGAACTTCAAAAAGATCTCACAAAACTAAGTGATTGGGCAACAAAATGGCAAATGAAATTTAATGTGGATAAATGTAAAGTAATGCACATTGGAAAAAATAACCCCAACTATACATACAATATGATGGGGGCTAATTTAGCTACAACGAATCAGGAAAAAGATCTTGGAGTCATCGTGGATAGTTCTCTGAAGATGTCCACGCAGTGTGCAGAGGCGGTCAAAAAAGCAAACAGGATGTTAGGAATCATTAAAAAGGGGATAGAGAATAAGACTGAGAATATATTATTGCCCTTATATAAATCGATGGTACGCCCACATCTCGAATACTGTGTACAGATGTGGTCTCCTCATCTCAAAAAAGATATACTGGCACTAGAAAAGGTTCAGAAAAGGGCAACTAAAATGATTAGGGGTTTGGAACGGGTCCCATATGAGGAGAGATTAAAGAGGCTAGGACTCTTCAGCTTGGAAAAGAGGAGACTAAGGGGGGATATGATAGAGGTATATAAAATCATGAGTCGTGTGGAGAAAGTGGATAAGGAAAAGTTATTTACTTATTCATAATACAAGAACTAGGGGTCACCAACTGAAATTAATAGGCAGCAGGTTTAAAACAAATAAAAGGAAGTTCTTCTTCCCGCAGCGCACAGTCAACTTGTGGAACTCCTTACCTGAGGAGGCTGTGAAGGCTGGGACTATAACAGGGTTTAAAAGAGAACTGGATAAATTCATGGTGGTTAAGTCCATTAATGGCTCTTAGCCAGGATGGGTAAGGAATGGTGTCCCTAGCCTCTGTTTGTCAGAGGGTGGAGATGGATGGCAGGAGAGAGATCACTTGATCATTACCTGTTAGGTTCACTCCCTGTGGGGCACCTGACATTGGCCACTGTCGGTAGACAGATACTGGGCTGGATGGACCTTTGGTCTGACCTGGTACGGCCGTTCTTATGTTCTTATGTTATGTTCTTATGACCTGGCATCAGTATAACTAAGTCACTCAGGGGTGTGGATTTTTCACAACCCCGAGCAACAGTGATACTGACCTAACCCCCGGTGTAGACAGCGCTGTGTCAAGATGAGGGCTCCTCCCGTCGACGTAGCTACCGCCTCTCACAGAAGTGGATTAACTACACCGACTGGAGAAGCTCTCCCATTGGCATAGTAGTGTCTTCAATCAAGTGGTGCAACTGCACAGCTGCAGCATTTTAAGTGTAGACCTGCCCTGGATTCACTGCTAGACCCTGTGTCTTCAAATCCAACAGGCAGCCCAGGATTTTGGAGCGTGGAACTTCTGATGCTTGAGACGTGTGCAGAGAACCGCAGGAATGGAAGATTTTCCACTTGTGAAGGTAAGTTTGCAAGTACTAGTTTTACTGCTAGATAGGAGAACTGACTGGACCTTATCCGAATGGGTTACTTCCATGCTCAAAACTCACCTAGAGCGATGTGGTACTGGCAGTACTGGGGCCTCTTTCTGGCTGGTACTCTATAAAATTGTTCACCAAGGTGACCCCAGGGATTCCAGGAAGCCCAACTAGGGGGCTGATAGGGGAAGGTCCCCACAGATACTTGCAACGCCTGGATATGGAGGATCTGATGGGGGGTACTGAGCACTCCTCAAAATAGTGGCTCAGCAGGGTGTGATGGTATAATGCTGAAAAAGAACCCTGTACTGAGACCTCAGAGTCCAAAGAAGTATCATCCCCTGGGTTGAAAGCGGGAGAACCAGATACAGGTGCCAGTAGCAGAGGCTGGACGTCCGACTGGCGTTCAATCCAGGAGGATTGTGGTTGCAGGTGTCTGAGCGGTACCAGGGAAGGAGCTTTCGTAGAGGTCAGTGATAGAGGAGACGCCGGTTCCTCTGGTATGAAAAGGCCCTCTGGAGAGAGAAACCTGGAGGGTACTGAAGGGTTACGTTATGCACAAGTCTGGACAAGGGCGTAGTGCTGAGATGGTGAGCGCGGTACCGGAGAGGCTTGTAGAGAAACTTCTTTGACCGCCAAGCTCTGGTGCACGGAAGGCAACAGTACTGGAGTGTGAGAAGGAGGCCTGTGCACATCTCAGTGCCGAGAGGGGTCACTCGGTACAGAGGTAGATGACTCCCTGTGCTATTAGAAGACGTCTCTGCACGCTGCTTCTTGTGAGGGGCTGGCGGATTGGTCCTGGAATCAGACGGAGCCTCAGCTGTGCCCTTAGAGGGACGCGAGGCCTCCTTAGAGTGGGATTTAGGGGGTGACCCACCCCTCTTTCTTGTTTCCCTGCTAATGGCAAAAGGCTGCTTCTTCTCAGAAGTCCTCGCCTCTCAAAGTGCTGCTGGAGTGGCCTGGGATGTGGAGGCCAACGTACGGAGGAGGAGGCGGGCCCCACGGGGGCTAGTGAGCGTTCCATTAGAAGGAGCTTCACTCTAGCCTCTTTGTCTTTCCGAGACCTGCCTTTAAACCCGGAACTGATCTTACACTTGGACAGAATGTGGCTGTCTCCAAAACAGCTCGAATCTGTCACTACAGGGAAAAGACCTTTGTCAGGTTTGGCAGGACTTAAACCCTGGGATCTTTGGCATAATTCAGAGCGTTCATGGACCAAAACGGACGATAGAAAGAAAAAGGGGAGCGGGGGGGATCCCTCCTCCCAAGACAGCTGTGTTAAAACTGAACACAGAAATAAAATAACTACACAAACACAGGAAAAACTAAGAATAAATCGCTACGTTGAGAAAGGCAGGAAGCTGAGAACCAGCGGACATGCAACCACTCCATCTCGAGCCACAGGCAGTTGACAAGGAACTGAGTGGCAGCAGGTCTGCGCCCCCCTATATCCCGTCATTTGGAGGCGCCACTCTGGGCAGGTGTGGGCCCGCAGACACTGCTTGGTAGTCTCCAGCAAGAGCGCATGGCGTGCGTGCACCCTACGGTGCAGCACCCTATGGACATACACTCAAAGAACTAGCTGATACGATGGTAGGACTCAGATTTTAAATCAGCAGAAGTCTGATTTTACCACAGGATGGGGTGATCTGGCTCGTTAAGGAAACGAAGGAGGGTTTTGTATTTCAGGCACTGGCCTGCTACTCAGCACATCTGGGTTCAATTCCTGGCTCTGCCACAGACTCCCTGGGTGACCTGACAAGTCACAAACTTGCCAAACGTGAGCCCTTGGAAGTCAATGGGAGACATTCCACATCCTTCAAAGGGTTTGGGAAAACTAGATATTAGAAGAAAAGAGTTTTAAATAGGAGGGTGTGTGGTATGAGCTGTCCATTGCTAATGCTCTGGGAAGTAGTGATCCACTGGAAATCAAAGGAACTGGAGAATAACCTGCAACGGGAACCAGAGTAGCAACTATTTCTAATCAGAGAGTGAAAACCGATCCTTACCCAGGGAGATCAGGGTCTCATAGTTCCCCTTCATCACGTTCTTGTAAAGCTCTTTCTGCCATTCGTCTAAGTTCTCCCACTCCTGCTCATTGAAATAGACAGAGACGTCATCAAATGTCACCGGCACCTGGAATCACAAGGGTTACAATAAGCTTCTTTCTTAGACGATAACGGCTTGACTCAAAGCCCACCAAAGTGAATGCTATTGACTTCCATGGGCTTTGGAGAAGATCCTTATGGCAGGGAACGTATCTTATGCTGTGCTCTTTGATGCACCAAGTCTGGACCAACAATTTTAGCAGAAACTTTGAAGAGTCGGCCAAAATCAGCAAAAAGATATGTGTCTCCTGAAAGGTGCAGAGCACCCTCGCCTCCCACTGACTAAATGCAGTATTTGCAGCAGGTAGTCTGTTGAGAGCATCTGGTGGGCTGGGCACATGGGACTGGCTCTCATCTAGGTTTCCAACCACTGTTTCCAAATTGCATCAGAAGTGAGGCATACGTACGTTCCTAGTATTACTTTTCCACATCAGGACTTGCTGGAGGTGAACAGCAAATCAGTGACTGAGCTGGAAACAGAGCCCAGATGTCCTGTACATTATACAGAAACGACTGGAACGACTGAGTCTGGCCAGTGAGTTATTGGACACCATGAAGCCAATAAGATCACTCCCTGCATCCACACTCCTATACAGTGGTGAATTAAAGGGCCTGCATATCAGAAGATAGGAAAACCTGTTCAGTACCTAAACCTGTTCAGTACCTGTTCAGTTTCTACCCCTCAGCACTAGCTGGGATATTGTTACCTTGGGGACTTCTCCCTTAGTGCCTGGGGGCAGTCTTAAGATCCAGAAGTTCCTGTTTCTCAGCAGGTTCTCCATGTTCTCCAGCCTCCTCTGCAGGAAGTTATTCTCCTGGATCAGAGTTCCCAAAATAGTCCATTTACTCTCCAGCTGGTTACCAAATTCCATCGCTGTCCTCTCACAGTCTGTTAACTTCTTCTCGGTTGTCCCTGTTCTCCCCTCCAGATTCAGTAATCGTGAGGCGTGGGAATTCACCTTCCTCTCCACGGCTTGGATGGCAGCCACTACTGTCCACAAGGAGATCTCTGTCGTGTGATGATGGGCTTCGCTCACGGGAGTTTGTTCAGGGACAATGGGATTCTGTTTGCAGGAAGAGAAACTGAAAGTCAGCATCAGGAAAAAATAGCCTAAGAGCCCTTCAGCACTACCTGAGGCTGGATCTTCTCCTACGGTCAGGATCCACGCAGGGGAAAACTATTTCCCTTCCTGTACTGAAGCAGATTTGAAATGGAAACCCCACAATGTCTGACTCATATGAAGTGTGGAATATTCATAGGCTATAGGGCTAAAAGGGACCATTCGATCATCTAGCGCAGTGGTTTTCAAACTTTTGTACTGGTGACCCCTTTCACATAGCAAGCCTCTGAGTGCGACCCCCCCTTGTAAATTAAAAACACTTTTGTATATATTTAACACGCTGGCGGCAAAGCGAGGTTTGGGGTGGAGGCTGACAGCTCACGGCCCCCAGTTTGAGAACCCCTGATCTAGCCTGACCAGCACACAACAGACCATTTACCCAGTTGTTAGTCCTCTGCTCAGGGAAGTAACCAGCGCGTTCCTACAGCCGGGAGCTGGTGTCTTGACACCGTCCCCAAGCCCGCGCTCTGCCCCCCCGGCGGGGACCTACAGCACCCCAGGGTGCCCGTTGCCGGCGGCTCCCCGCAGGTTGAACACAACAGAACGAAGCCCGAACACGAGGGATGGTTTCTCCGGGGCAAGGGAGGCTCCGGCACAGACCCAGAACCTCCCCCGCCGGACCGGGCTGGGCCAGACGGGCGCCCCCGGGAACCGGGCTCCTTCCCTCCAGCGCCGGGGAGCCCGCGGGTAGGACACAGCGCGCGGGGCGGATGTCAAACCCCCGGGCACCGGCCCGGCCGCCCCCGCCCCGGGGCTCAGCCCCCACCCGGCCGGGCAGCACCGCGCTCCCCGCGGCCCGGCTCCCGGGGCCCAGGCCGGGCGGGGAGAAGCTCCCGGGGCCCGAGGCTCCCCCGCCCGCCGGGCCCTTACCTGGGCAGCGGCCCGCTCGGCCATGGCCCCCCCGGGCGGGGCTTCTCCAGCGGGCCCGGCCCGGCCGAGCTCCGCTCCCGCTCCGGGCTGGGCAGAGTCCCGGCGCCGCCTCGCCACGGGCCGGCCCCGCTGCCGGGCGGAGCAGAGCGAGCGCAGCCGGGAGGGAGGGAGCCGCGGCCTGGCTGCCGGGGCCCGGGAGCGGCGGGGAGGAGCGGGGCGGCAGCGGCCCCTGGCGGCGGGAATCGCCTCCCTTTCCCCGGCGTCACCGGGCGAGAAGAGGCTCCGCCCCCGGGGGACCCGCCCATCCCCGTGTCCTCAGACCACGGGCGGCCCCCGCCAGCCAGAGAGCTGGGGACCGCAATGGGGGCAGGGCACTTGCCCCTGGTCCATGACACACGAGTGGGACAAAGCCCTGACCGCCCGCCGCTAGCCAGTGCCATGGGCCCCCTCTCAGGTGACCCTGAGCTCCCTTGGGGGGGGTCCAGCCAGTAGCAAATTGTCCCCCAGGAAACCAGGTCTGTGAAGAGAATAAAACAGGGAGTGGTGCTTGGGCTACTGGGCCTGCGGTAAAACCCACAGGGGGTGAGGAGAAAAAGGGCTGAAAATATTTGTAATGCAAAGTTGTTGGAAAGTTTGCTTGGTATCATGTTGTCAGTGACTTAGGGAGGGTGTTTAAAAGAATCTAAAATAACTCTCGGCCTTTTATCTCCCCTCCTCAGCACCAACCCATTTTTGGATGCTGTGAGTCATCTACATTTTCCTTCTTAGAGCTGACAGGTAAATTCCCCGTTCCCTCTCCCCTGATTGTAATGGGCTCAGTTCCAGCTTTAGCACCCAGACTGTGCTGTAGCGATAGGAAATAATACACACCAGGTTTAAAACAAAGGAAGTACTTCTTCACACACCACACAGTAAACCTTTGGAACTCATTGCCAGCGGACAGTGTGAAGGCAAAAATCATAGCTAGGTTAAAAAAAATTAGGTGAGTTCATGGAGGATAGGTCCATCAATGGCTATAGCCAAGATGGCCAAGGGATGCAACCCTATACACGGGATGTCCCTAAACCTCCAACTGCCTGAAGCATCTGGCCCTGGCTACTGTCGGAAGACAGGATACTGGGCTAGACGGACCATTGGTCTGACCCAATAGGGCCACTCTTATGTTATGCTCTTATGACATTGGCAATGGGTATTTTTTTGTTTACTAATTGTATTGGTCAAGTAAATAAGGCACCCTCATATTCTTAAACTTTGCCTTTAGTTCTCATCAATCACAAAATCAGTTTTTAAAACACAGTATCCCAAATAGAAACAATGATCCAGAAGATGGATTAAACTTAGCAGCCAGAGAGGCACAGAGTGTTATCAAAAGGAAGGCTTTGCTAGGAAAGGGGTATTGTGAGGAATGACAGACATGCTTTGAGGAAAATCTGTTAGGGAAACACAGGCCCTGAGTCTGCTCTCACTCATAGCGGTGTAAATCAACAGTAACTCCACTGAAGTCAAAGGAGTAACACTGGCCCTACATGAGATAAGAGTCAGGCCAAAAGAAGCTGAAATGGGGTAACCGCTATGGGACACAGGCCTTGAGCAGTCTCTGTACAGGGGGGACTCCACCCATGTGATGTAGCCACACAAAAGAGATACTTGCATCACTGCCAATGCCACAGGTTCAAAAATCCTGAGTCAGGCCCCTCAAAATCATGATTTAAAAACTAATAAAATGGTGGGTTCTTCTTTTTTACCTTCTGAGATTTTAGCACCTTAAAGACTAACAGGTTTATTGGGGCATAAGCTTTCATAGGTAGAAAACCCACTTCTTCAGATGCATGGAGTGAAAATTACAGGCTTTATTTTTCACTCCATGCATCTGAAGAAGTGGGTTTTTTACCCACGAAAGCTTATGCCCGAATACATTTGTTAGTCTTTAAGGTGCCACCGGACTCCTGATTGTTTTTGTGGATACAGACTAACATGGCTACCCCTCTGATACTTGAGATTTTAGGTTACAGTTGGTCACATTTTCAAGTTTTTNGGGGGGGGGGGGGGGGGGGGGGGGGGGGGGGGGGGGGGGGGGGGGGGGGGTTGTTAAACAAAAGCTTAGAGTCTCCTGTAATCAGCTGCCTCTAGGAGATGGGTCTTGAAAAACACCCAGTATCCCAAGACTCGAGACAAGATTGCAAGAGTTAGCAGTGTCTTTTGGGTGGGAGTGAAGGTTTTGCTTCCTGATTAGTATAAACATATTAAAAATCAGTAAGGAGAAAACCAATGCAATGGGGACTGAAGAAGCACATGAGCAACTGGAAGGAGAAAGCAACAGCACCCTTCACCCCACTGCCTGTCTCTACACATTGCAATAGGGTCCATGTTAAAAGCGTGATTTGCTTATTAATGATATTTACAATATCCTGAACACCGTAGCAGGTAACTGCAAGCTCGCTGCGATGTAGCAGTACGTGTCCCTATTGCTGGACTCATTCAAGAGGACCTGTTAAGTCTTGGTTAACAGTGGACAATGCTATTACAGTACGTACATCAAAATAAAATGGCCGAGGTGGTGTTGCGGGGGAGGTAGGAACAACTGCCTTCTCACTCTGAAGGATGAGGTGACAGTGTTAACTTTAGGTCTTAAGAGTCATGATCAGATTTGTACATGTTACATGATAAGCAGCAGCTCAACTATCCCTCCCCACCCACCCCCACACACGCACGCACCCCCACCTGCCCAAGTGAAAAGCTCCACGCTGGTGACCTGCCCAGATAGTTCCTGGGTCAGGGCTCGGGGAGAACATCTCTTTGAATTTACCGGCAGTACTAACTTCCCATGTGTTCCCCATTTTTTCAGGGCATTTCTCATTATCTCCCCTTTTTTATTTTACTCCTGAGTCCCTCTTCTGCTGGAGTCACTAGAGAATTCACATGACCTCAAGGTGAGTGAAGGCTAAAGAGAGGGTTGCATTAGTAACAAGAGCAGAACAGACCTCCTAAACTATTGTTGAACATGGGCCATGGGGCTGAACTGGGGATCTCAGCTTATATCCCAAGCAATTGCAATTCAGTCTTGTCCAGTGAGGCCCAGCGACAGGGCCTTCTATACAGAGTGCCCATCCCCCTCCTACTCCCAGTCATTCATGTTCCTCCGACTTCTTCCTCTCCCGGGGCCGTCCGCCTGCCATCGTGTGGGGATGTTTCCCAAGCAGAAGTTGGTTCCCCTGCGTGTCCCCACGGTGCCGTTGCTGCATTTTCAGTTGAGAGAGAAGAATCCTCCTCAGCTAGTGTCCCTGGTTCCCCGTTCAGGTGGTGACAGAAGGAAGTCTGGCTGGGTTTCTACCTCTCCTCCAGGGGCTCAAACACAGTCAGATCTGATGAGGTGAAGCTCTCTCTAAACCATGGACGTTTCAACTCCTCCTCTTGCCTTTCGTCTGACTAATGCACCTTCTGTACGTTAACTCCACTGGCAACCACGTATCATCTTTACAACCAGGAGTCCGGCGTCTGCTCCCTGTCCGGGGCTCCGAGAAACCTCCGGATGCCCTTGCTCTGTGCTGTGGAGACTCTGATGTTCTTTCAGAGATTCCTCGTATCGGAAGCTTTTCCCACACGTGCCACATTGATGTGGCTGCTCCCGGACATGGACCTGCTGGTGTTTCTCTAGCTCAGGCTTCCCCATGAAGCTTTCCCCGCATTCAGTGCGGCGCTGCAGCCCTTCTCCCGGGTCATTACCCTGATGGCCGACCGACCCGCCATGGCTTTCAGCAACAGGGCCGCCCTGGTGACGTCTCTCTTCCACGTGATTTCTTTGGTGCTTCATGAAGCTCGTCTTGAGCATGAAGCTCTTGCTGCACTCAGCGCACTGGAAGGGCCGCTCGCCGGTGTGCAGGCGCTGGTGGTTGAGCAGGTACACCCTGCGGCTATAGCTCTTGTCACACTTGGTGCACTTGTAGGGCCACTCTCCCGTGTGGATGCGGTAGTGGTTGTTGAGCTTGGACTTCTCACTGAAGCTGTTGTCGCACTGGGTGCACTTGTAGGGGCGCTCGCCTGTGTGCAGGCGCTGGTGCGAGATGAGCACGGCCTTCTGCCGGAAGCTTTTCTCGCACACCGTGCACTGGAAGGGCCGCTCCCCCGTGTGCACACGCTGGTGGTTGAGCAGATACACCTTGCGGCTGTAGCTCTTCTCGCACTCGCTGCACTTGTAGGGCTTCTCCCCGCGGTGAATCATCTGGTGTCGCAGCAGGTCTGACTGGCAGTTGAAGCTCTTCTCGCACTCGGTGCACTTGTAGGGCCGCACCTTGGCGTGGCTCCGCAGGTGTTTGACCAAATTCCCCTTCAACCGGAAGCTCTTCCCGCATTCACCGCAAGCAAAGGGCTTCTCCCCCGGCTGCACCACGAAGCCCTTGAGCAGGCCGAAGTCTCGGCCACACTGGGTTGATTGCTCCATTCTGATGACTGCAGGGTTAGCCAGCTGTGCAGCCGCTCCCTGCTGTAGGCTCTGCAAAACCTCCTCTTCTGATTTCACCAACAAAATCCCGTGTGGTTCTAACTTTTCCAGACATCCCTCCTGGGGCTTCTCCTCCTCTTTGCTTGCTGTCCCATCATTTGCTAGGTTACAGAGAGAGAGAGAGAGATGGGCATTAGTGCTTTGATCTGGAAAGAAAGCTTCCCTGGCTAAGAGATACTGTGCAGAAAAAAAACTGACACTTTTTAATGGCCCAATGAATAATTTATTGCCTCAGCATATGAACTCAACAGACATGAAGTAGGGCTCGTCTTGGCTTGAAATCTTGTGTGCTAGACAGCACAATTTGGGTTGGATGTCATGACACTTCTAGCCTACACACCTCCTGCATCACGGCACGACTGATGTTATGAGCCTGAAACCACCCCTCCAAGCTGGGTGTCGAGGGGTAAACATTCCCCCACAGAAGGCATGGGGGCAGGGTAAAGGAGGGGCCCTGTTCCTCTGCATCACATCAAATACTCAGAAAGACAGGATCAACTGCCCCCATTAGTCACACGGGGGGGGAGCTGTGACTGACACCCACCATCACGTAATGGCTATACATTTACAATGGGGTTATTAGACTGTAAGCGTCAGGTCAGGCTATGCCTGCTACCGTAATGAGAGTAGATGGTACTACCTGCGGCTCATCAAACCCACTGCTTTGTGGGTAGTCCGGGAGGGCATAAGACTAAGGGAGCAAACCCTAACAGAAAAGCCCCACTGCCTTGTGGGTGAATTCGGGCGAATGTAAGTCTATGCGAGTAAACTCAGATAGAAAATCTGGAGTGGAGCCCCAAAGGCGGTCAGGTACTAGTATTTTAGTATCTTTCCAGCAACTCCCCACAGCAGATCGGGTACCAGACGTATTGGTTCTTCCTCTCCTCTGGATTTTACCAGTGACGCCGAGAGGGGGGTCCTGATGCATGGGCAACTCAGGGCATTTTCCCAGGCTTGGGCCCTGGAGACGTACTCCAGCTTCGCCTCCAGCGTCGACACGACTCGGGAGGCAGCAGTCACCGGTTCTAAGCTCTTACTCTATTGGCGTAGAATTGAGCGCCAGCAGCTGTCTCTGATGGTGGGAGAGATCATTGTATCTTACCGGACAACAACCGCCCGCCATAAAACTGGGCAGCCCCCAGACAATAGGGTGTTGTCCCACCACAGTCTGTTTGCTTCAAATGGGTGCTTGGAGCTTAGAATTTTATAACTTGACAAGTGGACTGTGACCAATGCACCAGGCAAAGCAAGTAAAAGAAAGAAAACATCCTTAAACCTCACCATGACAACTGGATTGCCTGAGGACCTTCAACAGATCAAAGATTCACGTAAAACTGCCGTGATCAATGACGAGCTGAAACAACTCAACGTGGATATCGCATCCCTCCAAGAAACTCGGCTAGCATCAAGCAGATCTCTCAGAGAAAAAGACTACACATTTATCTGGCAGGGGAAAAGCGCAGAAGAAACACGAGAGCACGGAGTGAGATTTGCCATCAAGAACTCACTTTGGGGGATGACTGAGCCACCTACAAATGGATCAGAGAGAATTTTGGCACCACACTTGTTCATATCTGAGGGCCCAGTCAACCTTGTGAGTGCGTATGCCCCAACACTCTCCTCGTCTTCTGACATCAAGGACCAGTTGAACACCACCATCAGCAGGATTGCAAAACACAAATATGTTTTCCTGCTAGGGGACTTAATGCAAGGGTGGGAGCTGATCATAAAGCATGGACCAACTGTCTTGGTCAACACGGAACTGGTAAGATGAATGTAAACGGTGAGAGACTGCTAGAATTTTATTCCTATTATCTCTGTGTAACAAACTTATTCTTCCAGACAAAGTCACAACACAAAGTGTCTTGGAAATATCCCAGATCTGGCCACTGGCACCAACTGGATCTTATCATCACAAGGCATGCCAACCTTAACATTGTCCTCATTACCCACAGTTATCAAAATGTTGATTGCAACACAGACCACTCTCTGGTATGCAGCAAGATCAAACTTAAACCAAAGAAAATACACAGATCTAAAGTAAAAGGATGTCTTCGTATTAACCTCAGTGCCATAGCGGACCAAGAAAAGTCACAGCAGTGCAAGAACATACTACAACAAGCCCTTGATACCAGTGATTGTGCCACAAGCGCCCAGCTGAAGTGGGAGCAACTGAAGAACACAATCTACGATGCAGCTCTGTGTCTTTAGGAAGAAGGAAAACAAGACCAACATCTGGTTTGATACATATTCCAGTGTGTTGACACCAGTCATAGAAGCTAAACGCACAGCCCAAATCAACTACAAGAGATACCCAAATTAAAAAACCTTACAAGTGTTGAGAGTGGCAAAAACCAAGGTACAACAAACTGCTCGACACTGCGCCAATGACTACTGGCTGCACTTATGTGAAAGCATCCAAGTAGCAGCTGATGCAGACAACATCAGAAACATGTATGACTGGATCAAGAAAGCCTTGGGTCCAACTTCAAAGAAGATAGCCCCATTGAAATCAACAACAGGGGAAACAATCAATGACCACAGTAAGCAGATGGATCGCTGTGTAGAATACTACTCTGAGCTTTACTCTCATTAAAATATTGTTACGGACATAGCCATCACCGCCATCAAAAGCCTGCTTGTTATGAACCAACTCAACAGTGAACCAACTGTCGAGGAACTTAGCCTTGCCCTAGATGGCCTCCCCAATGGAAAGGCCCCTGGAAAAAAAAAATGCATACTGTCTGAGGTCATAAAATGCAGAAAATCTATTCTACTGCAACATCTTCATGAGTTGCTCTGCCTGTGCTGGAAAGGTGGCGAAGTACCATAAGAAATGAGAGACGTCAACATCATCACTCTATAAAAACAAGGGTGACAGGAGCGACTGTAACAACTATCGTGACATTTCCCTTCTTAGTATTATGGGAAAAGCCTTTTCCCGAGTTGTCTAGAATAGACTTCAAACCCTTGCAGGCAGAATCTATCCTGAATCACCGGGCGGCTTCAGAGCTGAAAGGTCTACTTTCGACATAATCTTCTCTACTGAAACAACTACAAGAGAAATGCAGGGAATAAAAGAAGCCCCTCTACATAGCCTTCATCAATCTCACAAAGGCTTTTGACTTTGTCAGTAGAAGTGGACTATTCGCGCTTCTAGAAAAGAATGGATGTCCCCCCATGCTCTTAAGCATGATTCGATCCCTCCATGAAAACATGTACGTGTTAGATGTAATGCATTGTACCGTTAAGTGAATCACTGGCTGTAAACAAAATAGAGTATATGAACTCTGACCTTGGACTCCATCTTTGAGAGTGGGCTTGTTTACCACAAAGACTTTAGCTCAAACCAGGTAGAACTGGTTTTTCCCGCCAAAATCAGCCCTCAGGGTTCTATCACCTCAGAACTCTCCCCGCCTCTGAGGTCTTATAAGGACTTGTTAAGCGCCTGCGCGGGGGCCGTCCATTCCAGCAACAGCTCGTGCATGGTCGGGTCTTCGCAGAGCTCCAGAGCTGAGAGCGAAGAACACCACCCATCCCATGGCATGTTTGAGAAAGAGGAGTCCTGTCATCATTCTGCACTTCCTGGTGTCCATCAGCCCAGAGGGTCTCCTCACCAGCAACAAAACCATCCGTCGTCTGGACTCCCCAGCGTTCCTCCTCAAGGGCTCTAAATCAGCCCAAGAGTTGCAGGTCCTGGGCATCGCGCCTGTGCGTAACATCTACTGCTAGGAGAAAGGTTTCTGTATTGGGGGATTGTTTATTATTTGATAAAATCCCACAGGAGGGTTTAGGGGCCTGAGCTTCAAGCTCTCAGAACCAGTCATTGATTCACTGTTTTTCATTCCTGTATTGTGTTAATTCCCCCTCCCCTTCTTCTGTACCTTTTCCCTTAATACACTTACCTTGTTTATACCTGATTACTTTGTCTTCTTTTTATTTCTGCACTACACAGGAGGGAGGGTAATATCCACTGGTGACAGACACAGGAGAGAGTCGAGTCTGCAGCTCTGAGAAAAGGAGCTTTCCTTTCCTATTTCTCCCATACCATTTCTAGAGTTTTATTTTGAAGCGTTACCTTTCTCCCCTTGAGGTAACATACGGCACAGTCCAATACAACGGCTCAGAGTTCTGAGGCTTTCCGTAGCGGAGTTAAGCAAGGCTGTGTACTTGCCCCAGCTCTGTTTGGGATCTTCTTCTCCCTGCTACTGAAACAAGCACTGGTTCTTCAACTGGGGGAATCTACTTGCACACAAGGTCTGAAGGAAAGCTGTTCAGTCTTGCAAGACTCAGATCTAAAACCAAGACTCGGGAGGCCCTTATCCAACACCTTCTCTTCGCTGATGACGCAGCAGTGACAACCCACACAGCAGCTCATCTTCAAAGCCTAATGGACAGTTTTTCCACAGCCTGCCAAGACTTCAAACTTACTATAAGCCTAAAAAAGACATGCCAAGGAGTTGAGGAAGCACCCTCCATCAAGATCCACAACTATGAACTCGAAGCGTTGAACGAGTTCACATACCTGGGGTCCACTATTGCAGTCAACCTCTCACATGAAACGGAACTCAACATCTGCACTGGAAAAGCCGCCACAACAATGTCTAGACTGAACAAGAGGGTCTGGCAAAACAACAAACTGACAGAACACACAAAGATCTGTGTGTAGCGTGTGTGTTATCAGCACACTTTCGTATGGGAGCGAGACAGGGACCTTATACTCTCATCAGGAAAAGAGGCTCAACAGCTTTCATAGGTGTTGCCTTTGTCGAATCTTTGGACTCTCCTGGAGGGACAGTCACAAACACTGAGGTGTTCAAACGGACCAGCAATACCCAGCATGCAAACACTTCTCCAACAGAGACGCCTCTGCTAGCTTGGGCATGTGTGCCGAATGAATGAGGGGCACATCCCAAAGGACATCCTCTACGGCAAATTGGCATCTGGAAAAAGACCCAAAATGCCCAAAATTGCATTTCACGGATGTGTGCAAGCGAGACCTCAAAGAAATGGACATGGATGTGGACAACTGGGAAGATCAGACTCAAGACCGCAGCCTTTGGAAAGAAGAGCTTAACAAAGGTCTCCGGAGTTCCGAGAGGAAGCCGTCCAGCTTAAGAGAGGAGAAAAGAGCTCGCAGAAGGCAGAGCCCAAAGGGTCAAGACACCACCTTCTAATGTGACACATGCAGCAGAGATTGTCTCTCTCAAGTGGGTCTCTTCTGCCATAAAACCAACTGAGTAAATTCTTTACCTCTCAGGGGCGCACACCCATGGGCTTCCAAGACTGAAGGATGCCTACTACTATTAGACTGTAAGCTCTTTGGGGCAGAGATTGTCTTTTTGTTCTGTGTTCATACAGCACCTAGCACAATGGGGCCCTGATTCAGGACTGCAATACAAATAATAATAAATGATCATTTAGAACAGGTAAGAACACAGAGGCGGAGGAGCTCCGACGAGCCACAGGTAGCTATTCCACTCACCTCCTTTGAGGTGTTTCAATCCCTTAGAGCCCCACTGTGACACCCTGACACCTCAATATTCACCACGGTCATGTAGTTAAGATATGTTTTGTACAAAGTATGTCTTGTGAGGTATTCTAAAAGTCTTGATTTGCTAGACATTAATATCTCATTGGATTGTATGTGCTATTGTTGTATGTGAAGTTATGAAGTTTGGCTATGTATGTGTTACTGAGACACGTTGTGGGGTTGAAAACACTCACAAGCAGCCTTTCAGGTACAGCAGTAAAAAGGCCAAACAATGTTAATGGATTATTGAGGAAATGCACACAAACACAAGAATTACCCCAGGAACTGTGTGCAATAGAAACCTCTCAGAGATAGCACTGCACAATGGGAACTCTTTGACCCAAGTCACAGGAAAAGAGCTTTCTAGCAAGTGGGGAGAAGATATAAAAGGGGGACACTGACATCATGATGGTACCTCACTCTCCCTGCAACAACACCCCTGGAAACACCTGAGGGGCAAGGACTGAACAGTGGGAAGTGATGGTCCCAGGCTAGAAGGATTTTTAGCCTGAGTATGAAAACCTGGGCAAGCCAAGGCCACATGTGCCTTAAGAATCTGCCAGCCTGTTTATCACTGAGGGTGAGAATTTGCTAATTTATATCCTACCTATCTAGTGTTTTAAGCTCAGTTTGCAGTTTTTGTTTATTTACTAAGGTAATCTGCTTTGGTCTATCTGCTATCACTTATAATCACTTCAAATCTATCTTTTGTAGTTAATAAACTTTTTTTTTCCCTCTAAAACCAGTTTGTGGAATTCATAATTGGGGGGCAAAAAGCTGTGCATCTCTCTCTCCACACTGAGGGAGAGAGCGAATTTTATGAACTTACGCTGTACAGTTCTTTTGGGTTTACACTCCAGAGGGGGGTGGGCACTTGAGTAACTGGGCAGTTCCTTAGCTGAGCCTTCCCATGCAGAGCTGATGTGTGTCTGTGTGTTTCTGCACCTGGGGGTGTCCCTACCCGTATGTGTGCTGGTAAAGTGCAGCCTGAAGCCTGGGGAAGCTTGACAGGCTGCATAGCAGTACAGTGTTAAGGGAACCCAGGCTGGTGGGTCAGACAGGCGCAGTGGTACCCCAGTACATCAGGTGGCACTCCGGAGCGGGGGGCAACCCGTCACACCCACTCCCCCTCAGAGCCAATGGGAGTTTTGCACAAGAGCAGCCTGCAGGACCAAGTCATTGCTCACCCATGCTGGAGCCGGTGAGAATTCTTCCTTCCCCCAATTCCTGCTGGTCCCCAGCATCCAGCTCTTCCTCTTCTTTAATCCAGGTTAAAGTGTCAGATGTGGAAACTGGTGATTATGTTAATGAGAAACAGAAACAAATTGGAGTGTGTTTTACCAACACCTATTGACCTCTTTCTGCCAAGGATTCGGGGCTAGAGCTGTCTGGGATGGGTGGAAGGGTGAGTAACATTTTGTGGAGAGAAGGAAAAACGGATGAGAAAACACATCCAGACAGATGCGGTTATACAAGTTGATGGGCCAGGTGCTGTTCACTCCCCTCATTGAGTCCGAACCCTCTGCTCACCTGTGCTGGGCTCCAGGGGAATTTCTCTGTCGGCCGAACCCCCCTGGGCCCTGATACACGGCTCCTCCCCTCCTTCAGCCCGCGGCAGGATGTCAGGGTTGGAAATGGCATGGCCTATTCATAAAGACAGAGATATGGGGAAATGAGTGTTTTATTCATATTCTGTGACGTTGTGCAGTCTATATGATTTTGTAAAAACATGATAAGTGAATATAATGTAATTGGAATAGTTTTATAAAAACATAAGTGAGTTTAATGTAACTGAAATATGCTTCATGCAAAAGGTATCATCACAAAGCTTATAATCTACTGAGAGTGATCATCCTATTTGTATAAATGTACCACTCTTGTATCTAAAACTAGAAATATAAAATATAACTCTGAGGGCCTATTGTAATTATGCAAAGTGTGGGCCATTGATGGTGGTTTGGAATCTTGATGACTCCCATTAACCAGAGCCATTGTCTGCAGATGGCTGTATTTACCTGTGAGTCTTCCTGTATATGTGTGTGCTGGCAAGTGAATAATGCAGCCTTGCAGTGACATGTGATCATGTCACCTGAACTGGAATCCATCTTTAACCTGGTGCTTTTCCAGTGAGGGGTGGGGGAACCCAGAGGGACAAAGGATTCCCGCCTTATGCAAAAGATATATAAAGGGGTGGAAGAGAACAGAGGGGGGAGAAGCCATCATGAAAAATCCCCTAGCTATCACCTGAGCTGGAACAAGAGCTGTACCAGGGGAAAGAATTGTGCCCAGGCCTGGAAGGTGTCCAGTCTGAGAAGAAACTTACTGAAGCATCTCTGAGGGTGAGATTATCTGTATTCAGTGTTTGATTAGACATAGATTTGCGTATTTTATTTTATTTTGCTTGGTAACTTCTTTTGTTCTGTCTGTTACTACTTGAAATCACTTAAATCCTACTATCTGTATTTAATAAAATCACTTTCTACTTATTAATTAACTCAGAGTATGTATTAATACCTGGGGGAGCAAACAGCTGTGCATATCTCTCTATCAGTGTTATAGAGGGCGAACAATTTATGAGTTTACTCTGTATAAAGCTTATACAGGGTAAAACGGATTTATCTGGGTTTAGACCCCATTGGGAATTGGGCATCTGAGTGTTAAAGGCAAGCAGACTTCTGTGAACTGTTCTCAGGTAAACCCTGCAGCTTTGGGACAGCTGGTTCAGACTCTGGTCTGTGTCTGGAGCAGATAGGTGTGTCTGGCTCTCAGCAAGACTTTGAGTGCTGGAACCACCAGTAGCTGGCAGGGGAGAATAGAACCAGAGGTAGCCTTTGCACATCAGCTGGCAGCTCCCAAGGGGGTTTCTGTGAACCAACCCGTCACACACGGCTCCTCCCCTCCTTCAGCCCGGGGCAGGATGTCAGGGTTGGAAATGGCATGGCCTATTCATAAAGACAGAGATGAGGGGAAATGAGTGTTTTATTCATATTCACCAGGCACTTACATGTGATTTTAAACCTGAGCTGAACAGAGGCAGAACTGGTGATCCTCAGGAAAGCAGATCTCTGCTAGGAAATGGATTGCTTTTCTTATGGGAGCCTAAGGAATCCCCACACTCCAGTAAAACTGTTGCCTCTAGGGCAGTGGTCCCCAACCTTTTTTGTCTGTCGGGCGCCAAACAACCCTGAGCGCTGCCGGCAGGCGCCAAAAAAACAAAACAAAACAAAAAAACCCCGAGCGCTGCCGGCGGGCGCCAAGCGCTGCCGGCGGAGCGAAAAAAACCCCAACAAAACCACCCCAGCGCAAAAAAAAAAAAACCGGAGGGCTCCGCAGATGCACTTACACCCCCCGGCGGGCGCAATGGCGCCCGCGGGCACCGCGTTGGGGACCCCTGCTCTAGGGTCACACAGCTGCCCCTGCCATGCCCACTTTTCATCCTCTTGTCTCAGTGGGTTCACTTCTGCCTGGGCAGACGTTAGGGCGAAAAGGGGGCGTGGCAGGGGCTGAGACAGGGCGTGGCTGGCATGTAGGTTTTAAAGTGCAAATCCAGGTCATGAAAACGATGTGCCTGGCAGGTAATTGGAGGGCTCTGAGAGACTCCTATTGCCAGCCAGGAGGAGCAGTTCACCTGAGTGTGCTCTGGAGCTGCACTTCCAACAGGGAGTTCAGTGCCTCATGTGCTGACCACAGGGCGCTTCGTGGCCCACTGGTCTGCAGCCCCGCTCCGCTCATCTTCCTTCAGCTTGTTGGATGATGAGTAACAAAGCGCTGGGCTCAGCAGCCGTGCCGACGACTCTCCCAGCCCTCACCCAAACCCTGCACTTTCAAGCCCTTACAGTGGATGTGTGGGTTTGTGATACTTGGTAGAACTCACCTGCGCTGGGGTCCCAAGGGATTTCTCTTTCCACCAGCCCTTCCTCCTTCTGGACTCTTTCCTCCAATCCTTCCAGGGATTCCCACTGATCCCCGACACACGGCTCCTCCCCTCGCTCAATGCGGGATAACACGTCTGGCTTAGAAACAGCGTAGTCTGTTCATGGTAGCAGATGTTAAGGGAACATCATGGCCTATTAATATTCATTACAAATAATGCTAAATGATTTTAAACCAGCTCCCCTTCTCTCACTGGAGCTGACGACAGATCTGAAAGGAGGCCCATACCTAATAAGGATCCTGTAAAAAGATACCATTCCTTGTGGCGGTCGGGTGTGCTCCCCAGCAGACGAGCCGGGGGCTGCCGCATAGAAGGGGAGTTGATAGGCCAGAGCCAGTTCAGGGAGTAATGCTCAATGCTATATTACCAGGTGACACAAAAGGAGAGGTTACTTACCTTACAGTAACTTGAGTTCTTCAAGATGTTTTATCCCTATGGGTGTGCTCACCATAAGGTGCACGTGTAACCAACTTGCCTAAGAGGGAGATATCTCTTTAAGACAGTGGATCTCAACCCGCAGCCCAATCAGCATACAGCTGTGGCCCATGTGACATTCCCAGGGCCATACAGGTAGTCTATATATTGCGTGGATGTGGCTCACATAACATATAGAGAGCTACATATGTGGCCCACAATGGTGAATCGGTTGAGAACCACTGCTTTGAGAGATCTATGAGGGGAAGGGATAGGAATAAGTTGTTCCAGGGTCATTTTTGCTAGGCAGATTTAGAACTCCACATCCAGAAGGTTCTGGAATAGGATGTGGTAGTTTTGGGTCTGCTCCAATAGGTTCCCTGTAGCTGGGGTCAGACACCAGGAGGGCAAGCAGGCAGGGCCTTTTGCAAAACAGCTGCCATGTGCCCTGCATGGGTTGGGAGAAGCTGAGCCCAGGAGCAGAAAGCAGGTTGTTTTCCCTAACTCTGAATCATTTTGCAGCAGGTTAGTGATGTTGTTAACCCGACAACAGGGAAGCACAGCCAGTATTAATTAAAAAAAGGGGAAATTGGGAAGGAAAAGTAATTTATTTTATTCTAATTGTATACTGTGAATGTTGTACTGATTTTATCCAAAGTGTTTTAATTACATTAACTCAACTAGTATGATTCACCAGCTTTTCTTTAAATTTGATCATGGGGAAAGAGTCATTTATATTTTGCATTTTCTCAGTTTTGCATTTTCTTGTAACAGGGTTTGTTTTAAATCTATACACTTAACTGAGTGGTTGGTTAATCAGTTAGCTGACTGGCTAACAGTGATTTCAGCAGAGGCAGAGTCTGCATGGATTCCAACTGAAGATTCCTACAAGCAAGCGGAGGGAAGATGATGCTTTTGACTCAGACTGTACAGATTTGGTGGTCAAAAACTCAGACTCAGGTGAATTCAACCTAAACTTTTGGGAACTCTGAGTTTCCTCTCACTGTCTTTCTGTGGAGACCGAGCTGTTTAATTTGTTTTCTTTATTTATGTTTATGCATAACTGTGAAGACAACGTATGTGGATTATAAAGTTGCCATGTTATGTTGAATAATAATAACTTAATTTCTACATTATGTTTCTTTATCATAAGAATTATAATGTTGGTACTTAATTAAGTTCATTCCTTTTGGGACTTGAATGTGGGGAGGTTGCCCCTGTGCAATCCTTGCTGAAAATCCTTAGACTCAACTCTGTCTCCAGCTGCTTTTCTATGGGAGTTGGGGTTTTTTAGGCACTAGGTTACACATGCACAGCCATGTGCTCTCAATGAGAGACAGCAAAGCAGTGTCTGCAAGCCTGCGCAGAGCAGCCCCTCATGCCTCCAAACAAGAGCCTATAAGGAGGAGTGGACTCGTCGCCACTCAGTTCCTTCTCTACCACCTAGCAGAGCCTCTACAGCCGAGGGGAAGGAAGGTGGTAGGTGGAGCATCCATAGGGACAAAGCATCTCAAAGTACTCAAGGTCCTATAAGGTAAGTAACCTCTCCTCCACCTTCAAGTGTATATATGTCCCTATGGGTGCTCCACCAGAAGAGACTCCCAAGCAGTAACTCAACGGGGAGACAAGTCCAAGATGGTTCGGAGGACTGCATCACCAAAGGTATCATCATCCCTAGAAGTAGGTAAGATGGCGGAATGCTTGGCAAAGATGGGAATGGAAGACCAAGTTGCAGTTCTACACGTTTCTGGTATGGGAATGTCTTTCAGCAGAGCTATAGCTGTGGACTGAGGTCCAGGGGGAGTGTGCTGTCACTCTGTGAGGGGCCGCATCGCAGCGTGTTCTAAACAAGGTGAATTGCAACCCATTAGACAGTCTGAGTGTCTTCTTATCTGTCCCTTTCTTAATAATTCTCAACATTATTAGCTTTTTTGACTGCCGCTGCACACTGAGTAGATTTTGTCCGAGAACTATCCACAATCACTCCAAGATCTCTTTCTTGAGCGGTAACAGCTAATTTAGACCCCATCATTTTGTATGTATAGTTGGGATTATGTTTTCCAATGTGCATTACTTTGCATTTATCAACATTGAATTTCATCTGACATTTGGTTGCCCAGTCACCCAGTTCTGTGAGATCCTTTTGTAGCTTTTCGCAGTCTGCCTGGGACTTAACTATCTTGAGTAATTTTGTAACATCTGCAAATTTTGCCACCTCACTGTTTACCCCATTTTCCAGATCATTTATGAATATGTTGAATAGGACTGGGCCCAGTACAGACCCCAGGAGGACACCACTATTTACCTCTCTCCATTCTGAAAACTGACCATTTATTCCTACCCTTTGTTTCCCATCTTTTAACCAGTAACCAATCCATGAGAGGACGGAGGAGGCGGGCCCCACCGGGGCTAGTGAGCGTTCCATTAGAAGGGACTTCACTCTAGCCTCTTTGTCTTTCCGAGACCTGCCTTTAAACCCGGAACTGATCTTACACTTGGACAGAATGTGGCTGTCTCCAAAGCAGCTCGAATCTGTCACTACAGGGAAAAGACCTTTGGCAGGACTTAAACCCCGGGATCTTTGGCATAATTCAGAGCGTTCATGGACCAAAACGGACGATAGAAAGAAAAAGGGGAGGGGATAATCTTCCTTCTAAACACAGCTGTGTTAAAACTGAACACAGAAATAAAATAACTACACAAACACAGGAAAAACTAAGAATAAATCACTATGTTGAGAAAGGCAGGAAGCTGAGAACCAGCGGACATGCAACCACGCCATCTCGAGCCACAGGCAGTTGAGAAGGAACTGAGTGGCAGCAGGTCTGCGCCCCCCTATATCCCGTCATTTGGAGGCACCACTCTGGGCAGGTGTGGGCCCGCAGACACTGCTTGGTAGTCTCCGGTCAAGAGCGCATGGCGTGCGTGCACCCTACGGTGCAGCACCCTATGGACATACACTCAAAGAACTAGCTGATACGATGGTAGGACTCAGATTTTAAATCAGCAGAAGTCTGATTTTACCACAGGATGGGGTGATCTGGCTCGTTAAGGAAACGAAGGAGGGTTTTGTATTTCAGGCACTGGCCTGCTACTCAGCACATCTGGGTTCAATTCCCGGCTCTGCCACAGACTCCCTGCGTGACCTGACAAGTCACTTAAACTTGCCGAACGTGATCTGAAGTCCTCTCAAGTCAATGGGAGACATTCCACATGCTTCAAAGGGTTTGGGAAAACTAGGTATTAGAATAAAAGAGGCATCGCAGCTATGAACAGGCTACTCATGTACTCTGTGGCATGTAACTACAACAGTTATCTGCAGCTAGGAAGCACTGGACCAGATCTAGATCTGCAGTTTCCAATTTAGTTTTAAATAGGAGGGTGTGTGGTATGAGCTGTCTATTGCAAATGCTCTGGGAAGTAGTGATCCACTGGAAATCAAAGAAACGGGAGAATAACCAGCAATGGGAACCAGAGTAGGAACTGTTTCTAATCAGAGAGTAAAATGGCTATTAGCCAGGATCAATGGCTATTAGCCAGGATGGGCAGGGATGGTGTCCCTAGCCTCTGTTTACCAGAAGCTGGGAATGGGTGACGGGATGGATCACTTGATGATTAACTATTCTGTTCATTCCCTCTGGGGCACCTGGCATTGGCCACTGTCGGCAGACAGGATACTGGGCTAGATGGACCTTTGGTCTGACCCAGTATGGCCGTCATGAAAACTGATCCTTACCCAGGGAGATCAGGGTCTCATAGTTCCCCTTCATCACATTCTTGTAAAGCTCTTTCTGCCATTCCTCTAAGTTCTCCCACTCCTGCTCGTTAAAATAGATGGAGACATCATCAAATGTCACCGGCACCTGGAATCATAAGGGTTATAATAAACTTCTTTCTTAGACTATAAGGACCTGACCCAAAGCTCACTCAAGTGAATGCCACGGACTTCCATAGGTTTTGGAAGAGATCCTTATGGCAGGGAATGCATCTTGTGCTGTGCTCTTAGATTCACCAAGAATGGAGCACTAACTTTAGCAGAAACTTTGAAGAGTCAGGGCCAAATTCAGCAAGAAGATATGTGTCTCCTGAAAAGCGCATAGCGCCCTCACCTCCCACTGACCAAATGGAGCATTTGTAGGTGGTCTGTTGAGAGCATCTGGTGGGCTGGCTCTGGCCTAGGTTTCCAACCACTGTTTCCAAATTGCATCAGTCCCATACATTATCCACAAACGACTGGACCAACTGGGTCTGGCCAGTGAGTTATTGGACACCATGAAGCCAGTAAGATCGCTCCCTGCATCTAAGGTGTAATAAAGTGAATGAAAGGGCCTGCATATCAGAAGATAGGAAAACCTGTTCAGTACCTACGTTTCTACCCCTCAGCACTAGCTGGGATATTGTTACCTTGGGGACTTCTCCCTTAGTGCCTGGGGGCAGTCTTAAGATCCAGAAGTTCCTGTTTCTCAGCAGGTTCTCCAAGTTCTCCAGCCTCCTCTGCAGGAAGTTATTCTCCTGGATCAGAGTTCCCAAAATAGTCCACTTACTCTCCAGCTGGTTACCAAATTCCATCGCTGTCCTCTCACAGTCCGTTAACTTCTTCTCAGTTGTCCCTGTTCTCCCCTCCAGATTCAGTAATCGCGAGGCGTGGGAATTCACCTTCCTCTCCACGGCTTGGATGGCAGCCACTACTGTCCACAAGGAGATCTCTGTCGTGTGATGATGGGCTTCGCTCACGGGAGTTTGTTCGAGAACAGCAGGCGCCTGCTTGCATGAAGAGAAACAAAGTCAGCATCAGGGAAAAACAGCCCAAGATCTGTTTCCCTTCCTGTCCTGAAGCAGATTTGAAATGGAAACCCCACAATGTCTGACTCATATGAAGTGTGGAATATTCATAGACCATTCGATCATCGAGCCTGAGCTCCTGCACACCACAGGCCATTCAGTGTTACCCAATTACCCCGATACTGAGCCAAATAACGAGTGTAGCGGTTCTCACACGGTGGGTTGCAATCCCCTGACTCCGTTTTCATGAGGCTGCCGGGGCTGCAGCCGCTGGCGGCAGCTCCCTGAAGCGGAAGGGAGGGGGGCGGGTTGCCCGGGACCCTGGTGGCTCCAGTCAGCACCACTGACCCAGCCGGGAGCTGGTGTCTTGACACCGTCCCCAAGCCCGCGCTCTGCCCCCCCGGCGGGGACCTACAGCACCCCAGGGTGCCCGTTGCCGGCGGCTCCCCGCAGGTTGAACACAACAGAACGAAGCCCGAACACGAGGGATGGTTTCTCCGGGGCAAGGGAGGCTCCGGCACAGACCCAGAACCTCCCCCGCCGGACCGGGCTGGGCCAGACGGGCGCCCCCGGGAACCGGGCTCCTTCCCTCCAGCGCCGGGGAGCCCGCGGGTAGGACACAGCGCGCGGGGCGGATGTCAAACCCCCGGGCACCGGCCCGGCCGCCCCCGCCCCGGGGCTCAGCCCCCGCCCGGCCGGGCAGCACCGCGCTCCCCGCGGCCCGGCTCCCGGGGCCCAGGCCGGGCGGGGAGAAGCTCCCGGGGCCCGAGGCTCCCCCGCCCGCCGGGCCCTTACCTGGGCAGCGGCCCGCTCGGCCATGGCCCCCCCCGGGCGGGGCTTCTCCAGCGGGCCCGGCCCGGCCGAGCTCCGCTCCCGCTCCGGGCTGGGCAGAGTCCCGGCGCCGCCTCGCCACGGGCCGGCCCCGCTGCCGGGCGGAGCGCAGTGCATGCCGGGAGCGAGCCGCGGCCTCGCCCGCAGAGAGAAGCGCCTGGCGCTGAATCCGCGGGGCCGCTGCGAGCGGACAGCGCCGCCTGCCGGGCGCGGCGGAGAACGCAGCTCTTGGCCTGGAAGGTTCACCCCCAAAGGGCCTGTCCATCCTCCCCTGGGGTGTGAGCCCTCCCCAGCACCAGGGCAGTGATGACCCTGTAACAGTCGGATATTGATTCAGAGATTTTAACCCCCCAGGGCCCATAGGGTCCCCTCGACTGAGCTCCTGTACCAGCCCTTCCATTGCACCCCTTACCTGTGCTGAGCCCAAGCACACCTGTCTGACTAAAGCAGGGGCCAGAAATAAATCCCCTTACCCAACAGCGGGTAAGTAAATACCTGGCCCTGGGGGCAGGGCTCAGGCTGGGCAGTTAAGACAGTTAGATCACACGGCGGGCAAGCCCCTGCCAATTGCCTTTGAAGGGTCACACAGAAGTAGGGTTGCCAACCCTCCAGGAATTAAAGATTATGTCATGTGATGAAATGCTTCCAACCAAAGTTGGCAACTTTACGGAGACGAACAAGGGCTCAGTCCACCCTAGATTTGCTCTTGTGAATAATGGAAAGACTTCAGTGGGGCTACTTCCAAACCCAGCCCTACACAAATAAACCACGTTCTGCAGCATGGTGCCTGGATTCTGCAGCACTTTAGTTTAAATTAAGAAATTACAGGTCAGGTCCTCAGATGGCCTAGAGCAGCCTCGCTCTGTTGACTTCAGGTGAACTAGGGTGAAATACACCCCCTGAGGAGCTGGGCCTAGATTTTGTTAAATGAGCTGAATATGAAATGAACAGTATGAGCAGTACAGGAGCCTGCATGTTATTCATTTTGATACTGAGCACCATTGATGTTGCCCCCACCTTTTCAGCATTCAATAGGCCCTAGATTTTTATATCGACCATGACTCACTGCATCATTGAAGTTGTCTTGAGGGAAAGATTCGGTCAGCTGGGAATTGGAGGATTAGCACGAATGGAGACATTAAAGGCAGTTTGGGACTGTAGGATAAGCACATTAGTTTGATGTTTCTGCTAAAATGAGTAGCAGACACTGATTTTTTCATTTAAATTACCACTGTTAGGATCCAGAGGTAGCACCCTATACAGATGTGTGGGGTGAGTCGTTTCAGACAGTCTGCCAACACAAGAAAGCCACACTGCATGACTTAGGCCAGGTCTACACTACAGACCTATATCAGTAGAACTGTGTCACTCAGGGTGTGAAAAAATCCACCCCCCTGAGCGATGTAATTACACGGACCAACGCCTCACCTCGACAGCGCTATGTTGGCAGGAGAGCTTCTCCCACCCCCATAGCTGCTGTAGGGTGACCAGATGTCCCGATTTTATAGGGACAGTCCTGCTATTTGGGGCTTTTTCTTATATAGGCTCCTATTATCCCCCACCCCCGTCTTGATTTTTCACACTTGCTGTCTGGTCACCCTAAGCTGCTGCCTCTAAAAGGGGAAGTGAATTAACGACACCCATGCGAGAAGCTCACATTGGCGCTAAAGCACTACACGTGAAGACCAGCCCTTAACCTTGGAAACGTGAACTGAGTGGATCTTGGCAATCATGAGACCTGCAGCCATAACTTGAATAAAAAACACCACATTCTGAAACACATGCTCTCTTGGGCTGGTTTTGGATTACCACAGCATTACAAGCATTAACTTTTACCAACTCTCAACTATGATTTCAATAGGACTACTCCTACTTAAAGTTATGCACCTAGACATTATGCTTTATAGATAGTTTCAGGTGCTCATTTTTGCTCTCCGATTTGCAGGTGAGCCATGGTTTTGGATTGAAATGTGCTGCTTCTCATATACTGTCTTGATGACTGAAGTCTGAGACAAAAGAATTGCAGTTCCAGATGAGACCAGTTCTCCATCCACATCCAATGGTCCATCTCTGACAGCAACTAGTACCAGCTCCTTCAGGGGAACAAACAAATTCCATGGTGGAAGCTTCTTCCTAATCCCAGGCAGTTTGTGACAAGTTTCTCCAATGGCACCTTGATCATTGATTGAGGCCTGTAGGCTCAACCATAGTATAAATAATAAATTGGGGGTGGGGGAGAATAAATTCCCTGAAACAAAAGAGTTTAGATCCCTTATATCTTGTTATCCTAATAAGTGTAACTGTGGCTGTTCTCGTTATCTGTATAAGCATTGAATCATGCTTCTGGAACCCTAGTAAGAAACTGGCATTGACAATATCTTGTGGCAGAGAGTTCCACTGGCTCATTATGTGTTGTGTAAAATAGCATTTATTTTTATCAGGTTTAAATTAGTTGCCTTTCAATTTCACTTGATATCCTCTTGCTCTTCTTTATGAGACAGGGAAAACAGGAGCACCCAATTTACCTTCCATGCCATTTAACTCAAATACCAAAAACGGGGGGAAAAGAGCACTATTAAATATTTAGCATTTTTGCTCTTCTAGTTAAGTGCTGACAGAACTCCCAATCTACATCTCTAGCTCTTTCAAAAAGACCTTTATGAAAACAGGGAAGAATAAACTTGATGTCGAGCAGGAAAAAGAAATGTTCTTTGGAAACTTACAAAAATCTTTCAGGTCTGTTGTATACATCACCATAAAGAAACCTAAGAGGGCGCACACCTAATTCTTCTATCCCTTTTGCAATTCACTTTTAGGAATGGTGTGTTTTTACCATAGCCCTCCAAAGAGGCACGTCTGCTTTTTGTAGTCACCACACCCAACCCTCACCACAATGGACAATTATTTTTTGAATCAATATGTTTTATGTCCATTTCACTTTTGTTACAATTGTTTTTAGTAGACGAAATGTCAGACGGACAATATTACATGACAGATTTGTCATCCAGGTTACAAGACAAAGAGGTACAGAAGAAAGGCAGACAAGAGCTTTGCATGGCAAACATATCCATTTCAAGACAATTTGGATGCAGACTATATACAGGCCACCCAGTAATAAAACCAAATTAAGTCTCATATGGTACAAAAAGCAAAAGCAAAATGGTACCCAGCAATAGCAGAGGGGAAAGTAAGTAACCTGGTGTTATTGAAACACCAGTGTGAGTGGAAGGGTGAGGAGGGGTATCAGAAGCAATATACACTTACATAAGAAAAACTGGGCCTTTTCTGTAACTTCACAAACCTGGAATTTCCATGCTCAGAGTATTTATCAAACTGCTCCCAAACGGTAGCATCATCGGGAGAATCGTTGACGCTACCCAAGTTCAGCTTCTCAGTGTTCATAACAGCCCATTATTCCCCGCAAACCATTCATGGTGGGGAAGGATCATCAGCCATTCCCACCAGTGAGCGATGATGGGGTTTAGCTGCCATTATACATGTGAGAAGGCAAGTCCCTATAAAAACCCCACACAGAGAGATGCAAGGAAAAAAAACCTAAACAAACAAAACTCGAGGAGGACAGGCCAGGCACAGCCCTAATGTTGAGATTATCGTCTGAACCTTGGACCAAAAGAAACCTCTTGCTGGCTCTCCTCCAAAATAGAAGGGCTCCGGCGCTGCAGGACAGCAACACCTTCCCACTAGGAGGGCAGGTATTAGGACACAAATCTTGCAGGAACAGCTGATGAGATTTCAGCCCCATTGACTCTGACCTAAACCCTAGCCCTGACTCTGCTCATCGGGACCCCGACCTGCTGCCCCACCAGCCCAGCTCGCAGTGAACGGTGGGGCAAGCTTGTGAACATTCGGTCTGATGCTTTTAGAAGTCATTTATACAGCAAGGAGGCACATATCGATAGCACTGCACAGACCTAGACTCGGACACTGCCCCAGAGTTTACCAGCGAAGTAGGACAAGACACGGCATAGGAAAACCGATTGTGTGTGGGGATAATTGACTGGCAGGAGGAGGAAGGGGCAGGGGTTGCTCGGAGAGGAGAAATGGCTCTGTGCAGATGAGAACAAGGAGACCGCTCCAGAGGCGCAGAGGGGAGCATGATCCTGAGAAGGGGAGGAGTCAGGCAGACCTAGGAAGAAGGATCTGGACTCAGCACTCGGAGGTTTTTCCCATGAAGGTGCCAGGTATTTGCCGAACTGCAGCAGTTAACCCTTTCACGCAGGCAGATTTCTTCAGGCTCTGGCGAGCTAGAGAGCAGGCTTTTACAGCACCTGCCCTTCGGCAGATCCTGCCTCCCCTGCAGCGTCGAGTGAGCAAAGAGGGGGCTGCCGCAGGCACTGCAATCTCGCCTGCTTTAGTCAGCTGGTGCGGAGCAGAGATCAGACGCTCTTCACGGGTTTGGCCAGGGCGCCTGCGGGAGGATGAGATGCCGGGGGAGCAGCCCTTTTAGACTGCTGCCCAACAGGGTCATTTACAATTGGCCAGGGAGAGCCCCACCCCACCCACCCACACTCCAGCCCTAAGGCCGGAAGGAGGTTGTGGGCGCTTTTCCAGCCTACCAAGCGCAGGGATGAACTGGTCTGGACGTAACGCGCTAGTTACGACCTAGTCACCCACCCCACTCCCTGGTGTTTTCCTGGTCTCCAGTCTTTGCCCTGGGGAAGCCTGCTCTGTCTGGTCTGCCCTCTGCTGATCCGGTGGTGCCGTCGTGCCTGGGAAGTCGGCCCTGCACTTTGCACGCTTGCCGGGCGTCCCGGTCTCGTGGCTCTGCAGATGCTTGTGGAAGCTGGCCCTGACCTTGTAGCTCTTCTTGCAGACGGTGCATTGGAACGGCCTCTCCCCAGAGCAGGCTCGCTGGCCATTGGGCAGACGCTGCTTCTGAGCGGAGGTCTCCCCACCCTCAGCGCATTGGCCGGCCTCCGCCCCGGCCTGCAGCCGCTGGCCCGCACAGCGCTCGGCGTGGCAGCTGCAGTCCTTGCTGCGCTCCGTGCAGTCCTGGGGATTCTCCTTCCCGTGGCCCCGCTGGTGTCGGAGGAAACTCCCCTTCAGCCGGAAGCTCTTCCCGCACACAACGTGCTGGAATGGCCTCTCCTCCACGCGGACTTGTCGGTGATTCAGAAGGAACCACTTCCGGCTGTAGGTCTGCTCACAGCCGGTGTATTTGTATGGCCTCTCCCCAGTGTGGCTCGCATAGTGTCGGATGAACTCCGAATGGCACCGGAAGCTCCTGGCACACTCGGTGCACTGATAAGGTCTCTCTCTGGCACGGCTCCTGTGCTGTTTCCCAAAGCTCACTTTCAGCCGGAAGCTCTTCCCACCCTTAGTACACGTGATACACGGCCTCCCTCCCGCGTGGCTTGCCTGATGGACGAGGAGAGGCTTGATGCCACCGAAATCTCTTCCACGTGGAGTCGGCTCCCCCAAGACAATGCCTGCCGGGCTCCTTGGCGGCGTTACAGAGTCACACTGACCCTCCCAGGCTGTTGTATCAACCAGACTCTGGGAAACACTTTCCCCTGAACTTCCCAGGAGCACGTCACGCGGCTCCAAGTCTTCAGGATCTTCCTCATGCTCCTGCACCTCCGTTTTAATCACAATCACCTCATCTGCAGCAATAGAGAGAGAATCAGAGACATCCCTCCCTTGGCCTGGGTGAGCCAGAGAAAGGAAGCCTCAGCTGATTCCGCCATTCAGTGACTCAATGCAGAAAAATAAACGTGTCGGCTTACTGAACTTGGCCGATAAAGTAGACAAGGGGTACAGTGTTCAAAAGAGCCTAGGGGACTTATGAAACTTAGTCCCGTTTTGAAAAGTTACTAGAGACGTTTGAAACTGGGATTTAGGTGCTTTTGAAAATTTTACCCAAGATAAATAATGAGTGCGCGCGCACACGATCTAGGGCCCGATTTTCAAATCAGCAGAGTAACCCCCCTTCCTGCTCAGCACTTCTGAAAATCAGACCATTAGCATCTAAACTGAGAGGAGATTTCTGGCCTGAAAACTTGTCTGTAAACCAGAAGCTTCACACCTTTGGGTGTATGTCAGCGCTGAGTCCAGAAGGTCTAGACAACTGGAGAGCAAAAACGATCTAGTTAAGGTTGTAATTCTGTTCCCATTATAATCCTATTTTCAGAAACTCAGTCTTCAAAAGTTACCCTTTTGCCCTGAAACTTTTCATACACGGTCTGAAACCAAAGGAGATTTCATTTTTCCCCCCTTCCAAAAGTTTGAGTGAGATCTGTCTGGACATTTATGGAAAAAGAGAATTAACCTTCTCAGTTTTGTAATTTTGCTGCTGATATTGGCGCTAAGTAGTATCTTAAAATTGTGGGTCAAATTCTCAGCTGGGATAAATTGTCATTCCTCCCATAGGCACCGACACCATGGGTGCTCCAGGGTGGAGCACCCATGGGGAAAAATTAGTGGGTGCTCTGCACCCACCGGCAGCCAAGCTCTCCGCCCTGCCCCACCTCACCACCTCCTCCGCCTCCTCCCTTGAGCGCGCCACGTCCCCGCTCCTCTGCCTACCTCCCAGCGCTTGCCACCGCCAAACAGCTGTAGCAAGTTCTGGAAGGGAGGGGGGAGGAGCGGGAACATGGCACGCTCAGGGGAGGAGGCAGGGAAGAGGTGGGGCTGGGGTGGGGATTTGGGGAAGGAGTCAGCGGAGACTTTGGGGAAGGGGTTGGAATGGGGGTGGGAGGGGGCAGGGCAAGGGTGGAGTCGGGGCGGGGACGGGGGGGGGGGGTGTCGAGCACCCACCGGTGCCAGTAGAAGTCGGTGCCTATGATTCCTCATTGACCTTGATGGAGCTCCACCAATTTACAACAGCTGAGGATCTAGCCCGTTTCAAATTTCACGTGTGGCTAGTCAGTGAGGAATAACTAACTGCTTAGTACATTTTGGGGGGGGAAAGTTTTAAACAGTAAAAAGTCATAATGCATAAAAAGTGTTTTTTTGTGAACATGCTGTAAAAATGTCTATTAAATAGTTAGTCCGTGATTCAATACAGCTGCAGAGTTTACACTGTGCTACCCTGTCCAATGCTGCTGCTGGGCATTTGATATATTTATTGAGTGCTGCGAACAAACATAACATACGGCGTTGCAAAAACCCGACAGACACGTCTCAATAGCAGCACAGGTAGTTTCTCCCTCCTCCCCTATTTTTTTCCTCTTTTCTGTCTTTTTAAAAGAAAGAAAAAAGAAATTAAATGCAAAATAAATCTTGTGTTAATGCAATGCTAGGCTCACAGTTTTGAACTAAGAACTATGGGTGATGCATAAGTGAAGATTCTGATAATGTTAACTCAGCTACATCATGCGACTGTCAAGCTTAGGAAACAGCATTTCTCTTGTAATAGTTGCCTTTGGACAGTGTCGAGATTGCAAATCGTCTCCTGGATTTGAGGAAAAGAGGATTTCCAGCTGTTATTTCACACCCTATCAAAGTTATTACAATCCATCTCACCTGCGCAGAGCTCTGTATGGATTCGCCTTTCCTCCAACACCTGCATATCCCGCACACTTGGCTCTTCCGCGATGTCCCTCCGGCACGAAGCGTCGCGTGCAGAAGCTGGGCGTCCTGTTCGTGGTAGACAGAGTAACGCATTGCTTTGCTGATCTCCACAAACACTATACAAGGAAATGTAAACTGATCGGAACCCAGTGCTGTTTCTGGGCTGGAGGAGACACGCATTCTGATCAGCTACAAACATTTCACTGAGGATCCAGAGGAAACAAATGCAGAAGGGCTCAGAGCCAGGAGAACTTGGGATGGGTGGAAATCCAAAGGTGACGGCTGCGTTCATAAAGGGGCAGGTGGTACCGATAAGCATGGGCCTAGAAATGGAGCTGTGCAGAACAGCATTGCCCCAGGCTTTGCTTCAGGAGAGCTCCCTGGGAGCACAGAGTCTGCACCAGCCCTTCGGCGGGAGCAGTGTGCACTCACCTCTGTTGCTGGCCAGCCCTGCTGGTAGTGTGGAAGTGGTGGGGGGGAGGGGGCAAGGACCTATGTTATCTCTTTTGGGGGTACAGCTCAATGGGGGACTAGTAGGGAGCAACCTCAGCACCAAGGACTGCAACTGCCAGGATAAGAGCAGGCTCCTTGCACTATAATCTCTTGCTCATCTGTACAGGGACCAGCCAGAGTCTGGGCCAAAGGTTTCACGGGATTTCACTCACTGCTTGGGCAGCTTAGCGCATCACTCACCAGCACTGGGGTCTGTAGAGAGCTCTCCTTCCCCAACGCGTTCCTGATTCTCGGCACCGGACTGTTCCTCTCGTTTAATCCATGATAAAACATCACAGCCGGAGACTGTATAAGTGGTTCATGGAAAGAAGTAATAATAGAGGCTGTGTTTTATTCATACACCTCACTGACTCATTCTTACCAAGCACCTGGTGCGATTTTAATCTGAACAGACACACACAAGGGCTAAACTAGAAATATCATCATGATTGTCCATCCCTTCCTATTAAGTGCTGACATGGGCAGAGATTAGTCCCCATGACAGTTTCACAGAGAAGGGGAGACTTTGGAAAGTGTTATCTCTTGACTATGTAACAAGTGCTTTAGTGCAGCAATGGATGCTGTAGAAATATAAATAGATACGGTAGAAAATGATAAAAGGGCCTAGCTACTCCAGCAATGGACACACTAGAAATACCCAAGATGGACAGGAAATTCTACAATCTGTAGAAGCCAGCAAAGGTGTTGTTGGAAGGTTAGTTTCTCTTCCTTTAAGCTCTGTGGCTATCCAGAGAACACTCACAGAGGTAAGTCCAAAGGTGGGCAACTGGTATAATCACATGTGCAACATTACAGAGCTTTAGGTCATTGTTAAAAATCATTTAGATAGTGCTGCAGACTCTAGACCAGGGGTCGGCAACCTTTCAGAAGTGGTGTGCCGAGTCTTCATGTATTCACTCTAATTTACAGTTTCTCGTGCCAGTAATACATTTTAACCTTTTTAGAAGGTCTCTTTCTATAAGTCTATAATATAAAACTAAACTATCGTTGTATGTAAAGTAAATAAGATTTCAACATGTTTAAGAAGCTTCATTTAAAATGAAATTAAAATGCAGAGGCCCCCGGACTGGTGGCCAGGACCCAGGCAGTGTGAGTGCCACTGAAAATTAGTTCGCGTGCCACCTTTGGCACACGTGCCATAGGTTGCCTACCCCTGCTCTAGACAGCACATCAAACCACGTTGAAGTATTCAGATTCATAGATTTTTCAATGCCAGAAGGGACCATTATATCTTGCCTGACCTCCTGCATAATGCAGGCCAAAGAAAATCACCCAACAATTTCTGCATCGAGCCCTAACTTTGGTTTGAACTACACACTGGCAAAAGGGAAGGTATAGGCGACCTTGGTGATACAAAAGACAATATGTAGGTATATACATGCACATGCTAAATGGCACAGGTATAGATAAGGAGATAGTATTATACATATGGCTTGATGCTATCAGTACAGAGTGGGAGTATTACTAATGCCTTAACTAAATTAGAAGGTACTGTACAGGTATATATAAGGAGAGGTTGAATTGGGTCGGTCTGTAGTGGCTACGACAGCCTGCCCACATTTCCTGGTTGCTGTTACCTTGTGCTCCAGAATCTAAGCTTTCATTTAAAATAAATAAATAAATAAATAAATCTGGCACTTATGGTTGCATGCTGACTGAATTTAATCAACACAATTATATCTGCTTGAGTGTGCAAACAGCTTGAAACAATAGCTCGGAAAGATACACACTGCTTCTATTCAAATTGATAAGGTGTTGCCTCAGGAGCCTACTGATGGCAACTGAACTCCCAACATTTTAAACTTTCACAGCTGATCGAAGCTCACAAGGAAAAAATAGGGGAAGTTTCACGTAATGAACTGAGTCATCCATTGTGGAGTCACAAAACGGCAAAGCGGAGGTTGGAAGTGGGTCCTGGGAAGAATCCCACCACTTTTTTCATCTCTGATCACACTGTGCAAGCGGGTATAAGGAGATGGGTATTTGGAGGTAAATATTTCTACCCGTTATCCTGCATTTTGACAGAAGATCAATAACTTTACATTTAACATGTTTGATAGAAGGAGTGTGGTAAGTGCATGCTGTTAGGCAGTGGTAGAAAGCTGGCATTAGATACTGGATACTGTAAATTGAGTTAGATCTGATTACTCCTTCACCATTACCTTCATTTTGCTGTCAATCAACGTGTCTATTTCAGAGGCATTTATTTTACCCCACTGATATGAACGTCTCTCACTTTTTCCTCTTCACTAACTCACAACTCCAAGCGTCGTTTGAGAACAGCTGTTCAGCAGGCGACCAAGGAATTGATTTGGTCTGACTCTGGCTGTTCCAACAGCTTTAATTTCTTTTAGTTGTTGAGGCCCAAATGTGAGTCACTGTCGAGTCGCAAGAGCAGCTAACCAACCAAAAATAATGTAAGTCGGAAAATGTGGTTTATCTTGTTACTGTTGCATTCAATTGATGTCTGGCCTGGGCAGAATTGCCAGCTTTTTACTTCACTCACCCCTGTGTAGCGGGACAGCACAAGCCCAATGGGACTCACGGGATGTCTAGCCTTTGTGCAGGTGCCCTGTCTGAAGAGGTGAATTTTACCCTTTGGAATGGTTTCAATCCATTACTGACCTGTGCTGGGGTCTGCAGGGACACCTCTTTCCCTAGCATCGCCCTGTTCCCCGACACACAGCTCTGCGCCTTGTTCGGTCTGGCACAACCGGCCAGGTGCAGCAACGGGAGAGTCTGCTCGGCGGGGAGGGGGAGGAAAGAGAGAGAATTCCATTATGTTTATCGAATATCTGTTTAGCTGCTGGCAACACGTTACAATGTCTGAAAGCTAGAACCACCGAGGTTCACAAGAACTTTGGTTCTCGCTTTGTCCTTCCCGTGCTCTTTCTAAATTACTGTATTTTAATTCATTACTCACGGACACACGGTTCAATAGAGATTTTCCTTTCTCCAGAGTCCTGCGGATCCCCAATATACGGCTCCTCCCCTCGCTCTATCCGGGACAGGATGTCAGGTTTAGAAACAGCATAGTCTGTTCATGGGAGAGGATATTAGGTGGGATATGGTAGGATGTTTTATTCAGATCAGTTACACAAGGATTAAAAGAATCCTTTCAACTGCGATATTCATTAGTTATTTAAAAAAAAAATCACATTTATAACAAATCAGTTTCAATGAAAAGTAGAACCTGGTTTACTTAAACATCGTCTAGTGAGGGGCCAATCCTGCAGGTGCTTACTGCCAAGCACAGGACTTATTGCTGAGAGTAGGCCCATTAACTCCCCCAGTCATCGCTGTCATTACCTGCAATATAGGAGCACCTAGAGCAGGGGTCGGCAACCTTTCAGAAGTGGGGTGCCGAGTGTTCATTTATTCACTCTAATGTAAGGTTTCGCGTGCCAGTCATACATTTTAACGTTTTTAGAAGGTCTCTTTCTATAAGTCTATAATATATAACTAAACTATTGTTGTATGTAAAGTAAATAAGGTTTTTAAAACGTTTAAGAAGCTTCATTTAAAATTAAATTAAAATGCAGAGCCCCCCGGACCGGTGGCCAGGACCCGGGCAGTGTGAGTGCCACTGAAAATCAGCTCGCGTGCTGCCTTCGGCACCCGTGCCATAGGTTGCCTACCCCTGACCTAGAGGCTCCAAACAAGATCAGGGCCCCATTGTCTCTACTGCCCAAACGCTGGTTCTTTTCGCTCCCCATGTTATGGATAATGAGGCTGGGACGACTAGCCTGGATTCATCATCCAAACTGCTGACACTGCTCCAGAGAGGCCAGATTCCGGGGAAGATCTTGGAAGCTCTTTCACTGGAGGAGGTTCATTCTATGTTCTCCTTTGGGAATGACTGGTCATTTCGAGGCTTGACGCCAGAGCCTGAGTTGGACTGTGGGATGGTGTTTACTGTGGGGGATGTGAAGAGATCATTCAACACCCTCCTCCTCTGTTCCTAGCAGGGGCTGTGAGTTGGACTCTAAGTTGGTTCCAAGCGTTCTTTACACCATACAGTCATTTGACCCAGGGGGAAAGGGTCCCTATATGGAAGAGTTATTGTATGTCAATACAGCATATTACTCAAGAACAGAGCAACTCCACAGGGATTGACGCATGCTCATCGCATCACAGCTACGCTGTTGAGGATGGAGGACACCAGAATGCCAAAGCAGCTGTGGAATGGAAAACTGGAAGTGGGTAACCGTGCACGAGGCAGCCAGAAGAAACGCTTCAAGGACACACTGCAGCATAATCTGAAGCAGTGCAACATTGCAGCTGGGAGTTGTCAGCAATAGACAGATCGCGCTGGCGAGTAATCAGGGATGGGGTTACTCAGATCCCGATCCTGAGGTGCTGAGTCATACAGAGCAGCAGATTCAGCAGGCACAGAGTGTAATCCCTTCCTCAATACTGAGCTACAGATGCCCTTGATGCGGAAAGGACTGACACTCTCACATCAGCCTTTTCGACCCCAACGTAACACTGTCATCAGCATCATCTTTGGTCACCAAGGGCAACAACAATTCCTCAAGAACGGTGAATTTTAATTAGCTATTCTGTCCCTGTCTACACAAAATCAGCCATGCTGGGGGGAAACCCACAATGCCAGTTAAAGCACTGTTCCTTCTCCAGTGCAGACGGGATCCTCAGTGCTAACTGGTTTATGCTTCCCCTGGATCTGCAGGAGGAAGTGCTCCTGCTTGGGGTTTTATTACCCTGGACTTAACTCTTCAGTTGTTTCTCTTTGGAGAGATTTTGCATCAACAGCGGACATGGAAACTAGCAACTTTCTGTATCTAGATTGAACTTGAACATGTAGATCCCACTGTTCTTCTAGTATGGGATAAGAGGAAGTGGTGGCCCTAGGCCCAATGGTGTATATTTTGGTACTTCTTCCACAGGAGGATGTGAGGAACTTGAGCTTTCATAAACATCTGGAAGACTAATCGCATCGGCCCAGCAAAAATCAAAGGAACCGTGAGCGGGAGGAAATCCAGTCCATGAAAGATCTCACCACTTCTAAGAAAGGAGTGAAAACTGATCCTTACCCAGTGAGATCAGGGTCTCATAATTCCCCTTCATCGTATTCTTGTAAAGCTCCTTCTGCCATTCATTCAAGCTTTTCCATTCCTGCTCATTGAAATAGACCGAGATGTCATCAAATGTCACCGGCACCTGAAATCACAAGGGGGAGACACTCACCACCTTCTGATTCTGTCACACCCACCTTTTTATTTTAACTCTAAGAATGTTTTAAAGTTAATTTAATTTGAGTTTAGCCACAATCAAGATACTATGGGCCAGATATTCAGCTAGTATAAATCAGCAATACTCCACTGACTTCAAAGCAGCTATTCCTAGTTACACTAGCTGAGGATCTGGCCCCATACAGGGGTCAGAGTTTGCAGCTTGACATTGTTATTATTTAACATGACAGTAGGTCCCAGAGGCCCCAGTCAAGATCCATCTCTATTGTCCTAGGTGCAGAAAAACGTGAGAAGCAGAGAGTTTATAACAGATTATCTTTGAACATGCAGATTTAGGGAAATGTTGGATTGCAAACATTGCAGTTTGGGAGTCTTCTGAATCTGGGGTTTTGTTCTGTACATTATAGCAACAGGATGCTTAAAACCAGAGCTTTGGTTCATGCCCATCTCTAAATTACCGGTAATTGTTCCTAAAAGCAAATCTAACATTCAACTCCTCTATTAATTCACAGAGCAAGCAATGGCACCCCCATCTTTACTGTCATCTGGAAGGATCACATTTAAAGAACAGGGTCGTTCCGTGTCTGCAGCCCAGTCAGACATTGGCTTTTTCATCTGCCAACCGGGGGACCAGTTAGTGCCAGTGGTTTCCGTGATTGGATGCCTGTCTGCAGAGAATGTCTGAGCCCATAACTCTCATGCAGGATAATGGGAGTTTAATCAAATAAAAATGATTTACTTTGCAATCTGCAGCTTAAGCATCTTTGATTTTCCAATGAGAAGGGTCTAACTAACATTGACTGAATTTGACTGAACAGCTCCAAGGAACCATAATCAGCTGACAGGCACAGTAAATGCCCATCAATAAGGTGCATTGAGCACATATGAATGGATTGTTTTCACCGTGTTGGAATTTCATAACATTACATTTGAGTAACACGGACGTTAACCGATCTAGGCAGTTCCCATTTGCACCCCTCTGTTCATGGGTTCATCTATACAATTCTCTCCCAGGTGCAGCAAAGTTTCTGAAGGCACACTGACAAATAGACAGGAAAGCAAACCAGAGAGAGGCAAAGTTAGGGTTTCACACACACAAGAAAAGTTTGAGTGTGGAAAATCCAACCTCTTTCAGGCTGGTAGGCTCATTAAAATCGCTCAACTGGTCTCTGGGATGAGAGGGTAACATTTTGAAATGCACAGGCCCAGGGGGCTCTGCCTGTGAGACGTGCAGAGTGCTGCAGAGGAAGGCTCTCAAATGGCAAAGAGGCAGCGGGGAAAGTCGAAAACTGAAAAGGGCAGGTCAGAGCAGACAAGAAGGCTAGTCCAGTGGTTACAACGCTAGCCAGGGTTCAATTCCTGTTCTTCCATGAATATTCTGTGGAACCTTGGACAAATCTCAGTCTCTCTGTGCCTGAGATTTACACCTGGGGATTATAGCACTGCTCGACCTCACAGGGGTGTTGCGAGGATAAATACATTAAAACCTGGAGAGGCACTCTCATCCAGGGCCTAAAACAGACAGACAGTGGGGGTTCCTTCTCCCTTCTCTGGCTATGAACTTTGGGCTTCTGTGCTTTCCTTAAGCTGGAGAGGTTTTTCCAGATGTTAGATTTATTCTTCCATTCCCTCCTCTTTCCCACCAACTGCTCCCACCAGCATGAGAAGGGCGTGGGGTGAAAGTTGTCTAACTAGTTCTGATCAGCGTGGCGATTGGCTCGAAAAACCCTCTGAAGCCCCATCAAATCTGAGCACTTTAGAACAGTGAAGACAGAGATTGGATGGGGAAAAAGAACGGGCCTGTGAAAAAAATCCCTTGTGTATCTGGTAATAGAAGGGACTTACTTAATAAATCTTTTAACATGGTACGGCCCCTTCCATATGAAGCACTAAAAATGCTTTACTAATACTGGTGGCTTAAGCCTCAGGTACCCCTGTGCAGGAGGTAAATATCATCCCCATTTTAAAGATGAGGCTCAGAAAAGTTAAGAGGCATATCCAAGCTCACACAGGAAGTTTGCGGCACAGCTGGGAAATGAATCATAGAATTATAGCAGGGTAGGGCTGGAAGGGACTCGGTAGGTCATCTAGTCCAGTCCCTTGCACTCAAGGCAGGACTAAATAATAACTAGACCCAGATCTCGATTCCCAGACCTGTGCACTAACTACAAGACCATCCCTTCTACTCTATGCTGACTTCCGCCTCCTTAGTGCTAGTTGAGACATGCTGCTACAATGCTTATTTTCCTAGCTTTGACCATGTCACCCCCTTCTCTGCATCCCTCCACTGCCCATCACGTCAACAAGAAATGTCTCCTTGTCTGTATCTCCCGTTCCATCTCGTCCGATACTTCTATTGTAGATTCCTTGGGTAGGGACTGTCTTTTTGTTCTGAGTTTGTACAGCACCTAGCACAGTAGGGCCCTGGTCCGTGACTGGGGCTCTTACCACCATTCAGATAATACTAGTTACCTTGGGCACCTCCCCATTAGTGCCTGGGGGGAGCCTCAGGATCCAGAAGTTCCTGTTCTTCAGCAGGTTCTCCATGTTCTCCAGCCTCCTCTGCAGCAGCCCGTACTCCTGGATCAGAGTTCCCAGCACGGCCCACTTACTCTCCAGCTGGTTCCCAAACTCCACTACAGTTTTCTCACAGCCTATTAGTTTTTTTTCAGCCATCCACATTCTCCCTTCCAGACCCAGCAACCTCGTGGCATGAGAATCTAATTTCCTCTCAACAGCTTGGACGGCGGCTAATACAGTCTGAAGGGAAGCCTCTGCACTTGGTGATGGTGTTTCTTGTACAGATGTTTGCTCAGGGAGGACCGGTGGATGTAAGGCGGCATGGGGCTGTGGTTCCACCTCCCATTCATCAGCCTAGTTCAAGGACAGAAAATGAAAACAGAGTTGAGGTCACGTTTCCTATCGGCAAAGTTAGCTACAAAGAAACAGGACAAGCAGCCGCTCACATGCAACAGGCCGCCCAGACTGTTCAAGGGTTGCATCTTTATCATCATCATCATCATCGGCTCACATTCCAGAAGTGATGGTTAAAAAGCTGCTGACATTTTCATTATAATCCTCATTTATAAGGGTCAATGGGAATGGCATTGAACTGAAATGTCCCATGCATCTCGGGTTTTGTCCTAATTTGTTTGAGGAAAACTGCAATATAAGGCAAGAGCTTTTCTAATCACGTTCATTTACAAACAAGAGTCAATCACAACAACAGTCTTATGAGAAGAGAATGAATGAGCATGGCATGAAGTCTCCTTGCCACAGGGCCCCAGAGACTCCCAGGGGATGTCCGCACTGGAGCTGGAGGGGGAATTCCCTGCGCAAACAGAGATACTGGTGCTAGCTCTAGAGAAGCGAAGTGTCAGCAGAGAGTGGCAGGAAGCGCTAGCCGTTCTGAGGACACACGGCCCGAGTCCAGCAGCGCACACTCCGGGCGGCTCGCCTCTCCCACTGCTCGCACCACCACAACTGTGCTCTATTTGTAGCACGTTCACTCGATCAGAGCTAGTGCAAATACGCCTCCTTAAAATGGACACAACCAACGCGAAGTGTGGACATACCCAGGGCCGGCTCCGGGCACCAGCTTAACAAGCAGGTGCTTGGGGTGGCCTCTCGGGAGAGGGGCGGCATGTCCAGGTATTCGGCGGCAATTCGGCGGAGGGTCCCTCACTCCCGCTCGGAGCGAAGGACCTCCCGCCGAATTGCCGCCGCAGATCGCAGCTTTTTGTTTTGTTTTGTTTTTTTGGCTGCCTGGGGCGGCAAAAACCCTGGAGCCAGCGCTGGACATACCCTGGGCCTCTTGCTCTCTCTTATGGCCCATCGGCGCACCAACATTTATCCCGTCAGGAGATGGGGTTATATCCCAGCAGTGACCAGACGGGATGGGAACAAACTAACTGTACAAACTCGGTGCTACAGTCTGTACACACTTAAATCTCACAACACCCCAGGTAGGTAGGTAAGTACCCTTATCTCCAGCATTTAGAAACGTTAAGCACCTTGCACACGGGCATAGAGTAAACGTGTCTGGACCAACATTTGAATCCACGTCCCCTTCTTCTCCTCATGTCCTTATCACTAACTTGAGGTTTTTCCAGAACCATCCCCAAACAATACCTAATGTCCTAGACCACTGTGCTTCCTAGGCAAATCATTTCACGGTGTCCTAGTTTTCCCCTCGGTAAAATGGGGTATTAAAATCTGAATGCACACAGGATTTGAGATCTCCTCAGTCATCAAACTTACTTGGCTTCCTAAATAAAGCAGGATTATCACTGTTTTTACAGATGGGAAAACTGAGACCTGCTGGGGATAAGAAACTTGCCTCAAGAGCATTGTGGTCCAGCAGTTTAAATACAGGCGTGAGCACCAGGAGAGCTAGGTGTGTGAGAGCATGAACCTCCATTTATCACCTTCCCAATCAGACAGAAGACTGCAGTGAACCCTGCTTATAAAGCACTAGAGAAGTGTAAAGCATTATTAAGGCCAGTCAGTAGCAGACATGGAAATAGGGTTCAGGGGTCACAGGTCTGTGCTCATTTCTCTAGGCCTGCAGAGATCCTCCAGGTTGAAGTTTCATTCACCTCTTTTGTCTCAACCAACTTTTCTCAAAAAAACAAAAAAAACCCGCTACATTTTTGCCGAAGTTTCCCAAAATCTAAAACCAGCTAATTCCACGTAAAGTTTGGCAACAAATATTCACCCAGTTCTAATCCCAATACTTTGAATTTCCCTTGGAGGATCTCAAAGCAATTTACCAATACAGACACATTAAGACTCATAACCACCCCAGGGAGGCATAAGTATTATTCCCCATGTAGAGACAGAGAAACTGAGGTTAAGTGGCCTGTCCAAAAATCACATAGCAAGTCAGTACAGAAGTGGGAACAGAAACCATGACTCCTGGCACTCAATCCTTTGCTTCAGCCATGAATCTGTTCTTCCTCTCAATATAAACACATAGTGTTATTTATCAACCAACATTTAGGTACCTCTTGGATGATTTTTTTCCGGAAGGCTCCTCTTCCTTTTGGTTGCGATAGGGACTGTGGGTTCCCGTTCGGGCAGACGTTCAGAGTCGGAACCGCTGTTTTGGTTAGAAGCAACCGCTTTCCAAATTCTAATTTTTTTTGCGTCACACTTGAAATGTCAAAACACTCATCCGTGAAGTGCGCGGAGCAGATCAGCGAGCGGTCGTGTCCCCCTCTCCAGTCTGCTCTCTTCATCCGAACAAATCTGTCCCAAAGGCTCCTAACGTGAGGGTCTTTTGGAAATTTGAACAAGGATACACCGTCTTGGGTGGTGTTGGAACACCTGGCCACTACGCAGCGGGCTGGCATGGTTTGTAACCTCAAATGTTACTACGTTACAATGTCACTAGCAGGCAAGTTCTAGAGATTCCTCCAGCTGATCTGTTAGGAAAGAGACTTCAAAGGTTTCTAAGTAGCTCTGGGAGTTGGTTGCATCCCTTGTCTCCTAGTACAGTTCTTACACTGTAGCTGTTCAGTGTAATGCTCAGAATCCAAACAAGCGAGAACACCCCCTTCTTCAAACTCCTTGGCTTTTTATTTGAATGACACCTAAAAAGCAGAGAGAAAACCCTCTCATGCACATAACTATAATGATGTTGTGTAGCCACACCAGGTGCATGTAAATATTCAGTTACTTATTTTAAATACAAAATTATGCAATGCTTTATGAGCCTGGTTTTGAAAAAGTTAGGTGTGGAACTGCACATACAAAATGAGTGCACAATGACACACACACAGTCCAGGTAACTGCACATGCATATGCCTGGTTCTGGTCATTTCCATTCATTTCCCAGACCTGAAGAAGAGCTCTGGCTGGCTCAAAAGCTTGTCTCTCTCACTAGGGTGACCAGACAGCAAGTGTGAAAAATTGGGACAGGGGGTGGGGGGTAATAGGAGTCTATATAAGAAAAAGACCCAAAAATCAGGACTGTCCCTATAAAATCAGGACATCTGGTCACCCTCTCTCTCACCAACAGAAGCTGGTCCAATAAAAGATATTACTGCACCCACCTTGTCTCTCTAATATCCTGGGACCAACACGGCTACAACTACACTGTACACAACATTGGCAGTTACGCAATTGTGCACACAATCATAACTGCATGCGAAACTTGCACATCTAAAAGTTTTCAACATTGGGCCCAACCTCTTCAAACTACTGTGCTCCTCCCCTACCAATCAAGAGTCTTTCATCCCTGCACATCAAAGCACTTTAAGGACAATTAACGCATTTTCAAAATCCTTCTGTGAGAAATAAGAATCTATCCCCACGCCCAGTTTACAGCTTGTGTGTGCCAGGCTGTCAGGGATGAAATGACCAGTGCTTCATTTGTGCCGGGGCTTGCCAGAGCTGAGCCCTGGCACCTCTAGGCTTGGCAGTTCCTAGTCCGAGCATCTCTGTCCTCGCCACGTCAGTTATGAAAGTCAAAACATTGCTTGAGCCCCGGCACCTATTTGCTTGAGCCCCGGCACCGCTTTCATTACAAATTAAGCCCTGGAAATCACTCGCCCAAGTCAGGAGCAGAGTCCGAAATAGAATCCAGGCTGCTGGACATTAGGTAACACACGGACACTGGGTAAAGCGATGCTGGTGCGCTGTTCACACCCTCTGCAGCCGCCAGGCCCTGACTACCACCCTCCTGCACAAGCGCCAAAGCCCACCTGAGGCAGGTGAGCGGAGGAGCTAACCTAGAGTAGAGGCATTTCCTTGCTGGCCTCCCCCCTGCCCTGCCCGGCTACACGGGGAGTGGCAGTGCCAGGCAGCGGGGGGGTAGCTGCGCCCAGGGGCCCACAGCCCTACGCCCCCCAGGGAAAGGGCAGCTCCCCCCCGGCCCACGGGGTCCCGAGCCAGGCACCGGGGCTACGTACCGCAGCGCCCCAGCTCCGGGCCCTTACCTGGGCAGCGGCCCGCTCGGCCATGGCCCCCCCGGGCGGGGCTTCTCCAGCGGGCCCGGCCCGGCCGAGCTCCGCTCCCGCTCCGGGCTGGGCAGAGTCCCGGCGCCGCCTCGCCACGGGCCGGCCCCGCTGCCGGGCGGAGCAGAGCGAGCGCAGCCGGGAGGGAGGGAGCCGCGGCCTGGCTGCCGGGGCCCGGGAGCGGCGGGGAGGAGCCGCGCGGGGCGGCAGCGGCAGCGGCCCCTGGTGGAGGAAACTCGGCACCGGACGCGGCTGCCGCTTTGTTGCCCTGGAACTTTTGCTAGCGGGTGTCACACACGTGTCAACACGTCTTCAAAGCGGGGACGGGGACGGGCCACCCTAGGGGCAAAGCCAGGACATAATGGGCGGCTCCTTTAACTGAGGGACTCCGCTCACCCTCCGTGCAGGTGAGAGTTTTAGCACCGGTGGGTAACAGGATAAAGGGCCCCCCTCCCCCCTCCGACAGTCTCTGTCAGCCTGAACCCCGCACAGCTAGTGAGTCTCCCCCGTGCTCTTCTCTCCTCCCACCCATGAGCCATGGCCTCCAGCCCACAGCCCGAATCCAGGGCCGTTTGGAGCCTTTGGGGATCTGGGCCCTACTCAGGGGGGCTGAGAGCCATGGAACCAAACTGTAAACCCTGGGTATGATGGAAACCACTTCCAGCCAGGGGGTGCAGTACCACCTATGGCCCTACTCCTCCTTTCCCCTTCTCTCCCGGCTCTCACCCTCCCGCTCCCCGTTTTTCTCCTGCCACACCCATCCACTCTCCAGNACACCGTCTTGGGTGGTGTTGGAACACCTGGCCACTACGCAGCGGGCTGGCATGGTTTGTAACCTCAAATGTTACTACGTTACAATGTCACTAGCAGGCAAGTTCTAGAGATTCCTCCAGCTGATCTGTTAGGAAAGAGACTTCAAAGGTTTCTAAGTAGCTCTGGGAGTTGGTTGCATCCCTTGTCTCCTAGTACAGTTCTTACACTGTAGCTGTTCAGTGTAATGCTCAGAATCCAAACAAGCGAGAACACCCCCTTCTTCAAACTCCTTGGCTTTTTATTTGAATGACACCTAAAAAGCAGAGAGAAAACCCTCTCATGCACATAACTATAATGATGTTGTGTAGCCACACCAGGTGCATGTAAATATTCAGTTACTTATTTTAAATACAAAATTATGCAATGCTTTATGAGCCTGGTTTTGAAAAAGTTAGGTGTGGAACTGCACATACAAAATGAGTGCACAATGACACACACACAGTCCAGGTAACTGCACATGCATATGCCTGGTTCTGGTCATTTCCATTTATTTCCCAGACCTGAAGAAGAGCTCTGGCTGGCTCAAAAGCTTGTCTCTCTCACTAGGGTGACCAGACAGCAAGTGTGAAAAATTGGGACAGGGGGTGGGGGGTAATAGGAGTCTATATAAGAAAAAGACCCAAAAATCAGGACTGTCCCTATAAAATCAGGACATCTGGTCACCCTCTCTCTCACCAACAGAAGCTGGTCCAATAAAAGATATTACTGCACCCACCTTGTCTCTCTAATATCCTGGGACCAACACGGCTACAACTACACTGTACACAACATTGGCAGTTACGCAATTGTGCACACAATCATAACTGCATGCGAAACTTGCACATCTAAAAGTTTTCAACATTGGGCCCAACCTCTTCAAACTACTGTGCTCCTCCCCTACCAATCAAGAGTCTTTCATCCCTGCACATCAAAGCACTTTAAGGACAATTAACGCATTTTCAAAATCCTTCTGTGAGAAATAAGAATCTATCCCCACGCCCAGTTTACAGCTTGTGTGTGCCAGGCTGTCAGGGATGAAATGACCAGTGCTTCATTTGTGCCGGGGCTTGCCAGAGCTGAGCCCTGGCACCTCTAGGCTTGGCAGTTCCTAGTCCGAGCATCTCTGTCCTCGCCACGTCAGTTATGAAAGTCAAAACATTGCTTAAGCCCCGGCACCGCTTTCATTACAAATTAAGCCCTGGAAATCACTCGCCCAAGTCAGGAGCAGAGTCCGAAATAGAATCCAGGCTGCTGGACATTAGGTAACACACGGACACTGGGTAAAGCGATGCTGGTGCCCTGTTCACACCCTCTGCAGCCGCCAGGCCCTGACTACCACCCTCCTGCACAAGCGCCAAAGCCCACCTGAGGCAGGTGAGCGGAGGAGCTAACCTGGAGTCGAGGCATTTCCTTGCTGGCCTCCCCCCTGCCCTGCCCGGCTACACGGGGAGTGGCAGTGCCAGGCAGCGGGGGGGTAGCTGCGCCCAGGGGCCCACAGCCCTACACCCCCCAGGGAAAGGGCAGCTCCCCCCCGGCCCACGGGGTCCCGAGCCAGGCACCGAGGCTACGTACCGCAGCGCCCCAGCGCCGGGCCCTTACCTGGGCAGCGGCCCGCTCGGCCATGGCCCCCCCGGGCGGGGCTTCTCCAGCGGGCCCGGCCCGGCCGAGCTCCGCTCCCGCTCCGGGCTGGGCAGAGTCCCGGCGCCGCCTCGCCACGGGCCGGCCCCGCTGCCGGGCGGAGCAGAGCGAGCGCAGCCGGGAGGGAGGGAGCCGCGGCCTGGCTGCCGGGGCCCGGGAGCGGCGGGGAGGAGCCGAGCGGGGCGGCAGCGGCAGCGGCCCCTGGTGGAGGAAACTCGGCACCGGACGCGGCTGCCGCTTTGTTGCCCTGGAACTTTTGCTAGCGGGTGTCACACACGTGTCAACACGTCTTCAAAGCGGGGACGGGGACGGGCCACCCTAGGGGCAAAGCCAGGACATAATGGGCGGCTCCTTTAACTGAGGGACTCCGCTCACCCTCCGTGCAGGTGAGAGTTTTAGCACCGGTGGGTGACAGGATAAAGGGCTCCCCTCCCCCCTCCGACAGTCTCTGTCAGCCTGAACCCCGCACAGCTAGTGAGTCTCCCCCGTGCTCTTCTCTCCTCCCACCCATGAGCCATGGCCTCCAGCCCACAGCCCGAATCCAGGGCCGTTTGGAGCCTTTGGGGATCTGGGCCCTACTCAGGGGGGCTGAGAGCCATGGAACCAAACTGTAAACCCTGGGTATGATGGAAACCACTTCCAGCCAGGGGGTGCAGTACCACCTATGGCCCTACTCCTCCTTTCCCCTTCTCTCCCGGCTCTCACCCTCCCGCTCCCCGTTTTTCTCCTGCCACACCCATCCACTCTCCAGCCTTGGTTTCCCTTCGCTCCAGCCCCAGCAACAGGCTCCCTTGTGGGTAATTTGCTAGACCAGGGGTCGGCAACCTTTCAGAAGTGGTGTGCCGAGTCTTCATGTATTCACTCTGATTTAAGGTTTCGTGTGCCAGTCATACATTTTAACGTTTTTAGAAGGTCTCTTTCTACAAGTTTATAATATATAACTAAACTATTGTTGTATGTCAAGTAAATAAGGTTTTTAAAATGTTTAAGAAGCTTCATTTAAAATTAAATTAAAATGCAGAGCCCCCCGGCCCGGTGGCCAGGACCCGGGCAGTGTGAGTGCCACTGAAAATCAGCTCGCGTGCTGCCTTCGGCACGAGTGCCATAGGTTGCCTACCCCTGGGATAGAGGCACCAGTGTAAATGGACAGCTGCATTCCACACCCACCGAGGCTTCTGAGGGGCCTGCAGGTGTCACATCAACAGGTGAATACAACAAATGAGCGGATGGGTCGGTGGAGAAAGCACAAGGTAACAGTGAGAAGTTTATCATCAGTGGAACTAGCAGCAGTTGCAGCGTATCAGCCATTGTCATGTAGTTTGTAAGCAGCACAGCATGGGTGAGTTTTAATTACTTTTTTAAAAAACCCTTGCTGCACTCCAATAGATTTCAGATCTGCTTGGACCTACTTGATTGTTAAAACACTCCCTGCTCGTGTCCTCTGCAGTTTGGACTATGGGGTAGGTGGTCATGTGTTTAACATCACCCTCACTTCAAATGTTTCTTTAGTGAAAAAATGGCTAATCTTAATAGTGCGAAATAGCCCAACTAAGGTATATTTAGCAGATGACTGCAGCAAAATAGTGCATGTACAGATGCACTGAAAATACAATTGAAAGGCAGCACAGCATATATGCCAGTTCTGATTCAGATCAGAGTTCACATTGCAGCCATCCAGCAATTGATTGGCAAATCTTAATTGAAATAAACTGGTTATACTTATTAGCCTGAAGCAGTATGTTGCTCCCATGACATGCTTCCGTCCACAATGTTTCATGTTTATTACAAAACAGGCACAATTCCAATTTATACTTTCCATGTTTTGCATCAGGAAGAAACAAGACAAAGTATATTCCAAAGCCCTAAATGTCTAGGTGAGATCTTTACTGTCCTTTAGAAGGAAGTAATACTTAGGGATAGCAGAAATCACTTTATACAAAGTTAAAATCAAATGCTTCAAAGACAAAGGTTATTAAAAAGCGACAAAAGATTTCTGTGGCACCTTTTAGACTAACAGATGTATTGGAGCATAAGCTTTCGTGGGTGAATACCCACTTCGTCGGATGCATGTCATTAAATATACCAACCACTCATTCACTATGTTAAAACAGTTTAAGGGATAATCTCCATTAGCTCTGAATGGGCTGATGAGGTCCCATATATTTCCTTATTTTCTGTTAGGTCCGATGAAGTCTCTGCTCTCCGTGTATCAAGATACAGGTTATCACCATAGTGGAGTCTTAGCTTACTGGGCTATATTAACATTATGCTTACCCATAGATTGTCAGAAGGAGTGTATGACAAGAAAAAATTGTATTGTGGTCATTTACAGGTTATTTAAAAGTAAGTGTATAGTGCAAGTGAATGAATATTTTCCACCGTTGCTCAAGTGAGATGCACAACAGATTACAGTTCCAGGTCAGGTTCTTTCAACCAGCTCTGCTCTTGTTTTAGGAATATGACAAGCCCTTTTAGAGGCAAGTGGATCCACTTTGGGATCTCTCATGAATATTTCTAGTAGCCAGTATTCAAAAAATAATATAGGATCCTCAGTGTTCATTTGATGTTCTCAGGATCTCAATTTTATTGCTTAGTAGGTTGTGATATTTCACTATCCGGTGTATCATGCAAGAAGTATTTAGTTTTGCTGTTGAATTCTTTCAGTATTTATTTTTTTGCAAAGCACAAACAGAGAGAGTTCTGGTTTGGCCTTACACACATTTAGTTTACTTAGCAAGCTCGTCAAACTTTGAATCCTGAATGGCTACTGCTGCTTGCATGTTGTCAGATAGTCTGTGGCTAGCCTCTGGCATTGCCACCAAAGAGATCTGTTGTGTAGTGTCCTGAATTGGGCAGGAGTTTCCGGATGGCTGGTTCCTTTAGTTATGAGTGCAACTTGCACAGCGGGAAAGTCCTTCACAGTCTCTGGATTTTATTCACAGATTGTAAAGTCAATTGTGATCATCTAGTCTGACCACCTATATTCCACTACAGGATTTCCCTGAATTAACTTCTGTTTCACGTACAGCAGCTCTTTTAGAAAAACATCCAATCTTGATTTTAAAATTGCCAGTGATGGAGAATTCAACTACAACACTTGATAAATTGTTCTAATGGCTAATCACCCTCACTGTTAAAAATTAGTGCCTTATTTCTAGTCTGAATTTGTCTAGCTTCAACTTCCAGCCACTGGATCTTGTTACACCTTTGGCTCCTATAATCATAGAACCACAGGGTCAGAACAGACCGCAAGGGTCATCTAGTCTAACCTCCTGCCAAGATGCAGGATTTGTTGTGTTTAAACCACCCAAGACAGATGGCTCCAGCCTCCTATTGAAAACCTCCAGTGAAGGAGCTTCCACAACCTCCCCAGGCATCTGTTCCTTTGTCCTACTGTTCTTACAGTGAGGCAGTTCTTCCTGAGATTTCATCTGTCTGCTCTGCTGTAGTTTTAACCCAATGCCTCTTGTCAGACCTCTGCGGCAAGAGAACTTTTCTCCATCTTTTTTATGGCAGCCTTCATATCTGAAGACCACTATCCTGTCCCCCCCTTAATCTCCTCTTTTCCAAACTAAACATACCCAGTTCTTTCAGCCTTTGCTCATATGGCTTGTGTTCCATCCCTTTGATCATCTTTGTTGCTTGCCTCTGGATCCTTTCCAGTTTCACTACATCCTTTTTATACATTGGTGACCAAGATTAGACACAGTACTCAAGCTGAGGCCTAACCAGTGTCGAGTAGAGTGGTACTATCACCACCTCCCATAACTTGCATGCTAGGCCTCTGTTAATGCAACCTAAAATTGCATTTGCTTTTTTTGCAACAGGATCGCACTGTTGACTCATGTTGAGGTTATGAGCCACCAGAACTCCCAGATCCTTCTCAGCAGTGCTGCTGCCAAGCCAGTTTCCCCCCATTCTGTACTTGTGCATTTGGTTTATGTAGCACTTTACATTTGTTTGTTGAATTTCATTTTGTTGTCTATAGACCAGTTCTCCAATTTATCAAGATCCCTCTGAATTTTAGCTCTATCCTCCAAAGTACTGGCAACCCCCCTAGGTTTGTGTCATCTGAAAACTGAAGAGCCCATGTTGTACTTGAAGTACTGCACAGGATCTTTTCAGGGGGGATAAGGCAAAGAGTCACATTTATTGGTAATACATGTATCAATCAACACTGTGTCATATGCATATCATATATATTACACTCATGCACTCACATACACACACAAGCACACTCTGTCTTGTTGTTGTTACCAACTAGTTGCTCCCCTTAACTGCACTGGCCAGGTGAGTTAGATGGGGAAGGGATGGAGCCAGGCTTCTGTCGATCTGGATCAATGCTCCGATGTTGACAAGACGAGACCCGGAATCCTCTGCAAGACACCTCACATTTATAGCAGCTTCCCGCTCTCGCAAATCTGTACCAGATGCAAAATCTGTGTCTGTGTCAGTTGGTCATCTGTGGTGCTTCCGTCTGGGTGTTGTCTTAATGCTGCCACAATTATTTTCAAAGAGGGTGTTTTCAAAAGAAGGTGCTTGCTTCTAACTCCCAAGGCCATCAACCACCCCTTCTCCCTGACTGCCCCCAGAACCCCTGCCCCTGACTGCCCCCCGCCGCCCCATCCAACCCCTCCTCCTTCCTGACTGCCCCTCCAGGACCCCTGCCCCCATTCAACCCCCCCGTTCCCCACCCTCTGACCGCCCCAGTTGTATGAAAACTGAGGTTATATATGGAAAGACTTAATACAAGGTTATATGAAGAGGCATAATACAAAGTCATATGAAAGTTATGCGAAGATGCTTAATGCAGAGATTTATCTACACTACACCCATTATCAAACCACCACTAATTTAGAGACGCACACTGTAAAAATAGGGTTTTTAAAATTCCTAAATAACCCAGTTTCACTTGAGAGAGACAAGGTGAACAAACCTCTGTTGATGGAAGGGAGAAGCTTTCAAATTTCACAGCACTCTTCTTCAGGTCTGGAGAAGGAAACTAGGTTTCAGTTTTACTTCTCATTTATTAAATTTGAGTGCTTAGGATCATAAAAATCTCAGAAAGCCTCATAAGACATCCTATAAGTCAGTGGCCAGGCTTTCCTGCTTACCGCTCCAGCAGATATTTTTATGCACTTAATTTTTATAAAGTCAACACACAGATTTCCTGGATTTGTGGGAGTTGTTTAAAGTGGGATGGAAAGAAACTTCCCATATCCAAGCACAGATCATGTAATTTCATGATAAAACCCTCTAATGATTAGATATTTGATGAGTTGTCCTAGGCTTTAAAGCAGATTTAAATAACATGGGTTGAATAGGATTTTTTGACCGGTTATTTCTTGAGCAGATATTGGTTCCCATCTTCCTTCCACTGCTACTTTCTTTGCATGTAGAACTGTTGCTGCTCTTTTAGTTTGGAGAGATGAATAATCCCACATCAAGTGACTTCTCAGGTTTTACAATTGAGAGAGGAGTGAGAGTACTGGGAATCCAGCGCGCCCGCTCTCTCTCTCTCATATATATATATATACACATACATACACACACACACACACACACGAAATATTTCCCCCCCTCATTTTCATATCAAGAAGTTCGGTCTTTAATTGCTGTAAAAGGCCCCAAGGAGCCTGCAGAGGATTCTGCCGTGAAGAGAACCTTTTTGGAGGTCTTTAAGGGACTGTTTACCAATAAAGTTTCTTGGCCTCAGCATCGTTCGGAGTTTGGGTTTTTCTGGGCCACATCCTGAAAGGCGCCAAAGGCTCAGAAACTAAATGAATCTGATGACAGTAGCGGATGTTGAGCCTTTCTCAGGCATTCCCCATCTACATTTAGACATTCCCTTTGCCACATGGGGAAGTTGGCATTTTGGACGAGGATAGTCCTTTCAAATTAAGTGTCTGTCACCATCAGTGCATTTAAACAGCCTCCTGCTGTGTAAGTCACCTGCTGCACTGTACCAACCTCAGTGACCATTCAAGTTTTAAAGGACAGGCTGCACTGACCAGGGTCCTCTTTTGCATGATTCCTTTGGTGCTTTACAAAAGTCACCTTTAGCCTGAAGTGTTCACCACATTCAGTGCAGGTGTAGGGCTGCTCTCCTGTGTGGATGAGCTGGTGGCTTAGCAGATACTCCTTCCGAATGTAGCTCTTGTTGCATTCCACACATTTATAAGGCTTCTCTCCAGTGTGGACCTTCTGATGTCTAATAAGGCCCGACTGGCAGCTGAAGCTCTTTCCACATTCCACACATTTATAAGGCTTCTCTCCTGTATGGACCGTCTGATGTCTAATAAGGTCCGACTGGCAGCTGAAGCTCTTTCCACATTCCACACATTTATAAGGCTTCTCTCCTGTATGGACCATCTGATGTCTAATAAGGCCTGACTGGCGGCTGAAGCTCTTTCCACATTCCACACACTTATAAGGCTTCTCTCCTGTATGGACCGTCTGATGTCTGATAAGGCCCGACTGGGAGCTGAAGCTCTTCTCGCAGTCACTACACTTGTAGGGTCGCTCTTGCGCGTGATTATGCTGGTGTCGCAGGCAAGTCTCCCTCAGTCTGAAGCTCTTCCCGCACTCAATGCACTTGTAGGGCTTCTCTCCCGTGTGGATACGGTAGTGAGTGGTCAGTTTGGATTTGGTGATGAAGCTCTTCTCACACACGGTACAGGCATAGGGTCTCTCTCCTGTGTGGAGTCGCTGATGAGATATCAGGACAAACTTCTGCCGGAAGTTCTTCCCACACACAGTACAATGGAAGGGTCTCTCTCCTGTGTGGACTCGCTGGTGACGTAGGAGGTGTTTCTTCTGGATGTAGCTCTTGTCACACAAGGCGCACTGATAAGGCTTCTCTTTGCCATGACTTATCTGGTGATTTATAAAACTCATCTTCAGCCGGAAACTTTTCCCACACTCTTTACAAGGATAGGGTCTCTCTCCGGTGTGGACTGTGTAGTGGTTGGTCAGCTTGGATTTCTCATTGAAGCTTTTCTCGCATTCCGTACATTTATACGGCCGCTCCCCCGTGTGGATTCTGTGATGCTTGATGAGAATAGACTGGTGGCTGAATCGTTTCCCACACACAGGGCACTGATACGGCCTCTCTCCCGAGTGGATTCTGTAGTGACTAGTCAGTCGTGCTTGATCAGGAAAGCTTGTGTCACATTCGGTGCACGGATATGCTTTCTCTACAGTGTGACGTTTCGGATGAGATTTATCAACAGTCTTGCAAGCAAAGTTCTTTGATTTCTCTCTTGCGCAGGGCTGTGGTTTTGGCTGGAGTTCACCAGAACCTGCCTCACACGGAGTAGATTTCCCAGGTCTGATCTCTGCAGGGTTTTCCCGTTGTATATTTGAGCTGCCCTGCCTCTCGGAGGGCATTCCAACATCAGGACTCCGGAAAAACTTCTCTGCAGATCTCCCCGATAACTTCTTGGTCAGCTCCAGGCTCACAGGACCTTCACCATGATGCTGATCCTCAGATTTGACCAAAGCCCCTTCACCTGATAGAATAAAGGATTATTATTATTTGCATACATTAGCATCTAGAGGCTGCTCTCTGCACTGGACAAAGCACAAAGTACCAAAGTCCCTGCCACCTATAGAATCCAGACAGGGATTTAAATAAAATGCTTGATTTTTAAAGAAAGCCTCTTCACCTGAAAATGGGGGGGGAAGAGGAGGAGGAGAAGAGAATAAATCAGATGATTTGAGAGGGCTACACTGCCCAAAGTCAGCCAGGCGTGGTAGGAAGCCAGGACTGAGGTCGGAGATGAAGGAATGTCAAGTTCTGGTTACAAAACAGAACTACATGAGAAAAAGGCAGAACCTTTAAGAGCTCATCAGAGTTTTGTTGGCATTTCCAACATTTTACTCATTCATTGCATCCAAGCTGTTTTAATTACTCACCGGCGCTGCGATCTGGAAGGCTCTCGTTTGGTTCTGAAGCTGGCTGATCCCCAATACGTGGCTCTTCCTCTTGCTTAGTTCGTGGTGAAATATGTGTGGAAATGGAAGATTCTGTTCAGAGGAAAGAGAATCACAGTGTATTTGTCTAGTGTTCACAGAACATTTTTTTTTTAAAGATTTGAGACCCAATTTCAAACCTAGGCCGATTCTTTGCCAAAACAGACACTTCTTCTGAACACATACAAACATGCCTCCAGTCATTTAAGGTACATCGACACAGGGATAAAAAACCTGCAGCTGGCCTGGGTCAGCTGATAGGGGCTTGGGCTCTGCGGCTCCAAAATCGCTGTATAGATTCTCCGACGCAGGCTGGAGCCTGCGGTCTGGGATCCTGTGAGGACGGAGGGTCCTAGAGCTCAGGCTGCAGCCCCAGCCTGAACATCTACACAGTGATTTTTAGCCCCAGAGCCTGAGCCCTGCAAGCCAGAGTCAATTGAATTGGGCCAGCCATGGCCCTGCTGTGGGAATTTTATCCCTCTGCAGACATACCATTACAGGCTCCCCAGAGCAACACTGCTGAGCTCCCAGATGAGAGCCACAATTAACAGGCCCCCAACACTTCCCCTTTTAACTTTCCCTTTGAAAAAAAACCCCCCAAAAAACCATTGAATTCCACATTGTGTTAATGAGATTCTAGGACAGGGGCGGGCAAACTTTTTGGCCTGAGGGCCACATCGGGTTTCTGAAATCGTATGGAGGGCCGGTTAGGGGAGGCTGTGCCTCCCCAAACAGCCAGGTGTGGCCCAGCCCCTATCCAACCCCCACCCTGCTTCTTGCCCCCTGACGGCCCCCCCAGAACCCCTGCCCCATCCACACACCCCCGCTCTCTGTCCCCTGATCGCCCCCAGACTTCCCGCCCCTAACTGCCCCCCGATCCAACCCCCCCCTCATTCCTGACTGCCCCCCCTGGAACCCCTGCCCCTGACTGCCCCCCACTGCCTCATCCAACCCCCCCTCCTTCCTGACTGCTGCCCTGGGACCCTTGCCCCCATTCAACCCCCCATTCCCCACCCTCTGACCGCCCCGCCCCCTATCCACACCCCCGCCCCCTGACCACCTCCTCCTGAACTCCCCTGCCCTCTATCCAACCCCCCCGCTCCCTGCCCCCTTACCGCACTGCCTGGAGCACCGGTGGCTGGCGCCGCCCGGCTGGAGCCAGCCACGCCACCGCGCAGCATAGAGACCGGGTCAGGCCGGGCTCTGCAGCTGCACTGCCCCAGGAGCTCGCAGTCCCGCTGCCCAGAGCATTGCGCCCATGGCCGAGCGAGCTGAGGCTGCGGGAGAGGAGGAACAGCGGGGGAGGGGTCAGGAGCTAGCCTCCCGGGCCAGGAGCTCAGGGGCCGGGCCGGAGGGTCCCGCGGGCCGGATGTGGCCCACAGGCCATAGTTTGCCCACCTCTGTTCTAGGATATGGATATCCCTGTGCCATACATAAACATAATCATTCCTTCTCAGCCCTACATAATCGGTCACCACTCACCTGTCTCGGTGTCTGTAGACACTTCCCTTTCCTCTGGGTCCCCTTGATCCCTGACACATGGCTCTTCTCCTTGTTCAATCCTGGACAGAATGTCAGGTTTGGAAATTGCATAGTCTGATCATGGAAACAGACACCAGGGATCATTATGCTTCATTAATAGCCACTGAGTACTTGCTACAATTTCAAAGGACTGAGAATTATGTTAAACCATTCCCCTTCCATCACCAGAGATGATTGGCAATTTGAGTGTAGACAAAATAGTTAAAAAAACATAAAACATCTGGTAGAAGATCAGTTTTGGACCCTGCAGCTGATTCAGAAATATCCACATATACGGGGGGGTTGTTTATTTAATCTCGTCTGGTTCTGAGCAGGTAGAGAGAGATTTTCTCTCCAATCTCTGCGTGTATCGGTTAAATACGCACAAGAAAAATATAGCTAGTACTTTGATACTGGACACTAAAGTATTAAACCCATCATTGGGTATTTTTAGTCCCTTTAAATGGGGGCTGTGTAAAGTGGACCAGTCACAAAAGTTCTAAGTGAACGTTGATTTACCCGAAACCACGGGAAATGTAAAAAGCACGGATCATGGAACTTCTGATAAATGAATGAAAATACATCATTACCCAGTGAGAGCAAAGTCTCATAGTTGCTCTTCATCACATTCTTGTAAAGCTCCTTCTGCCATTCATCTAAATTCCCCCATTCCTGCTCACTGAAATAGACTGAGATCTCATCAAATGTCACTGGTACCTGAAATCACAAATGTGACACGTTCAGCATCGTCTGCTGCAGTTGTTTCCTGACACCTGCATCCCGTGACTTTATCTCAAAGGTAGCGGTAGAGGTTGGTAATGCCTGAAAATAATTTTTATCTTCTGGTGTCTCGTTAGTAGCCAATGAAAAAAATCTCTGGTTTCTGCCCTGTATCTTTTTAACAAATGTCCCAATCAGAAATGCCAAAACCACCACACTCAATTTAGTCTCCTCATTGAGCAAGTGTGTGGAGTGCTCGTCAAGTTTTGGCAGCACCTACCTTTCACAGGATAGATATATTTTTTTTTAATTTCACTTATCAGTGGCACATAATATTTTCTTATGAATTTCAAATCCAGGGCACTATTGCACACCCAGAAGGAAATCTAGTTACCCCTCGAGTCCTATTTTGAGGTAGTAGTTCATTAAAGGATCTACCTCTCATAGGTACTTAAGAAGACTCTTTACGTTGGCAAAGGGATTGACAATATGAACTAATAAAGTAAATGGGAGTTACTGACCTGTAACTAGAGAGTCTTCAAGATGTGCGGTCCCTATCTGCTTTCCACTGCGGATTACCCATGTGCATCACGTACCCAGAGTCAGAGAATTTAAGGGTAGTATCCGTTGGTCCGCCTTGACTCAGCTTGTGCCTCCGTCCGAGGGGATAAAGGGCAAGGCCGATCGACCATCTCTCATAAGAACATAAGAACGGCCATACTGGGTCAGACCAAAGGTCCATCCAGCCCAGTATCCTGTCTACTGACAGTGGCCAATGCCAGGTGCCCCAGAGGGAGTGAACCTAACAGGTAATGATCAAGTGATCTCTCTCCTGCCATCCATCTCCACCCTCTGACAAACAGAGGCTAGTGTCACAACCCCAATGGCCCCCTCCCTCAGGTGGTCCCCTGGGGAGGCAGATCAGCATTGTATGTTGCTAACGCTGGTGCAGGCATTGCAAAGCATTTTGGGAAGGGTCAAAGGTGTGAGTGTGGAGTGAAAGGTTCCTTTGCAGGTTGCAAGAGGCCGAAGAGGGAGGGAGGGAGAAGAGAGCGGGTTAACTCGACACTCCAGCTAGGTCCGAAGATAAGACGCGGATTCCAGCCCAAGGCCACGGCACACAACCAACTCTCGGCTGCCTGCCAAGAAAGACGGGGGCCTGGATTCCAGCCCCAACCAGCCGTGAGAACAGAGCAGTAAACTGAACAAGACTGCAGGGGATTGCAAAAACGCTAGTGAGACGGCGAAGACCAGCGAGGGGGAAAACAAGTTTTGCGTCCCTGAAGCTGGTGTGTTTTGGGGAAAGCTAAGGAGGCCACAGAAAGCCGGTTTGGACTGGTACAAAGAGCACGGGGGACAAAGGTCCCTGAACAAAACGCCCACAAAAGACCCCAGGACTTAAAACCCTCCTAAGAGCTGAAGCAAATCGGAGACCAACAGTGGACCCTGGATGACCTGTGCACAGGACAGAACTCTCGTCCACCCTTCCCTTTCTTCTTGTTACGTTACACCTGGGCTTGGCCAGCCCTGGATTGTGTGTGAGAAAGTATGAAAGTGGGTTAGGGCACGGGCACCAACGCTTTTTTCCTTCCTCCGAGTGACATGGGGAGCACCCCGCACTCACCGCTGTTATTTTATTAATAAAGCTTTAAAATTTAGTCACTTGGTGTGCTCCTTCGTCTCCTCCCCTAAAGATCCTGCGGCCTCAGCCCGATCACCTGACGCCCCAGGCAGATTGGTAACAGAAATCTGTCACACTAGGGACACCATTCCTTACCCATCCTGGCTAATAGCCATTAATGGACTTAACCACCATGAATTTATCTAGTTCTATTTTAAACCCTGTTACAGGCCTAGCCTTCACAACCTCCTCAGGCAAGGAGTTCCACAGGTTGACTGTGTGCTGTGTGAAGAAGAACTTCCTTTTATTAGTTTTAAACCTGCTGCCCATTAATTTCATTTGGTGACCCCCTAGTTCTTGTATTATGGGAATAAGTAAATAACTTTTCCTTATTCACTTTCTCCACATCACTCATGATTTTATATACCTCTCTCATATCCCCCCTCAGTCTCCTGTTTTCCAAGCTGAAGAGTCCTAACCTCTTTAATCTCTCCTCATATGGGACCCATTCCAACCCCCTAATCATTTAGTTGCCCTTCTCTGAACCTTTTCTAATGCCAGTATATCTTTTTTGAGATGAGGAGACCACATCTGTACGCAGTATTCAAGATGTGGGTGTACCATGGATTTATATAAGGGCAATAAGATATTCTCCGTCTTATTCTCTATCCTTTTTAATGATTCCTAAAATCCTGTTTGCTTTTTTGACTGCCGCTGCACACTGCGTGGACGTCTTCATAGAACTATCCATGATGACTCCAAGATCTCTTTCCTGATTAGTTGTAGCTAAATTAGCCCCAATCATATTGTATGTATATTTGGGGTGTAGACGCAAAGAAACCTTATCTTTATGGAATATAGTGTAAGAAGGAACTGCCATCATCGCTCCAAGCTCGCCAACCCTTCTAGCTGAGGAGATGGCTATTAGGAAAGTGACCTTCGTGGAAAGGAGAGACATGGAGCAGGAAGCTAAAGCTTCAAAGAGGGGAAGGGGGCTTGTGAATACTGAGAGAACAATGTTCAGGTCCAATTGGGGAGCAGGCTTCTGAATAGGTGGGAAGGTTCTGATTAGGCCTTTCCAGAATCTAGTGGTCAGTGGATGTGCAAAGACTGAGTAGGCCTGAGAAGGCAGATGGTATGTGCTGATTGCCAACAAGCGGACTCACAAGGACCAGATGGACAGGTCTGAGGTCTTCAGAGAGAGGATATAGTCCAAGAGGAGAGGAATATCTGTAGTTTCTGGGAGAATGCTCCTTTGACGTGCCCAGGAAGAAAAGCGCTTCCATTTAGCTAGGTAACATCTTCTAGTAGGGTCCTGTCTACTATTAGGAAGGATGTCTTGCATGGCTGTGGTGCATGACTGTTCTAAGGATGATGGTGCGGGTTCCCCAGTCTGGGTCTGACTGGGGCCTCACGGCCTTCTCCATGAGGTATTTGCAGAGACAAAGTTCCTGCTCATCTTGGGCATGGCTGGGGAACAATCAGCAGATTTAAAGCTTTATTAGAGAATGTTTAAAGATAAACGGTACAGTGTTCAAAATGTCAGTCAGTAGGCATTGGGGGTAGCATACAGAGTATAGGGGGATGTTGGTATTTTGCTATGGCAGGAGATACAACAGATACAAACTGCAATCTTCCCAATGGGGGGGTACGGGGTGGGCGTATCAGGGTATAGTCAATAGGCAGTGAGGGTGCATCGCTCATGCAGAAAGCTACAGGTAGTTGTGGGAGTAAGTAAGTGGGCTGGGTGATGAGGATAGGAGCACCCTCGTGTGGTGGGGGTTGGGTCGGTTCGGTGGGTTTAGGGTTCAGGGGATAGGGTCCAGCAGTAGGAGTCTACCGGTTTTTGCGGGTGCATGGAGTCACGCCGGCTCACTCTCGGTACTGGCGGTGGCCGGTGATGTGCTCCGTGTAGATGTCTCGGGACCACCGGATACTACACTTCACCGTGATCTGGGCTTCCCCAAGGCAGTCCAGGCAGCACGAGTGGTCGTCACTGTCCAAGAAGGATCTCAGGCAGGGAAGCCCAGAGTCCAAGGCATAGTCTGGCACCCAAACAGGGTACCTGGGTGAGGGAGGGGGGGTTGAGCAGGATTTCCCCCAAAGAGACTAAATCTAAACACTAAGAGATCTGTAAAACACTAAACTATAAACTAAAAACAGTAAAAACTATTTAAAAGCTAAATCTAATTCTGGTTTTATAGGCCGAAAGTACAGACACTGGAGGTTCTGACCCAGACCATGCAGCGGTGACAAGGAACTGGAGAGACGCCCTTTATCCACTCGGACAGAGGTGCGAGGTGAGCCAGGGCACGTGCGTGGACCAGTGGACACTACTTTCAAATTCTCCAGTTCCGAGCGCATGATGCACATGCATAGCCCTCAGTGGAATACAAGAGGGACCATCACTCGAAGAACTGTCCCATTTCTATGAATATATGGCACAACACCAAGATTTGCTTCTGCCCCTCAGCACCCGCTGGGATATCGTTACCTTGGGGACTTCTCCCTTCGTGCCTGGGGGGAGTCTCAGGATCCAGAAGTTCCTGTTCTTCAGCAGGTTCTCCACGTTCTCCAGCCTCCTCTGCAGCAAATTATTCTCCTGGATCAGAGTTCCCAGCACAGCCAGCAGATTACCAAACTCCCCAACTATTTTCTCACAGCTGACTAATTTCTTCTCAGCTGACCCTGTTCTCCCCTCCAGATTCACCAGTCGGGAGGTAAATGAATCAACCTTCCCCTCCATGGCTTGAACTGCAGCCACTACAGTCAAGGATCTCTCCGCAGCAGAGTAGGAAGCTGTAAATGAGTTAGATGCTGTGATGCCACCTCCCATTCAGGAGCCTGTTTGCAAGGGCAGAATATAAACATGGAGTTGGCGTCACCCGCTGATTTGGCAGACTTTGTCAGCTAGACAGACAAACAGCATACGGGCTGCTCACGTGCTGCAAGGGTACTTGGTGCTTTCTGGGGCTGGATCTTTATTCTAAAGGAGTCACTCTTTTGAGGAGACCTGGTCTGTTGACATTTTCATTATTAGGATAATTTTTAACAGTATATAATTGCTGACTAAACTGTATCAGCCTGGGATTTGACAAGCATGAAAACCTCAACTTCATCTGTAATACCATTCCAACCCATTAAAATACATTCTGATGTTTTTTGGGTTCTAGAAAGGGCACATGTCAGTTGCATAAGAAATTCCAGATACATCTGGACCTCCTCTGGCTGACAAATACAGCCCCATTTTCTAAAGCAGACCTTTCAGATATCACTATTTTGTCTGCACTAGTGAGTATGTTTTATTTTACAATAGGTTAAGCAGGTTTGAAAGTCAATAGCCCCTTCTCTGGAACATCTGTATCAAGCACAACAACAACATGTCTTCACTCACTGTTTTCTGCCTGAGAGTCCCACATACCCAATGCAACATCAGTGAAAATAAGCTTTATATTTGTCTAACTATTTAGGTAATATTGTTGTTTTAAGATTTAGAATGGGAGACGGAACCCAAAAGAATCCAGAGCTCTCTTCCAAAGACATTATTTTTTAAATTCTTTGGCACACAGTTAATCAGTGCTCTCTGGAAGTACTGACCCTGATTTGAGAACGCTTCAAAAGTAAAATGGGAAAAGTTAACACAAAAAATTGGTCAGCGGAAGACCCAGGTGTGAAGAAGTGAGAATGTTTTGTTGTGTTATGTGAATACTGAGGGGGAAGGCTGCAGGGGAGCTTGGCTGGGACTGCCTGCATGGGGGAAGGGAGATACCTGAGCATGTAACATGAGAACCAAGAGGGGAGTTGCAGACCAGGTAACACCTTTGACTGGGAACCTGGACACAGGACAAAGCCTGGGGGAGGAGCCGTGGGGGAAGGGAGAAAGGAGATGCCTGGAAGAGGTTTTTCAGGTTTTGGAAGCTGGCTAGGAATGAAGAGGGGACTCTGACGGGGCTGGGGCTTCCCAGCGGGGAGAGTGGCCTCCCCGGGGCCCCAGATAGACCTAACTACAGGGAATCCTGTTGTCTGTACTGGCAAGACCTGTTTTGGACTGTGTTCCTGTCGTCTCAATAAACCTTCTGTTTTACTGGCTGGCTGAGAGTTATGGTGAATCGCAGGAAGCTGGGGGTGCAGGGCCCGGACTCCCCCACACTCCGTGACACCAGGTCACACATGGTTTATAGTAACCCAGCGAGGATCCAATAGCAAAGCTTAAATGTAAAATCCAAATCTACTTTTCCACCACTGGAAGTGAATAGACTGCACACAGACTCGTCCCCAGGCTGTCCCTCTGCAGCTTTAAAGGAGCAGAAGAAAGATATTTCTGGTCAATCTTTGGGAAGGTTACAGCTAAGGGACAAAGTCTACGCAGAGATCCATAGGTGCTGGAGCTAGGGGTGCTGCTGCCAGGGCCGGCTCCAGGCACCAGCTTAACAAGCAGGTGCTTGGGGCGGCCACTCGGGAGAGGGGCAGCACGTCCAGGTATTCGGCGGGTCCCTCACTCCCGCTCGGAGCGAAGGACCTCCCGCCCAATTGCCGCCGCAGATCGCGATCGCGGCTTTTTTGGGTTTTTTTGGCTGCCTGGGGCGGCAAAAACCCTGGAGCCGGCGCTGGCTGCTGCACCCCCTGCCGTCAAGTGGTTCCCGTTATGTACAGGGGTTACCCCGTTGAGTTCAATGGCTCTCAGCGCCCCCACTATACAAACTGCTCCAGCGCCCCATGGCAGATCCTTTCCCCAAGGAGAGAGGGGAACCCGCTCGGCCCACGGCACTGCCAGATGTGCCCGGCAGCGGGCTCCACGCTGGTCAGCAACGATTCATTCCCTCCAGCGGTGGGAGCCGCCCGCACCGCTGCGTCCCGCGCACCCCGAAACCCTGGGGCGGAGGGGGGGGGTTTACAAACTGCAGATTTCTCCATGTCCCGGTCCTTGCTCAGCCCCCGCCCGGCCGGGCAGCACCGCGCTCCCCGCGGCCCGGCTCCCGGGGCCCAGGCCGGGCGGGGAGAAGCTCCCGGGGCCCGAGGCTCCCCCGCCCGCCGGGCCCTTACCTGGGCAGCGGCCCGCTCGGCCATGGCCCCCCCGGGCGGGGCTTCTCCAGCGGGCCCGGCCCGGCCGAGCTCCGCTCCCGCTCCGGGCTGGGCAGAGTCCCGGCGCCGCGAGTCGGACCGAACCAACCCCCTCAGAGGGGCCTTGAGCCGTCGGTTCTCGCTCGAAATTGCTACTGCTGCTGCCCTTAGCGTCAAGTTTAAACTGCCCCCGGCCTCCAGCCACCCCGCCCCCTTCCAATACAGAGACTCTTAGCCCCGCCCTCTACTACACAGGGAGGTGCCCATCAGTCCCCCTTGCACATGCTCTGCGCTGCCTGCACTTATTCCTGCCTGTGTCTCCACCGGCTCCCGCTGCTGTAAGTGCCCCAGTCTGAGGACACAATAACACCAGGCATGCACCGGAAGGAAGTGGCGCCATGTTCAACCTACTGGCTCCAGTCAATGAAGTGAGTGTAGACACCCTCACAGTCCTCCAGCAGCTGTCCCACACTGCCCAACAGTGACCGCTGTTTGTGAACTCCTGCAGGGAAAAGAGGCTGTGGACGCACAACTATAGACTGGTCGTAGAAATGTGGAGACGTACAAAGATTGCAGGGGGGAAGCAAACAAAGGGGTACCACAGGGATCAGCAGCGGTGCCCCATGTGGCCAGTGGTCCAGCTAGGGCAAGAGGCAGGATCCGTTTGCAGTGGAGTCTCAATCTAGCCAGCTTTCAGCGTGGCAGCCGTGTTAGTCTCTATCAGCAAAAACAACCAGGAGTCCTTGTGGCACCTTAGAGACTAACAAATTTATTTGGCCATTTAGCCTGTCCCACCACCAGCCAAACATGGATGAATCAAATCCAGGGGCAGGAACCTCAGCTACGTGTATGCAGCACGCATTCTCCCTCACCATGTTTAAATGTGAAGATGGCACCAGCTCAACCCCAATTTACATAAGAACATAAGAACGGCCGTACCGGGTCAGACCAAAGNCAACAAATAGAGGTAGAGTTGTTATCTGCTTTTCATTCCCCCTTAGAGTGAGGCAGGGAGGGACCATGAGCTTATTTGTTATTGTACATAGGGATCCTCTTCCTGAAAATGCTGCTACAAGTTTACAACCTGTGGAGTCAGTATTGTTATTTATTATTATTTAGCACCTACAACATATTAGGCACATTATGGATTTTTTTTAAATAAACATCACCTATGGACAATATTAATGATGAACGGTCCGACTGTACTGTAATCACAAACTGGACAGATCAGTGTGCCAGGGAAAGTTTATTTATGTCAGCAAGACAATTCAAACCCATTAAAATATGAAGGGCAGAAAATCCTTACATGGCATTTCCAGACCTTAATCTGGCTACTCAGCAGAAGTAGAGACTCTGAAGGCTATATATGTTTTATTCTACTGTCTGCTTCACTACAATTCCTGGCAACATAATATGCTATAGCCCAAGGCTTATTTTACATTTTCAGGGTAACCATGGCCAGTGAGGAAATTCACAGAATTTTGTGACCCCTATACAGGTAAAGACATAATATGGCCATTGCACAATGGGGTCTTGGTCCATGACTAGACCTCCTAGGCATGACAGTAATACAAATAGTAAATAACAATGTTTACTGTGTGCCTGTAATGTCACTTCTCTCCCCTCCCCCTTTACACACTTCAGCGGCAATCGTCTAACACAGGGGTAGGCAACCTATGGCACGCGTGCCGAAGGCGGCACACAAGCTGATTGTCAGCGGCACTCACACTGCCTGGGTCCTGGTCACTGGTCCGGGGGGCTCTGCATTTTAATTTAATTTTAAATGAAGCTTCTTAAACATTTTAAAAATCTTATTTACTTGACATACAACAATAGTTTAGTTATATATTATAGACTTATAGAAAGAGACCTTCTAAAAACGTTAAAATGTATGACTGGCACGCGAAACCTTAAATTAGAGTGAATAAATGAAGACTCGGCACACCACTTCTGAAAGGTTGCCGACCCCTGGTCTAACAAATGCTGGATGAAAGAGTTACTATACTTGGCATCTTTCCTGTACTTCTTTGACAGAGTTCAGATCTACTATCATTTATTCTAAAACATCCCCTTGGACTAGGACAATTGCTTATTGGGTTGTGCTCTCGGATGTGTTGCTCATGCTGTAATTTGTCATTTGACAGCAATCACTTAAAAAAAACACTTTATTGAATCTTAATAGCAAACTAGCTTCAAATATGGTACATGTGGCAGATTGCTGCAACATAACACAACAGGATACCATAAAAAGAAGCATCGAAAATACAAGTATCTACATGAAGACATCATCATGTTTATGGGTTGTATGCATATTCATTCTGTTTGGAAACAGTAAATGGCTCTGCAACAGTCCTCTCATTGGGTAAAAAAAGGGAGTGGAATAGTCCTGTTCAAGTAGTCATTACACTAGCAACAATATTTCATATTTATTAGTGGTAGGCATAAATCTAAAGTATGTTTTCAGGATCTGTGTTGAGAGAATAGGGTTGCTTTTAGCAGAGATTCAAGGAACAAACATTTAAATAAGATGTTAACTGAACTCAGAAAAGATACATTCAGAAATAACAGTAGTAGTAAAGATGACTAACCTCGCATGAAAAATACCTGTTCATTTTATACAGTATAACATTAATTGCTTGGGGGGGGGAGGTTAAATTCACATACAAACTATTCACTTATCCACTATGGGTCCAATCTTGATCCCATTTAAGCCAATGGCAAGATTCCCATTGACTTCAAGGGAATCAGGAACAGGCCCTTTATCTTTGGAAACAAAACATAAAAAACTTATCTTCGTTAGCGCCAAATGACTGTTTTTAGCAGGATATAATAATGTTAATTCAGAGAAACACTTAGCAGAAGACTCTTAAGAAGGGGAGTAATTCTGTTTTTGCAAATGTGCTCAGTCCCAGATGGGGGAAAGCACATATTGTGTCATTTACACACCCTATCAATGTGCTTCTGCCTACGTACAAGTGCAATTTTCACGAAATGACAGATACAAAGACTCTGATTCCAGGGTCTTTTACTGGTCTCATTTCCAACTAAGGAAAAACAATCCATTTCAACAAAAAAAGGGGTCTGGTTCTTGGTCTCCCAAGATTTTGAGCTGATGGTCAAAAAATAATACAGAATGCCCCATTTCTATACCCCTCCAAAACTCATGACTCTTCTAGCTATTAATTCCCATTGGATTCTATAGGAGCTCACCCGTATTGCCTAACAGCTTTCACTATATTCTGTGGGAGAATCTAATTTTATTGCCAAGCCTCTTCAGTGTTCAATGTTTTCTGCTTAACATTTTATTTGATTACCATTTGTACAGCATTTGAACATATAAAGTGCTATATGACTAGGCTTGGAAGGATTAGATTTTTATCAGTAAATCTCAGAAAATGTCAATTTCACCACACGTAAGCACAAATCAACAAAAAATATTTCCATCAATAATAACTGCTGTTTACAGACAGGCAAAGTAAGAAAAATGCCGATTGAGAACTTAAGGTCAAATCCAGTGATTTAGACTTCTGAATAAGGCTTGTTACAAATGGACTAGAGAATGAATAATTAAAACAGGGCGGATTTGTTGATTTAAGGATATTTTGACATGTGATGTTGAAAGTTTGTGTTTTAATGGTTTATAAAGCTAACTTTTTGCATCTCAGTGTCTACCATCTTTAAATAATTGTCTGATCCCCCACAATTTCCTATAACTGTGAAAATTCAAAAACAAAAAAAGCTTAAAACCCATAATTTTGCACAACAGTGAAAGTGTAAATCGATATAAAAATTTCAAATGCTTAAAATACACTCATATTATCTGCTAAAATTATATTTAAAAAAATCAAATTCTGCCAAGCCTATATATAAATGCTACGTCCTACTATTATTCTGCATAGCACTTGTGGAGCATGATCCTCATGCTCCACAAGTTGATAAAGTTTTGCATCCTCAGTAGCTATTGTTTAGTTGTGTTGTTGGATGTTCTGCATTTATCTTCTACCTATCAATATTTGCTCAGTAAGACCTCTGTAACTGAGCTATTGCTACCACATGGATCCTTCCCAAGGGTGGGAACTACTTTTGCTGTTGTACTTGTGCAAGAGGGGAATACATTCTACATAGAGTTGTTTGACCAGATTCTGCCCTCAGTTGCACCTAAGCCACCAATTGCAGGAGTGTAACTAGAGTGCCAGATTCAGCCCTCTATTTCAGGGGGTTCTTGAACCATTTCATGGTTTGAATCACAGTTTAATGCAGAGATCATTTAGGGGATCAAATGCCCACTCATTCGTGATTGCAGAGAATCCCCATTTAGGAGCACATATCATTCTACAGCAACTGCTTACATGGGAAAATAATAATTGGAAAGTATTTAATGTAGGTTTAAGCAGCAAAGAATCCTGTGGCACCTTATAGACTAACAGAGGTTTTGCAGCATGAGCTTTCGTGGGTGAATACCCACTTCTTCGGATGCAAGTAGTGGAAATCTCCAGGGGCAGGTATATATATGCAAGCAAGAAGCAAGCTGGAGATAACGAGTTTAGTTCAGTCAGGGAGGGTGAGGCCCTGTTCTAGCAGTAGAGGTGTGAAAACCAAGGGAGGAGAAACTGGTTCTGTAGTT